>CAHIKZ030000192.1:370000-442500 GCA_903632075.3 Acanthosepion pharaonis | reverse complement strand
ACACACACACACTTGAATTATTTTTCAGTTTTTGCAATGCCTGGTTTTCTAACCTGTTTGTGTTTTGTTACAGCCACCAGGTTTAATCTGGAAACAGAGTGGAAAAATACTTACCCTCGCCTGAGAGAACTTGACCGAGTAAGTAACACTTCAATGAGCAAAAACGAATAACAAAATATTTCCTGTATAGAAAGAAATCTCATGATCAGATTACTAATGTTACATGGCAGTGTGTGTATTTATTTTCTTATTGAGAATTCAATGATGTCATTGTTTAAGTTATTATAGCAAAAAGAATGGGCATAATTAAAAAATGGAAAACAACTATGGTAGCTGGCAATATAAAAAAAAAAGAAGAAAAAAGAGCTGATCAGTTATTGTTCCTCAGTCATCACAATTTGCTTGAAGAAAGTAAAACTGTTTTGTACACAAAACTAAAAAAACTGGGAAAGAAAATTCATGTGTATCAATAATATATTGAAATTGGGTTTATTTTAATAAACAAATCACATTCAGTCCTAACAACAATTTCTTTGGGTTATCTAAAATTTCATAGTTTTTAATTCTTTCTTAACTTTTTTTTTTTTTTTCTGTAACCTGAAGTGAAAGTAATAAGAATTAATATTGTTAAAAATGAATAAACTTATTGGTTGGGATAAACTTTTGAACTAACAAAAATATTTTGGTGCACTTTTGAAAAATTTTTGAATTTATGTACAATGACAGAACATTATTAGTAATTATTGTTTTATTCAGTAAATTGATGATTGTTATCCATGATAAACCTGGACTTAGTGATGTTTTCTATGTTAGGATGTACATAAGGCAGGCTTTCATTTCCTCTTCAATACACAAGTCTTTTTCCCTTTAAACATTTAAAGACAAGATGTGTTGGTAGTGTAACAGATACCAGTGCAGAAAGTGAAATTGGCAAGCAGAGTTCAAATTTCAGGCTATTCTGTTGAGTTCACTTTTGCACTAATGCTCTTAGGAATGGCATGGCTCTGTCTCTTCTTATTCCAGCTATAGGTTAAATAGTAGATTAGATTGGGTTCTCTATCCTTGGGTGGCAACCCGTCTAGGAGAAGGAAAATTCTGAATTCCAAACTGGAGAAAGAAACTAAACCACTCTACTCTCATTCTAAGAATGTATGGCAATTCACAGATAATGGAAAAGAAAATGGTGTCTATGTCCTGAAGGGATATGACATTAAAAAAAAAAATACCAGTTCAAACTGAATTAAAAAAAACCTTTATTTTTTTTTTTTATTTTGCTATTGAAGAATGTTCTTTTTATAGAAATCCAAAGTGAATTAATTGGTAATTTTTTATGCTTGATATTTTTTTTCTATTCTCTCCATTGAAGTCAATTTTTCTTATTTGAAATGCCAGATGATTTTTTTTTTCTCACTTTGTATACTTTTTCATGCTACACATAGCTACATCTCACAGTACATGGTTTTGGAATCAATGATTTCTCTGAACTAATAAAGCTTTTTCATTTTAGTAATATGTATGAAGTTTTAGTATTTCTACTTTGATATACTTATTAATTTTTTAATGTCAGAGTTTTGGTTTGTAAAATCAAAATCTTATCAAGATTAAATGATTTTATGAAAATATTTATTTGTTAAAATTTTACTCATGGTATATGGATGATATACAAAGAGAAGTTTGTGGGCCTGATCTACTTCTCAAAATCTGACAGTGTTTTGGAAGAGCTTCTTGATCAAACCAAGAACTTTTTAGTACCCTCTTATATAGCTTTACTATTATTGTACCTACAAATAGAAATTATAAGTAGCAGGACCTGTCAAAATTTCATGGTTGCTGATAAAATTATCCATTTTGTATCTTCCTCATCCTTTCCAATCTATAACTGTCCATGTTTTTATCTAAATGTTATACAAACATAATTGATTTCATATGCAAAAAAAAATAAAGTGCACAAATATTTTCTTTAGCTACTGTATCCTCTCTTTTATCTTTCTTTTGCTCTATCCATACATAAAAAATTTTAATGTATGGCAGTTTTAAACCTTTCTACCCAGACCTGCTTTACAATCTTTTCCTCATCATCTCTTGATTTCTCACCAGCAAACCTGTATTTATTTCATCATTCATTTTTTTTTACCACTCTTTGTTTATAATTTTTTCTTCCACTTGGTTTTGTTTTTCTATAGATTTTTTTTAATCTCACCTTTCTGTTTTCATAATCCATTCTCCCCACTTCACCATTATTTTTCTCCCAATTCCTTTGAATTTGAATTCTAGTCAGCTTCATTACATTCACTTACATGCAAATACACCTGGGGAAAGGTATGAATCCATCTCCTCACCCAATTTATGGATTAAATAGTAGGACTTGTAACTGGAAAACTATTATTACTTTTAAAAAATATTATTAATATTCAATCGAAAAAAAAAAAAAAAAAGAATTATTTTTACAATCCCAAATATGTTTCAGCCTTTAAATAACCCACAAAGGGTTGATAATCTGTAAAAAACAAAAAACAATCAATCCTGGTTCTTAATGTTTTTTTAAAAGGATACGGATCATTTACAGAGACACTTTTCTATCTAAGATCAGAGAGTAGTAAGGGTCATACATGCAAATAAGCAGAATCATGTTTTTCAAATCTTTGTTAAATTTAATTTTTTTTCCTTTATATATGACACTGATAACAAGTATTAATGGCTTATTTATATTTTTAGGATGAACTCTTTGAGAAAGGTAGAGGTGAAATCTTAGATGAAATAATTAATTTAAGTCAGTTGACACCAAAACAATGGTAAGTAAATAAACTTTCCACTTGTGTACATTTTTGCTATGTTAAAAAGTAATCATTTTTCTTCTTTTTTTTTTTTTTTTTTTTTTATATGATTGTAATGAACAGTTCATCACCCTTATAAGTACCTGAAGATTGTATTTAATATGAGGCTCACTCGTACTATTGACGTAAGGTGTGTGTGTGTATGTATGTATGTATATATATATATATATATATATATATATATATAATAAAAGTGAACAATGAAGTCAACACCCAGCAGCTACAGTCTGTTTCAGGCTTAAACAAAATTTTCAGGCCATCATAATGATTGTGTTTAAGCAATGTACACTTTTATATTTACATACAGTCTGTCCCTAATATTGAGCACTTTAACTCATAAATATAGCATACCTTAAAAGTATATTTTTATCATATATACATAGGGTGTGATGGACAAATTGTCATCTAAATTATGTAAAAATAAAAATAACATTGACATCTCATTTTAACATATATATTTACCAAAATTACACAAAAAGATCTTGAAATACTAAAGAGTAAATTTATTCAAAAAATTGCCGTTGGCTTCAACAACAGCCTCCAGACAACTTAAGAACACTTCTGGATGCTCTCCTTGTTTAAGTTGGTGAATGCTGCCATAATCCTTGCCTTCAGTTCATCTTTGGTGTTTTTATTGGTCAATCTCACTCAACTTAATACATAATAATCAAGGGAGTTGCAGTCTCGGGAATTAGTTGACCAGATGTAAGGGGTGACATTCTCGCAGAAATTGTCTAACAGTCATGACTGGGTTCTCCTGCTTGTGTGGCATGGTGCAGAGTCCTGTTGCCAGACATATGATCTTCCAGCAGCCACTCTCTTGACCCAGGGTAGCACTACCTCCTCAAGGTACTTGTTGAATTTGAGGCTCTGTGGGAAGATGAATGGAGGCATAACATCACTATCATTAGTGATCAAACACCTTTGTAATCACCATTAGACCCATCCAATTCTTTCTGAATCCTCTGCCATGTCCTCAGATTGACACCCAAACACTCTGAAATATTTGCATTGGAGCTTCTGGTACAAATGCCAAGCAGTAAAGCATGTAGTTTCCAAATTTCTGGTAGAGTGAACTGCATCATGGTGCTCTTTTTCTCACATATGGTGCCAACTATACTGTGCAGTCAACAAAAACAATGTGCATGTGTAAAATTAAAAATATAAAATGGCAACAATTTACCTATCACACTCTGTATATATAATTTATTGAATTTATAAAGATCAATTTTTAACTGTAATTTGTCAATTTTGTAATATTTTGTTTTTATTCCTCAATTCATCATTCAATAAATACTTGTATCACTGAATTTTGTGACATGATTTTTGTTGTTTATTTAATTTTCTTTAAAAAGAAATATAAACTGGTGTATAATTTTAATCTTTATAACTTCAAAAGCATTTGAAAATGTTGGCCTACTAGCTATTCAATGAATCAACATTTAGTTTAATTCATTTTTATTATGTCTCCTGATTAGAGTCAAAACTCCAATTTTGAATTGGAAACTTTGAGAAAAAAAACAAATATAAATTAAGCAACAAAAAATCTTTCAGCCTTCTTGGATGAAAGGAAAATTTTTTTTTTTTTTTTTTTATTTATTTTTTTTAAAAAATTTTTTTTTTTTATTTATTTATTTTCTTTTTCTTTTTTTTTATTTTTATTTACTTTTTTTATTATAATTTTTTTTAATTTTTTTTTTGTTTATTTTATTTATTTTTTTTTAAATTATTTATTTTTTTTGACAAGGCAAAAATGTCTTTGATATCAAGAAATGTGGTAATTTCCAAAAGTATATTGCTATATTTATTCCTTTTAGGATTGTATTTGATAATGTTTTTAATAAAATCTTTCTTTCACTCCTTCTCAGGGAAGATGCTTATTACAATCAATTATGGAAGACAACAGCAACTTATTTCTTTGAAAATATTTATTTACCTGCAGCTCAGTGTGAAAACTCTGGGTGAGTGCTATCTTTAGAATTATCATCATTTTTAAGCAATTCCATATATCCATATACACAGACCATTATCAGACAATTCATATTGTCCTTTTAATGATCATATTTGATGGCATATAACCCTCCTCCATCTTATTTATATTTTTTGGGAGCAGTATATTGACCCACTTTCTTCTCTCTCAATCCAAATATTAGAATTTTATAAATTTGTAATAAATACACAAAAAGAAACTTAGTTTGAACAAAACCAAATAAGGAACACGGATGAAATTTTAGTAACATTCAGCATGCTATCTAATAATTTTTGTCTTTATACTTTAAATAGGGAAGTTCTTATGTATCCAGAGTCTTAAGTACAATTTATATTGGGTTGGACAAAAAGTTTGTTTGATTATTAAGTAGGAAATTTACTTAATAAACCAAACAAACTTTTTTGGCCAACCTAATACATTGGTAATAGATGTACAAAAAGAAAACTTAATTTTGAACTGAACCAAATAAGGAACTTGTAACATTCAATGTGTCATCCAACAATTTTTATCTTCTATGTTATCAAATATGGCATTTATATTTAGAGTGATTTTCCTATTCATTTTTCTTTTGAGAATTATTCCTTGGTTTACATACTTTTTTTTTTTTTCCTACTTTGAAACATACTTAACTCTGTTTATTCTTTAGGCTAACAAAAAATAAATACTATTGGTTTGTTTAATAAGAAGTTTTGAAAATTATAAAAAATTTAAGTTTATTGAAAATCCTTATACCATATTAAAGAGATTGTAAAAAAAAATTTTCTGAGTATTAATTAATAACTATAATCGAACCAATGATGATTTCCCATAAAAAAAAATAATTAAAATATTCTTTTTCTAATGGAAAAAAATTGTGTTAAAATCTTTATTCTAAGTTTGAGTTTAATTTTTCTTGAAAATTTAATTTCTTATTTTAAAAAACTGGACATGAAAACTAATAAATAGAATGTCAAAATTCTGTGACAATGTTTATTTTAATATTTTATAAATAAATTTTTAAAGATACAGGATGATGATAATTTTAATACTGTGAAAATTATGATTAAATTTGGAGTAAACTATTTTGCTCAAACATTGATTGCTAAGTATGATTTGGCAGTGTCATCTGCCTCAAAATTATAAGATTAACCAAAGTTGCATACCTGTACCAATGTTTAAAAGAAGATAAATGTATACCTTTATTTTTTTTGCCTTTTGTAGCACCTTCAATACAACTGTAGATATCAAGCTTAAACAATGGGCAGATTCATTGTTACCTAAAAAATGTGTTAAGGTATGTACAGTGACAGTTATTTTAAAATTCTATTTTGTCTAATAAAACTGCTCATATTATTATTTGAGCCTTTTTTTTATTTTTATTTATTATTATAATTATTATTTATTTATTTATTTATTTTTTTTTTTACATTACTTGCCAACCAGGCACTGGGGCAAGAAATGAGTAATGACTTTGTTGGTCAGGCACTGGGGCAAGAAATGAGTAATGACTTTGTTGGTCAGACAAACATTTAGCAAACAAGTGAAGCTGGCATGGCTGTGTACATTTTGGGGTGTATTGTCCAGTTCATACTTTTCACCAATATTTTAAACAGAAGTAGAGGTTTATTCCTTGTTTCCTGTTTAGGATTGGTTTTCCGGTTCCTTCTGTCTACTTCAGCTCTTTATTTCTAACACTTGTCCTTTCCTATACTAGTATAACTACACACAGTAGCCCTCTTGCTTGAGTGGCTTTTAGGCCTTTTACTTAGTAAAAAACAAAACAAAAAGAAAACAAATTAAAAACAACTTTTTTTTCTAGTTTGTGGTAGGGTTAGTAACTTTCAAATGGAATGATTAGGATTTGTCATTAAAATTATTTATAATGATGTAATTTGACTATAATTTGGAAACTTTGAAATTTGGATAATATTTGAAATAATATTTTTATTTGGATCATTTACATATCATTGTTGGTTGATTTTGGTATTCTCAATAGGTTAGTAAATAATAATGTTTTGAACTTGGTATGCAATTAGTGTAGTCTATTTTCTTGATTTTAGTGAATGTTTCTCTGGTTTATCATGAGAATATGACACCCACATTTTGTGATTCTACTGTACTAAATTTTAAACTTGAAATGCATTTTATTACAAATTAAATTTTTATACTTAGTTTGGATATTAGTTTGTAAACTGTAAAATTCATGTCTCTTGCACCTCCTGCATATGTCAGGGTTTGGGAAAGCAAAAAAAAATTCTGTAGTTTTAATAATTTTTATTGATGTATAACTTTTGTTATGGTGGGTTGAGGAAGAAATCTATATTTTTTAAATGAGAGCAAAATGAAAACAAAAAGAATGAAGATTAAAATACCCTTGTTACAGGCTTACTACCAAGGGTGTGGCCCCAGTGGTCACCTTAAAATTATTTAGTTCCCATCTCCATGAAAATAATTTTAGTGGGCAAATTTTTATTCACATCCCAACAAAATTATCTGCTGACAGAACTGCAATACACCAAGGGTAATTTGTGCATTTTTTTTTCCCATAATATCTAATTTTGAAGGTCTTCAGGAAAAGGGAAATAATGAGCCTTATGTTTAGGAAGCTAAGAAATTAAAAAAAAAAAAAAAAATGAATCCATGAAAGATCAGAGTACAACAATAAATAATAAGGTGGGTACGAATATCTTTAAATAAGCAAATGTTAAGATTTTCGGATAATAGGATAAAATATCAATTTCATGTATTCTAATAATTTTGATGGTCTGGAGAAAACTAGATGTGCATAGAATAATCCTGCTAGTAAAATATTAATTCCTGACCACTGACAATCCCTTTTCCTGATTTTCAATACATAACAGAATGAGCACCAAAACATCTCTCAAACAAATTTCAAATGAAAACATTGTCAAATTTTATACTTAATCCTTCCCATTTTTCTTTCCATCACACATAGTTTTTATTCATTTAAAAAAAATAATAAAAGCAAAAAAGAGTAGTGGAGAGATGAATAATTAATATCATGGGGAATGGAATTGGCAAAGTTCAAACTCTAGTTGGGATAGTTCGCTTATATTTTGCATTAATGTTTTTAGGAAAGGCATGAATCCATATCTCCCTATAGCTTTGAAATATATAGTAGGGCAGTTGGAGAATTTTATCTTTGCAAGACAATCTATTGTAGATGTCAGATTAACGAGCTGACTGTGTCAAATTACACTTACTACTTAATCTGCAGCAGCACCATTTTGTCTAGTTGTCTCAATGTGTAATCTGCAGGAATAAACAAATTGGTGGTGGGGTAGTGGTAAAGTCACTGGGTAACAATAAAGTTGAAACCTTGTGTGTGTGTGTGTGTGTGTGTGTGTGTGTGTGTGTGTGTGTATATATATATATATATATATATATATATATATATATAAGAAAGAACAGCAAGATATGTAATCCAGTGTTCTTATAGATATTTTTATTTTTACAAAATAGTGCTCAATGTAAATTTGCAGAGCATTAATATATATATAGGAAATAAAGTTGATATATAAACCAAGTGAATTTTATTAATATAAAATAAAATATTAAAACTGATTCACAGAGAGAGCTCAATGTTTTATTCAAACGGAGCATATAAATTGTAAACAATAGGAATTAGGATTAAAAAATATTCAGTATTATTATTGTTTAGGTAATAAGCATTATAACAGCACAAATAGCTATATTGTGAAAAAAGGAATTACAATATACACATTTTTATATGTATTTGTGGTTATCTTTTAACTTTTAGTAAAGACAACATTCTTGTACATGTAGTTATGGATAAAATTATATATTAATTACTAATTTTTTTTAATTAATATCTATTTGTGCTCAGTTGTTGACATTAATAGCTATCTACTGATGTGTTAAAATTTTGGAATAATGCAATAATAAAAATTTAAATTTCATCTCTCTGATAGATGTCACAATCTGTTAATATTTTTTCCACAGAATTTATGTGACTGATACTAAAGCGAATGAAAGTTTTGATGCTTTTGATTAAATCTATCTTACCTGTAATATCACAGAGTAGATGGTAATGGTAATATTAGTTGTTTACTGAGAAGCCAGTGCTATTGTCAGTTGAAATTTATAAAATATTTCTATTAAAACAATTTTTCAGGATAATAATAGGTTTTTCCAGTCCACTGTCATCTCTCTTTCCAGTATTGTGGGGGGGGGTTTCCTTCCAAACCTTTTATTTGAAGTTGTGTGGAATGTCAACATCTTGATTGTCATTATTTTCACTTTGAGTTATATGTGCTATACATTTTACGTGCTGTTGAAAATCCTCAAGTAATGTGGTTTGTTATTTGGTACAGTTATGATTCTATAGCACCAATCCATGAGGTTTAAAGAAGGATGGTCCTTGCTAAGACTGATAGGCTTCATTCACTTGAATCAATTTTTTAACCATTGGTCTGTGAAAAGGGTTAATAAATAACGTAAAGCTTTATAAAAAAAGATGTTTTTTTTTGTAAGAAGTACTCGTTGAAAAAGAAAACAAATTGTAAGTTTTTGTGGTATGATCAGTTAAAAATAAATGTACAAGTTTTATATTATTTTCCATCTTTTTCTACCCTGATGATAGGTTGGTTGGAACACTCTTCATGAAGAGTTTGGTAAACTGATGGACAGGGAAGACAGCTTGAAAGAGCATGATAACATCTTTGATCAACTCAAACTGGCAGTTAAGGATGCATGTATGAAGAGACATGAATGGGACAGCAAAGCAGAAGAGAGTCTGGTGAGTGAATTTGTAGAGAGATTCTTTATCTTGGAATCGGCATAAACAGTATAGGATGCTAACAAATTTTTGCTTTCGCAGAAAATTACCTAAGGTGGATTATACAATGTCTGTCCTGAAATTATCCAGCTATTTTAAATGTCTAGTTGTGCAACCTTGATCTATCTTAGAAGCTAATCAGAGAGGGCCATTGCTGAGCATGCTTGAACGCACACACTACTGAGTGGGCTCATGTGTCCAGTGATTGTAGCATTCAAAATTATTCAGGTCTCATTCAGTTTTTTAGTAAAACATCTCTCAGGTTTGTCACTCCTTGCAATTTTTACTTTTTCCCAAAGCTAATGTTGTCATTAAAATGCAATGGGGAATGCACCAAGGAAACTGATGGTGATCCCAGAAAAAGAGAGCTCTTTTTTGAAAATCAAAAAAGAGACTGTGTGAGATCCCAAAAGTAATAATTTGAAGAGAGCTAAAGCACCATTGCTCTAGGTAGTCTTTTTATTATTATTATTATTATTAAATAACTTTGTGTATTATCAAATAGCAGGCTTAAATTTTTGTTATCACTCTTTTTTTTATGTTAGATGTTTTTCTTTTTCATATAGAATCCCGTCAATCCAAAAATCTAACTTTGAATATGTAGATTTTTTTTCAGTTATAAAATCATTCTAGTGTTTCTCTCTCTTACAAGAGTGAAACTGAAGTTTTAGAATAATAAAAATATTAACTGTATGCACTGACATATAATGCATTTGTCCATTCTAATATACCAAAATTCACCCTGACCAGGGGTGGTAGCACCTGTTATAGTCCCAGCTATGGGCAAATAGTTAACCTCCAGATGGGGGGGTCAAAACACTATGAAAATATAAACATTTTTATAGTAAAAATTACCAGCAATACATTTTTGTAAAAAAAATTACTAATGCTCCCAAGAAAATTAAATTTTGGCATTAAATGACCCATAAGGTGTTGATATGCCACTAAACAAAAAAACATATATTTTACTCATTTCAACTGGCAAGTGATTATATTCATTTCTTTCTCTATAAAGCTATGCTTAGTGCAGTCCAGTGCCAAATAGGAGGGGGTGGAGGTGGGAAGATTGATGATGCAACATGATCTTTCGGGTGAAGAGTGGAAGTTGCTTGTCTTGAAAATCATCACTTAAAATTTGATCTTAGTCTGGCACAAAGCTACAACTAGTGCGAGTAAAACTTACTGCAAGAAAAGCTTGTTAATCATTATTTCATAGTAAAGTGACTCATACAATGTAGCCTCTAGAGTGGGTAACCTTGTGACAACCAAAGTCGCTCCATTAATAGTAATTGTTCTCATAACAAGACATCCATGCTCATGCCTTTTTTTTTTTTCTCTCTTCCTCAGCGCATGTTCCAAATTAACATCCTTGATGATACATCCTGCACTGAAAAGGCCCAGTGGGATGCTGCAATTAAGTTCATGGAAGATTGTATCAAAGAAAAGCTAAAAACCAGTCAGTATCACATTTGTTTATTCTATTTTTCTTTTATTCTGTATCACACTCCCTACTTTGTTTTTTCTTCGTTGTATTTTTATTACAATTTTAATTGTCATTATCTCTTCATGTTGTGTAGATGTGACCTTCAAAGGGAAGCTTTTTGCAATTCTTATTGGCAGCAATCTTAAGAAATTGAAGAAAGAAACCTTTCTATGAACTTTTGGTTTTTGAAGAAAGAAACCTTTCTATGAACTTTTTGGTTTTCTAGAAATTGAAGAAAGAAACCTTTCTATGAACTTTTTGTTTTCCTAGAAATTGAAGAAAGAAACCTTTCTATGAACTTTTTGGTTTCCTAGAAATTGAAGAAAGAAACCTTTCTATGAACTTTTTGAAAATTGAAAAAGAAACCTTTCTATGAACTTTTTGGTTTTCCTAGAAATTGAAGAAAGAAACCTTTTGGTTTCCTATGAACCTTTCTATTTTTCCTAGAAATTGAAGAAAGAAACCTTTCTATGAACTTTTTTTGTTTTCCTAGAAATTGAAGAAAGAAACCTTTCTATGAACTTTTGGTTTTCCTAGAAATTGAAAAGAAACCTTTCTATGAACTTTTGGTTTTCCTAGAAATTGAAGAAAGAAACCTTTCTATGAACTTTTGGTTTTCCTAGAAATTGAAGAAAGAAACCTTTCTATGAACTTTTTGGTTTTCCTAGAAATTGAAGAAAGAAACCTTTCTATGAACTTTTTTGGTTTTCCTAGAAATTGAAGAAAGAAACCTTTCTATGAACTTTTTGGTTTTCTAGAACTTTTGGTTTTCCTAAAATTGAAGAAAGAAACCTTTCTATGAACTTTTTGAAGAAAGGTTTTTGGTTTTCCTAGAAATTGAAGAAAGAAACCTTTCTATGAACTTTTTGGTTTTCCTAGAAATTGAAGAAAGAAACCTTTCTATGAACTTTTTGGTTTTCCTAGAAATTGAAGAAAGAAACCTTTCTATGAACTTTTTGGTTTTCCTAGAAATTGAAGAAAGAAACCTTTCTATGAACTTTTTGGTTTTCCTAGAAATTGAAGAAAGAAACCTTTCTATGAACTTTTTGGTTTTCCTAGAAATTGAAGAAAGAAACCTTTCTATGAACTTTTTGGTTTTCCTAGAAATTGAAGAAAGAAACCTTTCTATGAACTTTTTGGTTTTCCTAGAAATTGAAGAAAGAAACCTTTCTATGAACTTTTTGGTTTTCCTAGAAATTGAAGAAAGAAACCTTTCTATGAACTTTTGGTTTTCCTAGAAATTGAAGAAAGAAACCTTTCTATGAACTTTTGGTTTTCCTAGAAATTGAAGAAAGAAACCTTTCTATGAACTTTTTGGTTTTCCTAGAAATTGAAGAATATATACTCGAGTATAATATGAGTTTCTATGATCAGTTTTATTTACACAAAAAAATAGGGAGTCACACTATACAAAAGTAATTTTTTTTTTTAAGAATTTAAAAATCCTGTATTTTCTGTAACTGGTTGCATTATACACAAGTAATTTTTTCTGTAGGGGTTAAAATTCATGCAAAAAATTTTATAAATGAAGTCTACTTATACACAAGTACATACAGTACCTATTAAGTTAAGCCGATTGGTATATTACTCACCATTTTTATTCTGTTTACCAATTTTCTTTGTAAAAACAAAACAAAAAAAAACTCTTCTAGCTTGGAGAATTGAAAAAAAAGCTGACTGTTGAATGGATTTGTCAAAATGTGTTCACAAGAGAAACAATGGCTTCAGTTGTCTGAATAACTCTTGGAATGATAATGACTCTTCGCAAATTTATAGACAGTATTCTCATAATAAGAACTGCATTCTTCTGAATACATTTTAAGTACCTCTCTAATTATTTCAGGTTTCTTTTATAGATGATCTCTCTGTAATTTCTCTCATTGATTTAAAATTAGAAATATATTGTTTTGATTCATCCAAGATCTTAATGTGCA
Organism: Acanthosepion pharaonis; assembly: GCA_903632075.3. Classification (NCBI taxonomy): domain Eukaryota; kingdom Metazoa; phylum Mollusca; class Cephalopoda; order Sepiida; family Sepiidae; genus Acanthosepion; species Acanthosepion pharaonis. The sequence goes on along the minus strand of CAHIKZ030000192.1, from coordinate 429,461 downwards.
TGAAGTAAACAAAAAAATACAAAAGAAGCTCTTTCACATTTTAAGTGAAGCTTATGTTCCATGACACATTAAATTTAATCAATATATAAAGTGTAATCCTTTTTTAACAGAATGTTCATTTAAATATTTTAGTGTAATATTAGTCAAAGCTAAATATTGGTTAATGGACAAATCTTATCTTTGCATATAAAATGCAAAGTGATTTCCTTTCAAATAGTTGGTCATTATTTTTGGAATATCTGCTCTAAAATATTTTTTCAGTAAAACAATAAAAGTAATGATTTATGTATTTCTTTTTTCCTGCTTAAAATATGGCCCAAGTAGGATTATTTTTAACAAACATTCATTTTGATACCTTACTGTTTAGTTAAAGTGATGTATTTAAGAAATTCATACAAAATTTCATTCATTTTGCTGAATTCACTCTCTCTATCTATATATCTACTTATATTTTATATATAAGAAATTAAAACTATTCACTCACAAATCTGCTATTAAAGTTTCACTAATATTGGCTCTTCAGGCTGCTTGGGAATAAACATAAAGTTTTGCCAAATATATTAACTATGCTGTGAGATATTATAAATGTACATGATTGTTTTTGTTATAATCATGCATTTTCCTTTGAGCCAGGTTCAAATTATAAATGTATGTACTTTTATGAATGTCTGCATTCAACATTTACATTTTACTTTTTATTTAATAACTTATTCTGTTCCTTTAAACACTGATATTGTTAGTTTTCCCTCCTTGCATAAATGACAATTTGTAACACCTCCTTGCAACAGGGTTACATCCTTGGTCATTGGCACCAAATAATGTAACACTTTTCTCTGCTGCAGCCAACACCTGGTGGTGTAACCACATTTAGTGGTCTGGTTTGCAGGGTCTTAGGACAATGCTTTAACCACAGGCCAACTTTATTCTGGTTAATGTTGACGCTGGTCCAAGCTGGCTGTTGGTCGCTGTCTGCTTCAATCCACACCATCTCTGCTCATGTTGTGTTCTTGATCTCAGCAGTAAATTGAATGTTGTCATAATTTTGCAGCATTGGTCAAGCTGTGGTCAGTGCTATATTAAGGGGAAAAAAAAATATCTTCACAATGAAAAAAATAAAATGAGAGATTTGTGGGATTAATCTTCAACTAGTTTATATAGCTCTGTTATAGACAAGCGTATGGTTGCAAGAAAGAAATACAACAGTAGAAATAGATTTACGTGGTTTATTTCAACAGGAACGCAAGGGTTTAAGACAGCTACCTTGGTGTGGTAAAGTTCATAAGCCGGTTTCTGATCTAGGTCAACCTCTCATAGTAGTTCACACATGTTGACAGTGGTTGACGCTCCCCTGCTGTCAGCAGCTGGACGTGACAGGTCTCTATCCTGGGCACCTGTGGACTGACTGTTGAACTTCCGTGTGACCCCTTTTATAGCGATTTTTATGGCTTAGCAGGCTCGAGAAATGAAGCGAGTATAATTAGGAGGGAAGCATTTTTATTGGACGAAAAATAGAGCACTTTAAATATTGTTTTATTTTTCGACCGGAACACGTGTCGGAAACATTTGTAAAGAAAGATAATGGTCATTTTGTGACGGGGCTTTGTTCCGTTCACATCCGGTTCTCGCTCTTGAGTATTTGCCTGTAAATCAGCCGAGATTTGTCTTATTTTATTTTATTTTATAACAGCTCTTAGTACAACAAAAATTAACCCTTCTTGTATCAATCTCTATAGTGACACTGAGCCTTGTCTAAACTACTGGAAACCTTTGTTCAAAGTTTTGGGATCAGAAATTATGGTTGGCAGCTGGTGTGGATTTCCGATGTGCTCAATGGACCAAAGTCCATGATGTCCCCCAAAATCATCTGTTTATGTGCACTTTGGCCCAAAACTGGTGTGGGGCTGATGAGTTCTGGGGGTTTGTTGATACCCTAATTTTCATTAATTCACATAAGGGTTTTCTTTGTTCTTCCTAGGGCATGCATAACTGTGACAAATCTAATCTTTAAAATGCATAGGAAAAGGGGCTGGAGTTCCATTCCAGCCATTAGTTTTAATTCTCCAAATCTTTTCCATTTTCCTGAAACCATCTCTGCCCAAAGATACAAACCAGACTTCCTCTGGCAAAATCTGTTTTCATAACTTGGCCTTAATTGTACAGGACGTCCGAACTGTTAAGAGAAATTCATTCTTCTGAGTGATAGATAAAACAATTATTTCCTAAATCTGTTTTCATCAATGAAAATATATTTGTCTGCCTAAATTCTCATCAGAGACTCTGTTTTCCATCTCTGTGCTGATTGCCGTCTTCAGCGAAAACTCAAACCAGATCACCTTCTTGGTACAATATGATTGATTTTTTTATAACTTCATCCTTAAGAAAAAGGGTTTGTTTTCTGTTTTTGTCAATGAAAAATGTTCCTCTGATTTCTCAAGAGATAAAACCATTTCTCCAAATCTGTTTTTGTCCACTTACCAGACTCTCAATAGACAAGAAAAATAAACTTTTAGCAAAGAAGAAATTGAGATGTCCCATTCTCACCGAGGCAAATGTCTCCACACACACATGTCGACAACACTAATATAATAGCATCATCTACATGCAAAAAAAGGCTAAAAATAATGGAAACCTTATTAATAAAAACAAAGAAACCAACACTTAATATTAACTTTGAACATGGACAAAATATCTTGACCGTGTTTTGAAACAAAAAAAATGAAAACATTTTATAAAACATACATACAACAAACTATTTCTTATTTTAACAGTTAAAATATAATGCTTGAAAATGGCTAAATGTATAGCCAAAACTGCTCAGATAAAAAGAATATTCGGACAGTTTTTATATAATTTATCATCCGAAAAGAAAAAAAAATATTAGATCACATGAGAAATTGTATAAAAAACTAAATAAAAGCACCTTGTCTGTTGTTTTCAATGAAATGTGCATGAAAGAAGGATTGCTGCCTAAATACACAAATATATATAATCTCTTCCAGCTCGTATTTCATTTTGGGCTAACTTTTCTCTTTTCCTGCTTAGAATTAATGTTTAACCATTTCACTGCCTCAGTGTAACAAATTACCCAATTCCACTTTATAACTTGTTTTTAGCTTTTCATATCTAATATATATAGCAAATATTTGGGCTGGAGATTTAAAATAAAATTAATCACAATTGTATTAAGACCTGGTATACATAGGCTAGGTTTCAGCAGTTCTTATTACTATTACTCTCTTGCTTAACTTTAGTCCTTTCCTACAAACTAAATATTTCTGGTCACAAGGGAAACAAAAAAAAAAAAAATGATTCTTGAAAACCAAATCTTTGACTTAAAACTTTAGTGACTTTTGACAGTAAATTGAAAATGAGATTGTCAAGAATTAATATATGCTGTAACTACCTTTTTTAAATTGTTAATGAGAATTCAGCAATGAGATTGATAAATATTAATGCAAACATTTGTGACAAAATAGAGCTGTTTTATAATTTCTATGTATAATTTTACAGTTTTCATTCTCAATTTGTTGAAGTTGTCTCCCTTAACTAAGATGTCAGTCAGTTAACTGCCAATCATGATGCATGCTTCGTTGATCATGTCTTAATTCATGACTGACTAGGCAGAAGATTTTTCCTGCAGTAGGTTGCTGTTTCTTTCTGCAGTAAGATGTACTCTTGCTAAAATAGGCATAGTTCTATGTTTTTTTTTATTCAGTGTTTCTGACTATGAAGAAATCTTTCAGCCTTTTATCTTCAATTATGATTTTATATGACAGTTGAACATTTCTAATTTCTGTCTTTTCAGATTAAAGCCAAGTTATTTTTATTTTATTCTCTAATAAAAAAAAATATTTTATTTTATTTGATTTTGTTTATTAGATCAGGAAATCCTGAATGAGATGCTGGGACCAAGCACAACAGAACAATGGATTTACTGGAAACATCAAACAGAGGAACACCGACAACGGCAAGCCACAAAGAATGAACTTGAAAAGCTACTCAGCACTGAAGTGAGTTATGGATCTATCCTGAAAGTTTTTTTTCATCCTCTAAGAATATAATTATGCACCCACTATTATGAAAACCTGATGATTTCTTAATTAATTTCATGCATTTTTTAATAAGTTGTGTGTGTATGTATTTATATATAATGTGTGCACACACACACACACACTAAGTGACCTAAGCATTTTACTGCTATCAAAATCATGGGATGAATTACAAGAAATTTAATATGACCTCTATTGGGCCAGTTTCATATAGGTTTAAAAATGAACAGAAATAAAACAAGTGTAATGTTCTGAAAAAGATCATAAGGATGAAGAACTGGACAAAGTCCAGGAATACATCTACCTAAAACAGGTAATAATATTAAAAAAAATGAAATGATAGGTTGGAAAACATTTTAAAAACATTGATGTAATGAAAATATTATGCCAATATACATAACAAGTAAAGTGTATAGTGACTGTATAATGTGAGCTTTGAACTGAGGTTTAAAACAAAACTGTTTATTACGTATACTAGTTTACTGTTAAAAAAAAAATGACTGCAATTTTGCTATTACCTTGGTTATATTTGTTGTATGAGTAATCTATGATTTTTATCGAAACAATTATCAAATCATGAAATGTAAAAATATCCAGAGAAAACTAAGGAAATATATATTTGTATATCTAAACTTAGTCAACAAACACGATGGTCCGAAAGTCTTGTCACCTCTACCTTACTTCCAAATGAGGAGTTTGTGTCAGCTATCTGAAATAGAAAATTATATTATGTAGGGGTAACAAGGCTTTTGAACTATCCTGTTGTGTGTGTGTGTGTGTGTATATATATATATATATATATATATATATATATATAAAATGCTCAGTTATACCAAAAAAATGTATATTTATTGTGTGTGCACATATATATGTCTAACATAATCTTTTGACAGGGACACAAAAATTCATTGGCAGTTGATGAACTTACTACTGTTCGCCGAAATCTTCAAACTCAAAATGTTGATGTTGATTATGACTTTGTAAGTATTGGTTTACAAACATTCAGTATTGCAGTAATTTGTTATTTAAAGCATTAACTTAGCAAGTTTTAACATTTCAAAAAATGTTCTATTTACATGAATAATAACATCATAAAAATTACTTTGTTTATAGATCAAAACTATGAAATATATTCATTTTTCTTCATATATTTAATTTTGTTTTGTTTACTTAATAAAGAACTCTTTCCAACAAAATTCAATAAATTATTTCTTATTTCAACTCTTAACTGTTTGACTGCCAACCATGAGTTATCTCATGCCTGGAATTTTCTGATGTTTTCCTCTGCAGGTGCCAACTTTTAGTGTAGAAAGAAAAATGTTACAGTTGAAGCTATAAATCAATTCAAATCAATTTGTATTACCTAAGTTTATTATGATAAAGTTGACATTTGATGTCAGATTTTGTGATTGACATTTGGCAGTCATCGTGTTAAAATTAGTGACCAACAGGAAACTTTTTCTTGTAATTGACAGAATTTTACAAAAAAAAAATATAATATGCCAATAATCTCAAAAAAGGGAGGGGTTACATTTTTTATTAAGCATTGTGTGTAAAATATGTACTGATGCTTATTTGTAGATCCGAGAAACTTGGTACCAAGTATTTCGAACCCATTTCTTCAAGAAGGCTTTAGCTACTGCTCAACAATGCAAAAAAGGATTTTATTATTACCAAAAAGGATTCCAAGATTCAGAAGTAAGTATTCAGTTCTATATTTTCATAAAAGTTTGTATTTATGATTTTCATAGAATTTTTATATGTCTGTCCATTATGGAAATAATGTTTCTTCCTTTTTACATTTATTTTTCTTTGCTTGTTAAGGGTTTTGATAAAACTGTAGCTTTCTTTGGTAGATGCTCTTTTAATATTTTCCTCAAATCTTGGAGATTTATGCTAAATTATAACAGAACCATCAATATAAAATTCTTAAAATCTGGAGATTTAGATCTTTGACTTAAGAAAAACAGATTTTTTACCAAAAACAGCGAGAAACAGAATTTGGAAGACAGTCCAAAAATGTTAAATGTAAAATATTTGAATCACAACAGCTGCTTCCAATGGAGGTGCAATTTTGAACCAACATTAATTCATTTCAAGTTTTTTTTTTTTATACAATGATGTTCACCCTGTACAGGACCCAAGAGCCACTCGAGGTAGAGGGTTACAAAGTAAGAGGCACCACTCCTAAAAGGCAAGTGGTTACTGGGAATGAAAGAGAATGAGAAGACTTTAGAAGGAACCAGAAACCCAATCCTAAACATAAAACAAGAGATAAATCTCTACTCTTGTTCAAAAGAGAAGGAAGGAGTGTGAACTGGATGATAGTTGAACCTATCTACTCATGATTTCACTTGTAAACAAACTGCTATAACTAATAAATCTGAGCAATAATTATCTCAGCAATAATTCAACTGAATCATGGCCCAAACTGTTTTCCAAAGCACATGGACTGAATACAAATAATTTTCACTCAGCAGCTGTTTTAGTAGAAAATAATCAACAATTTATTTACAGTGAGAATCTTGTAAAAACTGGCAGAGAATACTAGCTCTGAATTGGGAGACCAATGATGAAGTGCTTCAAACTGGCACACTCTCCCAGAAGTGGCTGGAGAATTGACAGATCTCTTGTAAACAATGGCATTCATTGTTTTTCTCTTCTCAATAGAACAGTTATTTCATCATCAATATATTTACAGAAAACCAGCTGGTTTTTTTTTGTTATTTTCTCTCAGCCTTGTAGGAAAAACTATGAAATAGTGACATTGAAAAATAAGTTTCATACTTGAAATTTGTTAGGTCATTGAATAAAGGCTTTTCACTCCTACCGTGAGGTCACTTTTGTTTGGCTGAGGGTCAGTTTATGAATTGTCAGCAGTTGAGTGATATCACTTGTACCCAATGAGTCAAGCTGATAGTGTCATAAGTGACATGTGGTGGAAGACAGGAATTACAATCTAAGTAATCATTAATTTTTTTCTTTTTTTTTTTTTTTGTTACAGTAAAAACTTTTGATCCAATAGATCTATGCAAAACAAAGTGTTGTTCAGTTCACACTAAAAACTGTTAATGACCAACTTCTCCACATTTTATAACAACTGGAAATTAAAATTTGGAGATAAAAAAGAAAAAAAATTTCATTCACTTTAGTTGTTGATTTGACACTTACTTTTATATCACTTTTGGCTTAAATTCAATTATGATTATTTTGGTAACTATTTATTCAACAAAATTAAACATAGGCTGAAAAGAATTTTTATCTAAATCATAACTAGGGTTATGGTGTAAACTGATTATAGTATATTTGATGGCAAACAAGACTTACTTAAATATATATATTTCCAGGTAACACAACTGTTTTCGGTGTAATATCTTTATATATGTGTGTGTGTGTGTGCGTGTATTTAGGCAGCAATCCTTCTTTCATGCACATTTCATTGAATACGTTTTCTCATGTGATCTAATAATTTTTTCTTTTAAGATGATAGATTATATAAAAACTGTCCAAATTTTATCCGAGTACTTTCAGCTATACATTTAGCCATTTTCAAGGATTAAATATTTTAACTGTTAAATAAGAAATAGTTCAATTAGATCTCATTTAAATATTCATGGAGACCAACCGGGCACTATTCATAACATACTTGTTGACAACACTAATAGCATCATCTACATGCAAAAAAGACTAAAAATAATGGAACCCATATTAATAAAAACAAAAAAACCAACACTTAATAATATTAACTTTGAACATGGACACAATATCTTGAAAAATGAAAACATTTTATAAAACATACATACAACTATTTCTTAATTAATATATTTCAACCTTGAAAATGGCTAAATGTATAGTCAAAAGTGCTCGGATAAAAAGAACATTCAGACAGTTTTTATATAAATATCCCAAAAAAAAATTATTAGATTGCATGAGAAATTGTACAAAAAAACTAAATAAAAGCACCTTGTCTGTCGTATTCAATGAAATGTGCATGAAAGGATTGCTGCCTAAATACACACACATATATATATATATATATATATATATATATATGTGCAAGCTCTTGTATACAAGGCTGAACCAAATTAACTTTTGTTTTTCTTCCCTACTACTGTGCCATCAAATATAAGTAATTAAATTTTCCATTTTTGTATTGGCCATATTACATTGAAACACTGATTTTTGTACAATCACTGAAGTTAAGCAACATTGAGCCTGATCAGTATCTAGATAGGTCACCACTTGGTAATACCAGTTGCTGTAAGCTTGAATGTGCAGGTGGTGTAATGGATATCAGCAGAGTTTCAATTCCAGTTGGGTTTGTTATATTCACTTATGTGCAAATATCCTAGGGAAAGGCATGAATCCAATTCTTCTCCTCCAACTATGGGTTAATTAGGACTTGTATTGGTAAATCATTATCTCCAGAAAATTTGTACAATTTAAAAATATTTCCTGGCTTTAAATAACCTGCAAAAATTGATAAGCTGTAAAAACCAAGCCAAATCAATTTTGTGATAATGCACCTCACCTCATTTGAAATCCTCCTCTTAATATATTCAAATAGGCTATTTTGCCAGTCCCAGCAAAATAGACAAACATGCTTTTAAGATTATTTTACCGGTCTTGGTAAAATAGTGTGTCCCTGACCAAGGTTATTTTGCCGATAAATGAAGGCTGGTAATGTTAAACATAACAACACCTTTATTTAACACATAAGTTTATTTATCTTCACCATCATCTTTATGGAAGCCTTGAGATCATCAGTGCAGTAACTGTGTAAACTGTTTAGGCTGGACTTGAGCAACATGGATTCTGTGGTTTGTAACTGTTGTTGTCAGTGCGTGAACCTGAAGCCATTGGGCATAGTTCTCTTGGCAATACACATGTTTGGGATTTGAAGAGACTTGATAATTGATAATAAATAAATGATTTAAACTTGTGTTTTCACAACTGATGGTGAAAAAGATTGTCTTAACAATTGACAGTGAAAATAAACTTCTGTGTTAAATCTGTTATTTTTAACATTACCTGCCTTTTATAATAATAAAAATATTTGGGGGTGGGTGGGTGGATGGTGTTGTGTGTCTATTTTACAGACCGATAAAATAAGCTTTAAAGCATGTTTGTTTTGTTTACAGAGATCAGCAAAATAGCCTATTTCTAATATATTTTATTTGAATCTAGCATAAATATGTTGTTTTTTCTATTAGCATACACCCATTAAAAAAAAAAATTGTAAATTGTTTATCATGAAAAAAAAAAAATTTTTTTTTCTCTCCATAGTTACAGTGTCATGATGTAGTCTTGTTTTGGCGATTCCAACGCATGCTACAAACCACGGCCAATGCTCTTCGGCAACAAGTGATGAATAATGAAGGTAAAACAAAAAAAAATTCCTTTTTACTCTGATGCTTTTATAAACTTGGAAAATGAGAACAAATTTATTTTAAATGAAATTACATTCTGTCATATAAAAAAATGTGTGTGTGGATATATGTATGTATATTTTATGTGTGTATATATATATATATATATATATATATATAAAATTTGTAGCCTCTGTCTGTCTTTGTTATTGAACTCTTCCTAGGGTTTTGAAGATAGACCCCCATAACCATATATATTCTAAACTACATTACCCAGGGTACTTGGATAAGTATATTTCATTTTGATGAAGGGGGTTTCCTAGGGGGGCACAAACCTCCCCACTTAATTTTTTTTTCCCTTTGATTTAAATTAAATTTGAACAAGGGAATGATTCCTATCCAAAATATACAAGAAGAAAACCAGAAGTTGGAGGTCACATCAGCAAGATCATTGAGCAATATCATTTTTCTCTACAAATTACAACAATATTTTCTTGCAAAAAATGTGACATGCAGCAAGGTGCAGGTAATTTGGCTAGTTCTTAATAAAGAGGAAGGGAAATAATGTTGTATTAGTTTGAAGTTTTATAAAAGGTAACAAAAATGGTCTGGTTTTCAGTAAAATTGCTTTGGTATAATTACCTTCTTGCTTTATTGAAGAATTACAGAAGTTAGAAAATGATTGTTCTGAACTTTTAGTGACATTTTGGGTGTTAAAAGAAACTTAATCAGCTGCTGTAGACTTGTTTCCTTATTGCAGTTAGTGGGCCCTCTTTTGACAGTGGGGTGGGAGACCCTTTCGAGTGGCCTTCTTCCACACTGCTCTTAATTTTTAGAGGCCTTTTTAGAATTCATTGACTTCTGTAACTGAATAAATCTGTATGGTAATGCATAATTTTCAATTATACAGTAAAAATATTATCTGCAGTCTGTTATTTATTGATAATCTGTCAAAATGGTTAATGATGAACCCATTTTGGTGGTACTGAAGTCTCAATTTCAAGTGACTGTAAATTTTCTGTAGTGTATCAGATATCAGCTGTCTTCTTTTTTGGGTTTCTAAACTTCATAACAGACTGAAAAATGTTTTTTATCTTTTTACAATTTTTATTACAAGAGTCAATCAATAAGTCTGTTGCTTGACAGCTGAATTCTGATGTGAAATCTTCACTGTATAATGTTTGTTTTATGTGATTAATGGAGAATCATTGTAAATATTTGCTGAAGAAAATTACCATTAGGACACAAACTTATTGACTGTAATTTGCACATCCTTTTTGAGAGAATTCTGATTTCCTTGATGTATTAAAAAAATCTGTGTTGCTAAAACAGTAACATTTTTGTTAACCATTTGAGGATTGATTAAATAACCAGTTCGCCAACTTAGCATATTTATACTAGGTTCAATAATAGAATTTTATTTAAACACCAATTATATACAAATTTGTATTTTATTCCAAATGTCTAGTGTTACATTTTTGCACCAATATATTTTCATGACTTATGTGTGTTAATGTGTCAGAAAATGTACATTGCTAATTGAGTTTATTCTTCAGCTGAAATATACATGCTTTCTAACCTTTTCTTAAATGACCTTTGCTCTAGAGAAACATGCCTGCTTTGGGGTTGTCTCTTAAATTTGCTGGAGCTATCTATACAGCAAAAGTCAATTAAATGGCTCTACCCTATGATCAATTTGTAGATTAGTTTGAGGACATAAATGGTGTCTGGATTCAGAGAGAAGTTTCATTTTAATACAAAAAGTGTAGATGCAGATAGGGCATGCTGAAATATTTCTTTATCGGTTTTGTTTGTGATCAAAATCAATAATCTTTTAAGTTATTTTTCATGAAATGTTAACTGCTAGATTTGTATTTAAAATGCTTTTATATATTAAAATAACAGAATTTATATATTTATAAGTCTACCATTTAAACTTTTGAAAATCAATCATTATCTTTTGTCTTAATTCTTGTCCTTTTATTGTCCTTTCTCCTTAACAGTATATTTTTCTCATTCTCTAACACTCAGTAACTTCATATATCTTAGTAGCTTTATTGCCTTGCTTGCAGTGAAATGGTTTTTAAAAAAAATATCTTGTTACTTGGAACATTTTCTATAAGCTTTAAATTTTTGTTAGTTCTTTCAGAGCTAAGGAAAGCTTTACCCCACAATTGATTGATTTATTGATTTTTATGTCAACTGATCTCATTGGAGAAACAGCTGTTCCTCAATGATATTATTTAAGCTTTCCTGTTTGAAATGTTCTCGGATCTATAATTCTCATAGAAGGTGGCAGGATCCATGCAAAGTAGAGGAGTTAGACTGCTTAAGTGCTTTGGATTGTACAAGTAGAAAGCTGCCATTTGAAACAGATTAATTGTTCTGGCTTGAAATCAATTTCTCTTTGTAAATGTGTGTTAAGAAGCATTCCACACATGTGACTTGGGATGATGGGACCTTATATTGTTATATCGGTTGAAAGAAGTTTAACAGGGATTGGATTGTAAAAACTCTTACCTTTTTTTTTTTTTTTTTTTTTTTTTTTAACTTCTGTTTTACTGAAACAAAATCTGTTGAGGGTAAAATATAAATGCGCTTTCTATTGTCTACTACTAAAGCTGTTGCAAATGTTGTTAAAGAAAAATTAAGGGTTGGGGTATAAAGAATATAGCACATTTTTTTTTTTTTTTTTTTTTTTACACTGTAAGCATGTTGAAATTATGCAATAATTAATATTTAATAACTTTTAGATAACTTGGGGTATTTCTGCCTTAATTTCTTAACAATTATCATTATTTACATGAAGATGATTATCCCGATCTTTGTTATTACCATGTTTCAGCTGCTGCACTTTCAGGCCTTCATCAGGTATTTGTTGATCTGGGTAACCTTCAGGGATTTTCAAATAGGTTAATAGTCTATTGGATTAAAGCCTTGGTTCATAAATTTGGTGACATAGTAATTGTGAGTTCAATCCCTAGGCAGGACAGTGACAATCTACCTCTGTATGAGGATTGGCTGAGAAGTTCATAGGCTGGTGAAAATACTCTCCTGGAATCTGATGGTCAAAATGTCATCAACAGCAGATATGTCGTCATCATCATACCAAGCAAGATTTTTTTTTTCATGTTGGGGGACAGATGAGTCCAAATCAAAATAGGAAGGATGATCAACCAGTTTAAAGCCACAATCAAGCACAGCAGACTTTGAAACTGCGGACTTGTGTGCTGTAGTATTGTTTTGACAAGACCCCATTTTATCAATTTTTCTGGGTATTTGGTCTTGATAGCCTTTTGTAACTGCCTCAGTAAGTTGGCATAGTTTTCCCCTTTTGGAGATATTCAATAAACACAATAGCTTTTGCATACCAAAAAACTGAGACGATGAGATGACCTTGGCCTTCTTTGGAACATGTGAGAAGGGTTATTTCCACTGCATGGATTGTCTCTGGCTCAAAGAAACGTTCAAGAAAACGAGCTGAATCGGCCTCAACATCAGTTTTTCCTGTGATACGATCAGCCTGGTGCCCTTTTGATCAGTTGTCAGAAGACGTGACACCCACTGAGCAGAAACTTTCATCATACCAAGTTCATTGTGCAGAATATTCTCATAACATTCCCTATTTCATAGTCAGTCACCTTGTCTTCTATCCCCATGTGGTGAACACAATGTTTTCCTCAGTGGTGGTGGTGGTTGTAAGATGTCCAAACCTTGGGTCATCTTCAAGATCTGCTCCCTGCTCCTCCTAAATTCAGCTGCCCACTTTTGCACAGTTGATAAAGCTGGGGCATCATCCTTTAATGTAGCAACCATGTCAGCATGAATGTCCTTGGGGGCTAAACTTTTTTTTCTGGGAGTATGATGCTAAATTTTGTCCTTTTTCAAAAGAAGTTGCTACTAAGTTGCTTTTGAAGTCTTCTTTGAACAATCAGATCTCAGTTTACTTGTAAAGATGCAATGCAGTTATTAATAAGAAGAGTTGAAATTCATGCATGCAATATTTAACAACTTTAATATCACTCCTTCATAGTCAGCCTATGAACTTTTCAGCCCACCCTTGTAAGGGTTCAGTTTTAATTTCCCATAAACCTGATGAAAACTGAAGGGCACAATGGCTGAAACATTGTGATAGCAACAAAGATGGAAACAATAGCTTGTGTGTAAATAAATTTGGACTGAAAAGTTTTCATCCTGACCTAGTTTCTGAAATTTGACCACACATCAGGATTTTAAGTCTCTTAAGTTGTGCCAAGAAGTTTTCCTGTCCTTACAACTACTAACAAATAATAATTAAAATGAACTTATTTAGGGCTAATTATTCACCTAAAAAAAACAAAAAAAATTCTTTCAACTTTATTATTAAATTGTAAAACCAATCTTTTTTTTTGTGTTGCTATAGTTACTGCAAATATTTCCTCTTTCAAAAGAAGCTTAAAATTACTTATTAACTGACCTCACCGAAACTATTGATTTGTTTTTTTGTTTCCTCTCTCCTCGTTCTAATTATTGCTAAACCTTGTGACAGCTGCTTTCTTTATCTTCCTTTCATTTCTCAATTTTATTTTTATTATCTTCCCATATACTGGGGCCTCGTTATTTTTATTGGTATTGTTGAGTGCCTGTAACCAGTCTTATGGATACGAAAATGTGTCAGTCTCCTTCCTATTTCCAGATCAGAGAAAGAAAAAAATATTTAAAAACTTAATCTTCATGTTCATCTAAATATTGAAATAAAGTCAATTTTGGCAATTTTTTTTTTTTTTTTTTTTTTGTGTGTGGCATTTTTACATTTTGGTTGTAAAATTCTGAAATATACATTTTGTTATTAATGGCATTTTATATTTTAATTTATGAACAGTGCTTAAAAAAAATAAAAAAAAAAATTTATCTGGTAAGATTTTGTGAAGTGGGTCACCTAATGGAATAGAAAAAAAATCTTTTATACTGGTATTCAAAAGCACTCTTATGCATTTTTATTCATCTGATGATGGTTAAATGCTTTTATTAAATTCTCAAAAGGATCTATTGATAAAGTGAAATGGTGTTTGGCTTATGTATTTTGTGTTTATATGAATATAAAAAAAATGATTGCGGATATTTGCAACATGTATACATGACAATATTTATATTTAGTATCTGTGCATTGGTAATACAGGGATTTCAATATCAAAAATAAAAGCCCTCTCTGTAGACTCCATCTTCAGTTTTACTTGCTATTCTTTATACTTTTATGGGATATTAGGCAAGCTCTTTCAAGGGGATGTGCAGATGGTGTAATGGATAGTGGCTTTGAATGAGAAATTGGAGAGTAGGGTACAAATTCCATTCACTTAAACACAAATACCCTTTGGGAAGATATGAAGCCATCTCTTCTCTCCACAGTTATGGGTTAAATAGTGGGACTTGTATCTGGAAAATCATTATCTTCAAAAAATTGTTAATGCAATATTTACTCACAAAAAAAAAATTTTTACAATCCAAAATGACTTTAAATGACCTATGAAGGGTTGATAATCAATAAAAAAAAAAATAGAAAAAAAATTAACCCATTGAAAGGGTGGGAAACTGTGGAAATGTTAACTAATTTTATTCTGCAAAATCTTTACTGTGCACACCCCGAGCCTTAAAGCCTACTGAACCCACACAAAAAAGGAAATTGATGGACATATTAGATGTTTATATAATTTATCATTAGTCTAACCTAAATTTTAATAGAGTTTTGCTCTTTAAGTTTAATTTCTGTAAAACATTTTGTGACTAACCTTACCTTTCATAGTAACTAGAAAGGTGAATTTATTGATAATTGTTAGTAACAATGCAAGAATCTGCACCCACAATCTTTCTTTGTCAAGAGATTCACACACTTTTAATCATTTGAAAATATCTCACATTTTCTTCTCTTTGGCATTTTATTTTTTCTCTCCCTTCTATTCTGTTATTTTTTTATGCACATCTTCAGATGACATTTGTCTTTTATGTACTTATATTCTGTATTTGTAATGGCATTTATTTTTTAAACTATTATTTCTTTTTCTTTCCCAGCTCGGCGCCTGGAGAGGATTGTCAAAAATATTTTAGAAGACATGTCAGAAGACAAGGCTCAGCTGAAAACCCTTGTAACTGGCAAGAGAGTGGATCTTGCGGAGGAATTAAGTAAGTATCAAATGAATTTACACTATTACATGTGGACTATTTATCCTCATCTTTGTTGTTGTAATAACAACATTTTGGCTCTTGTGCCTCCTGGCCTTCCCGAACTCTTTATTTAATGTATGGAGATGGATAGTGGAACAAGAACAATCTATATCTAGGGATATCTTGTCTAGTTCTGTTCAGAAATAAGATATTCCTAGACATGAGCAGTGGAAAGAGAACAGTCTGCCCCCATCAATTAAAGGCTTCAGTTCGGAATTCCCTGTAGGTTACCTGGATTGATATACACCTGATGAAGGCCAGAAGATAGAACTGCCAAAACATTGTGATTACAACAACAACAAAGATGTGGACAATAGTCCACATGTAAATAATAACTCTCATCCCAGAAATTCAGACAGAAATTATCAGGTGAATGTAAATTAGCATTTTGTGTAGACTTTGGGCAATGGACATATATTGGGATGATAACCTATTATAATTATGCTTGTCCCTTCCTTTGTTAGTTTGCACAACCATTATGTTCTACCACTACCTCACAAATAATGGACAATTCCATTTTGATTGTGTGGGAAGAGGAAAAAAGACACTACTTTGTGGAAAGAGGGAGAGGAGAAGGGAGAGGGAGAAGAAATGAAGGAATGAGATTATGCTGATAAGAACAGATGATATTGATCTTAGCCAAAAGGCCAAGAAGCAAATGCAACCATGATAAAGGTGCCATTTTTCGAATGCACAGTATCAAACGATGGAAACTGAGTAAGGCAATCACCAAAAATCCAGTTACCATAAATAAAATAATATTGTCTGCTGAATTATTTTTAAATTATTGAGATAAATGTTTATAAGACAGGGGTTTGGCTAGTCATTTATAATTGGTGATTGCGTAATTGATTCAGCTATTATTTCTATTAAGATTGATCATGTGACTTATGAAATGTTTATTTGAGAGTTTCATATGAGTCAGCAAGAAAGTAAAATCCCACCATGATGATGATGACAGTAATTTAGTTTGGGGAGGTGGCATACTCATCCTGTGATTCTGGTGTTGAAGTATAAACTAAACAAGAAAGCTCTACTAGATGTTTATTGAACTTCTGATATCATAGGTCCTTACATCACTAATGTAAGGACACCACAAACACTGCAACCATAGCATCAGTGGGTGTGTCTTGGGTAAGACGGCACCATCTCTCTTCAGGCTGGTTTTGAATTCAGAGTTGTCTGTCACTTAGACTGGTTGTAGCCCAGTTTGCCTTGTTATTTTACCCACAGCTGGGGGAGAAAAGAAGATTCAGGACTTTTTAGGTTGTTGTGCAAAACAGAATGCTACAGCCTCAGTGGGTATTTGAACTTGGCATACCACTCTCAATTTCCGTGCCAATAACCACTATGCTATGCATGTGTCCACAATATCATGAGGAGTCGGGTAGTACAGAGAGCCAATCATTTTACCTTTAGAAGATGTAGTTAATATATTAATTCAAAAAGTTGATAATTTTATACCAATATCCCTGGCTTTTTGAAAGTTCATTTTGCAGCATTTCACTTTTCATAAGAAGAAAATTGTGTAAAGTGAAGAAGCAATTGCCATTAATTTATATGGGAGAAATCTTTGAGCGTTTTCAAACACCCAAAATAACTTTCTTTGGCAAACACAAACAAACGTGCCTGCAATAAGACGTAGTGTCTTTTTCTCGAGAATTTTCTAAAATTGATTTTACTAATTTTCAGTGTGTACTATATATTATACTTTGGAAATCATTGGAGAAAAGGATTGTTAGTAGTCAGGAATTAATCCAAGTATTAGGGACAGAATGGAGCTTTTCTATGTATAATGCATATGCACAATGTATTCATTGAAACGAGATGTTATTAAATAAGTACCCAAATAAAGAATTGCTATATTGACTCATTAATTTGGGTGGATTTTAACCTAGCTCCTGTGGAGTGCCTTTGGCCTTCTTTGACACCTTAATTCAGCATAATCTTCCTTTGTATATGCAACTGATCTTGTTTACATTTATTTTGAGTGCAATTTTTATTTTCTTTTAAAAAAAAAAAAAAAAAAAAAAAAAAAATTTTTATTTTATTTTTAAAAAAAAAAAAAAAAAAAAAAAAAAAAATCACCATTCGCATAAAGTGACTCTTAAAAGACATTAGAAAATCTGCACTATGTAATATTTTGAATACATTACAGTATGGGTGCTAGAAAAATATCAGTTGCAATGAAAAGTGAACTTAAAGTGAAACCTTTAATAAAGAAATGTCTTTTAAACCATTCACTCTGTTCCATATTTACATTTGACTTAAATAACTCATTTAAATTTTTAATCATGTGTAACTACAGTAGTTACCTACCTGTTACTTGAGGTTGTTGATGATTTGCCAAGTTTGTACATGTGCCATCCATTTTTCAATGTGCATTACTATTATAGATGAATAACTGATTTTCATCAGTAATGTTTCATTTTTTTTTTCTTATTTCAGAACGTGTACGCCAAATTCAGGAGAAATTAGAGGAATTTATCCAAGCCTTGAATAAAGAGAAATGAGAAATTTGTTAGTTTTATTCAGTTTTGTTCCTGATGTTTGCCAACAATGTGTGTGTTTGGCTCTTGTTCTGCCTCATTCTCTTGCACTACGTAGCCACATCACAATGGAACTGTCAAAAGGTCATTGACTGCTGCCTACAGTTGCCACAGTCATGTGTGACTGACTTACAAAGTAATGTAGCACATTTGGCAACAAATAGCACATCCTATGTGGATCATCAGTTGCCTTTTATTAACTTTCTTTTTCAATTCTTAGTCTTGCCTACATTTCCATCAGCGAGTGTGACCATTGCTATGATTTCCTGATTTGTGTGGCGCCAAATGTGGACAAAGATTCAGGGGCAGAGAGGAAGAAAAAAATAAAACTCATCACATCAACAGCTTTAGCAAATGTTTTTCTAATTCAGGCAAACAAAGATGAATGAAAATAAGTGGTGTGATATCAAATCTAAAAAGTCATGTGATTGTTTAAATTTCTTTTCTAAAGCATTGCATTATGTGAAACCTTTTAACTCTTCAAATGGCTTCTAGCATGTGACAAGAGTTAGACTGTCATGTCAAACACTGTAAAGTTGTTTCTGTTGTTTAAAAAAAAGAAACTGGGCCAAATTTGACAATTTCAAACATGATACCGTTTATATTTCTTGTTCATCTCCCCACACCTATTCCTGAAACCCTACTAATAAATTTCTTTTTCTTCCTGGAACCCAAAACCCTAGTATAAAATTTTTCTTTGCTTCTTTTCTCATCTCAATTTCTTTCTTATTTTAATTTTAACTGCTGTCACATGGAACTCCAAATCCGAAAGATTGTTGTATAATTTTCTCTCTTCTTTAAGTGAAAATCTCTTTTTCTTTCTCAAATGTCATGCTTGTTTATCATTGCCCTGAAAATAAATAGACTACAGTACAGATTATGGCTTTCATATCTTCTCTTGCAGACATGGTTATTTTTTTTGGTTTTTTTTTCCCCCTTTATATTAAAATTAGACATCAATCTAAATTTCTCAGTTAACAACTGTGGTGCACTATTCAATAGGAGTAGATAGGTTTGCCTATCATCCAGTTCATACTCCTCCTCTGGTCTTTTAAACAGGAGTAGAGGTTTATTGCTTGTTTCCTGTTTCTACTTTAGCTCTACATACCTTAACACAGTAACCCTTAGTCTTTGTATTGGTTGAATATTAATAAAAAAAAACAAAAAAACATGATTGTAAAGTTTCATTGCTGATTAATTAGGGATTCTGCAAATTTTCCATCAGTTCAAGTGTAGCTTTTGTATCTAAGATTTAGCTTTAAGTGTTTCTCAAATACTTTACAAAAAGTGTAATGTATTTTTCTGTTGACTTCAGTTCTCAACAAATACTACTTATAAATGTGGTTTCCTTCTTTTTGTGCTCTTGTATGTCTATCCCAACCAACTAGTGTATGTGTATATATATATATATATATATATATATATATATATATGTATATATATATATATATATATATATATATATATATGTGTGTATGTATATATATATATATATATATATATATATATATATATATATATATATATATATATATAGTGTGTGTATATATATATATATATATATATATATATATATATATATATATATATATATATATATGTATGTATATATATATATATATATATATATATATATATATATATATATATATATATATATATATATATAGTGTGTATGTATATATATATATATATATATATATATATATATATATATATATATATATATATATATATATATATATATATATATATATATATATATATATAGACACTTTGTAAACATAACATCTAACAATACAATAATAAAAAAGTTTACAAACAACACTATAAATAACCACAAAACTACATCTAGATCCACAATTATTTCCACTGTATAACCCCTAGAATAATTTGAAACATAACTGTAACCACTCAAAATAACCATTATACTTATACAATACACTACCCACAATACGTCACCGATATTTTTTTTTTTTTATATATATATATATATATATATAGGTAACTCTACTTGTTTTGAAAAACTTTCGAATTTTTGATTTGCCAATAATCAAATCAATCTAGAGGAAAAAGAAAGAGCTAGAAACATGAAAGTCTGTCAAAAAAAAATCGCACAGATACAGGTTTAAAGCCCAAAGAAAAAAAACCCCGACACATAGTAAACAACTAACTAACAAAAGAGCTCAATACAACCGTAGAGCAGACCTAGATAAGCCTAGTGAGCCAGACAAACCTACCCAGGTTTCACTTAAGCGGATCGTCATGGAAAGCTGAAATATTAGTTGAGCCAAAATAACACACATGCTATCATCAGGCCATATGCATTAAGCATGAAACAGAATGTTTCCTCTAGGTTTTAACTTCAATGTTAAAATATATATATATATATATATATATATATATATATATATATAAATAAATATTAATGTACTCTACATTTTATACTAGTAGACTGCATATCATTATATACAAATGTCGAGACAAATGATTGTTAGAAAAAGTTATAGTTCGGAAGGAATTTTTTTTTTTTTTCTTTTTAAATATGTGAATGATTTTTTTACATAATCGTTCCCCAAAATGCAGACTGCAGCCAGGGTAAGTATAGCAACTACTTTTAACCCTGCAATCTCACAGATTGTTTTAACTTGACAAAGAAAGAAAACCCCAATGATTACAAAATGTTTCACTTCCTGAGTCAAGGTGAGAAAAGATTTGCTCTTGATATTTTAGTTGAAAACTAATTCACATGTCTTAGACAAATAATAAATCACTCCCATTATCTACTGTAAATTGTGGCAAGGAGACATGAAGATTTTTAATTCAAAATGCTCAGGTATGCCTATACTTAAGTGTATAAGTCATCACTCAAACGTACAGTATGTTACTAGTGTCTCAGCTGTTGGACGCGATTTGTGTTTTTCTGTTACTATTTTATATTAATTTCTTTGTTGATATGCCAGATATGTTCACCAAACAACTTTTAGTGGGATATATTTGTGTCAGCCTGCTGGAGGTATGGTAAGTAATTCTACTTGTTTACAATTCTGTGATAAAGGTTTGCATTTTATACCTGCCATATAAGTCGACCAATAGTTTTGTAAAGATTTTCTTTAGGCTTGAAAACTCGACTTGTATGCCACAATTTATGGTAATATATTTTTTCTTTACGATCTGTCAAAATGTGAGATTTTTTTTTTCCAGTAGTGCAAAGAAAATTATGTTAACAACATATGTAACATATCCTATAATCTGTAATATGGGGATCTTCTTTATTCCTTTTATTTGTTAATTTCTCTGTTGAGCAACAAAATAGCAAAGTTAAATTCCCCTCACCTGAAGAGACGTAATTGATTTCAATCTGAACAGAATTCTCCATATTTGCAATTGATGATTTTTCCCATTAAAGAAATCAAAATCAATTTTGATTTAATGTTATTCATTCCAATATATTTTTGTATTGGATTCATTCAGGAAGTGTTTATTATGACGGTGACTGGTAATGTTGGAAAAAGTCTTTTTCTACTAATTGTTACTAGATGTATTGTCTATAAATCTATAAAAAGAGTCATGAACATGCCTAATATTATTTGGACAACAATCTTTTCTTCATATATTTGCCATTCTTTAACACTGTTTTAGGCCTCATCAGTCATTATCGGTGAGTGTTTAAAACGGTGGGATTAATAATAGGTAATTCAAACCTTCCTCTAAGGAATGGACATTTCTTGTTGGGTCTTTTAAAAATACGTTTTGGTTATAGAAACGGTTTTCTTGATAAAAAATAAAAAATGGTGGGGATACAGCTTTGATGCAAAGTGTTTGTTTAATAGGATTTTAGTAACTTTACTGTTTAAATGATAAAAAAAAATTGTTATCTATAAATTCCATTTCTGTGATTTCCACATTAAATGCTTAAAATATTGTGTTGATCTAATCTTCCTCTACAGGAGGGAGATGAATTCTCCATTTTAGTTAAAATATAATTGATGATTTCAGTTTCCAAAAGGCTCAATTCTAAGCATTTTTTTCAGGAAGAAATTAAAACCATTCTATTGTGTGTATATTAAGCTCGGCGGCTAAAATGTGACAATTACCTTTGTTGTTTCAAGATAGGAATGTCTAAGAGTCCATGAAGTTTGGCTCTTTTATAATTAAAATTACTTGTTTATTCTGGTAGGAAAGTTGGTTCACTGTGTCGGCTAGGCAATATTTCTTGCCAGAATCTCTCATATATAAGTCTACTATTCATCCATGCATTGAATATTGGTCTGTATTTAGAGATTCTTGATGAGTTTCAGTCACTTTTCCACCACCATAATGTAGCTTCCCTGTGCTTTTTCTATAAATATTTTTGATGAACTTTCCTCTATTATACCTAGACTTTATGAATTTAAGCCCAGTACTAGATTAGCAGCAAGGTCTCATCTTTTACACTTTAAATGGTTAGATGTCACCACAAGTTCTATGCTAACCGTTTAAGAACTTTTGGCTTTTTGCTTTCCAGACGTCTTTGCATTTCAATTAATGAAGATCCATGTCAATTGTTATCTTGTCTTCTGTTCTTTTATTCTCTCCTTAATGACTTTCTTATTCTTTCACACTCACTAATACGTAAAATGGTTACTGACTTTAGGGTGAAATGATTGTCTATTATATAATATTGGAAAAATAGTCCTTGTCAGCACATTTCGTCATTTAATTTTATCAAGGCAAGTGATGATAAGCAAAATGTTGTGTAGTTACATGAAATTCAAAATTTTAAAAGACGCTCCTGTGTAAGCATCTTTTTGATTATTAATCAAAGAAAAAGTGACTAAGTGTGTTTTTGTTTTCCATGTCGAAAAGAGTTAAAGTTCTCAGACTATATCTGTAGAGAGATGGCAAATTGAATATTTTCCAATTGTTTGTTTTATTCAATTTGTCTTGACCTACGGTGTAAAATCTCGGCTCTTGTAGCTACCAACTGAAATTCCAAGGGGAGAGAGAATGAAGTGAGAGAAAGACGGACAAGGCAGTAGAGAGAGGAGGAAGACAGACAGACAGACAGACAGACACAGACAAAAGAAAAGACATATGAGAGAGATAGACTGAAGAGAGAAAAAAGCGTATATGAATGAATGAGAGAATAAGAAAATGAATGTAAGAGTTATAAAGAGTAAAGTTAAGGAAAGAGAAAAAGGAAGAATGTGTTAGAGAGGGATACACATTTTTTCCCCTGCGTTGTATTAAAAATCAAAATGACGCAACTAGCAGTGACACGATTTCATCCTCTTACATAATGATCTATCAAAGTAAACGTTTTCGAAAGCTTATAAATACGAAACTAAAAAAAATGTTTAACCATGTTGAAAGGACCCCCTCCACACACACACAGAAAGAAAAAGCAGCAGCAAACATACAACCCTCCAAATATTAAAATAACTATGACTATCCGAAGTTAAGTTTTTTATGGTGAGGCTCGAATTCGCTACACCAGCAAAGAATACAAGAAAATTGTATAGTAGAACCAACTGCATGAACGGCATTCCCTCACTGAGGTTAACATAAAAGAATTTTGCTCAGAAAATATCAAGAACACTATTTAACTATATTTTATCAATTTAGAATGGAGAATATAATTTTTCACAAATCAACAATAATTGAACCGTGTTCGTTATTCGGACAACTTTGAAATGTTCAAGGAAAAAAAATAATTTCAGACCGAAATGCAAAAGTTCGGAATATTTATCAAAAAGGTTGCAATGGAGTTTAGAATAAATATGTAATACTATTGCGACACAAAGGAAACTAGAAACAGATTATAATATCAAGATGCCCGACGAGAGAAAAAGAAAAAAAATTACAAGAATTTAGATTTACATTCAATTCAGAAAAATGAAACGAAAAAGTTAAGGAAAATATTCCAAAACTTAACACAGCAGCAGAGAAATCAAATAAATACCTGGATAATTTTTATTGTGAAATATTCAGGACCCTTCTTAGATAGCACGAAAGAATAATTTTGAAAATGGCCAAAAAAAAAAAAAAAAAGTGAATGACAGATGACGTCGAAGGGAAGATCGTTTTATTGCAAAAACGCAGACCTTCAACGGAAAACATGAAATAAAGAACAAGTCGACAGCTTAAAAAATGAGTGAAAAAACAAAAACAAACTTTCTTTACTCGCGTTGATAATGCTGTCATTAAAACTTTAGCAAACAAAAAGTACGTGGATTATTGAAAGTAAAAGTCTTTACTCGGTAATTCTCTAACAGAAAATCCACTTTCTTGGTGGGCATGTAAATTACTATTAACTTAACACAAAGCTATAAGCATGAGTTACTCTTACTGCAGTCGTAATGATCTTTAATACTCGTTTCTAAACTACGACTCTACGATGTGTTAGCCGCAAATTCCAATAATTTTAAACAATCTAGAGTATTAATTGGAATATTAAATTTCTGACCTGTAGCGTTACCAGTTCAATTTTTTAAAAATTTTTGTTGAAAGTTTTTAATTTCGTTTATCTAAAAGTAAAAAAAGAAGCCACTCGGCGATGGTTAATAAACAGTATGGAGTGAAAATAAACATGCATTTGCTACAGTGGAACAGTGACTTACGAATGATCGTAGATTGACGATCTGTCAGCACAGTTAAACAAATTTTAAAAAAAATCACAAAGCAGATATTAAGATCAAATATAGACAAGTCAAAAATTAATTGATCACTCTCCATCTATCAATTTACAGGACCATTCACGTGTTACGTCAGGTATTTCAAACATTTTTCTTTTTTCCGGACGTAGGCGATCATGGCTCTCCACCTCCCTCTATCCCTTGCATCTCTCAACAAGATCCTTTCCTCCCCCAGACCATATTCTGTCATCCACTTGCTTACTTGCGTTGTTTTCCCTTGTCTCTCTTTCCCTCTGTTCGACCCGTGAGTATCAGATTCTCCAGACCCTCCTTTCTCATTATGTGGCCCAGAAACTTTAGCTGCCTCTTCCTGATGTTAAGTATAAGCTTGTTTGTAACCTCTCTAAGACCTCATCGTTGCTCACACGCTCAGTCCATGTTATCCTTAGCATCCTTCTGTAGAACCACATCTCCGTCGCCTCGAGTCTCTTCATCTTTGAGGAAATCGACCAACATTCACTTCCGTAAAGAAGGACAGATGTCACGTAACAGTTCAGTATTCTTTTCTTTGTTACCAAAGAAATCCTCCTGTCTCGCAGTACTCTACCCAGCTTTTGGAATGCGTCCTTGGCCATCCCAATACTTCTACGGATCTCAGTGTCGCACTTACTGTCCTCTGTCAAGACGCTTCTCGTCTGCTTGATTCTAGTGTTCCCGACCTGCCCATCGCATTTCAGGTTCATCCTCTTACTGATGACCATGCATTCTGTCTTCTTGTAGTTTATGCTTAGTACCTTCTTCTCACTCTTCGTTTGTACCTTCTGTAGGAGATTTTGTAATTTCTTTTCTGTTTCTGATCCTTACCCTTACTCCATCTCTCTGCCATTGGGCTCACCATGGAAATATAGGGACACAGTCCCACCACGATAGGTATCGTGGCTGTCTCTGTTTATAAGTGTTTTTTTTTTTTTTAAATGAGGATGGAGTTGTCAACCTTAGGGCTTAACTGATTTTGAATAGAGACTCTAGGGGAAATTTGTCCCGGTTTTCCCACATGAAGGGGTTAAAGTTAAAAGTGACAGAATCGATAAAAGAAAAACGGCTTGAAAGATTAGAGCAGACAATTCTCTTAGGCAGGAGCATAAAGATTTAAACTCCCGCTCAGGGTGTAACAATAGAAGAGGAAAACGTTTATTTACATACATAAAACAAGGGTAAAGTGATATATGCAAAATATGAGAGAAGAACCATTGTCAAAGCAGGGGTAGTCAAATTTCTTTTTTTAAATTTTTTCCAAGATCTCTCGTTCGTCAGAAAATGTATTATCTTTGATAAGAATCAAGGCTTTGGGAGCCGCGGTGAAAGTCGAGGCAAATATCAGAAAAGAGGCTAGAACGTGAACTTGTAAAACATTGTAGTAGTGGTTCTCAAATTAAATTCTAATAACTGGTTACCAGTCAAAGCTATAGAGCTCAGTCTGCCTTGCGATTTAACCATAACTGGCGGAAGGATGACAAAAGACTGATGCATAATTTGCCCTAAGGCTATTTGTGCCAAGGTGAACGCAACGAACACTGCACGCTGATTCTAATTTCGACACCGATAACCGAAATTCAAAGAATCATATTTTCTACACTTTTCTTGAACTTGTTGTTGTAAAGTAGTTTCACAGTGGAGGCTTGTATTTCACTGTCGGTCCTAAAATAGGTTCGACGTACAAAACGTTAGGAACTTGGTATAATAGGTAATGACGCAGAGAAATCTAGTTGTGGTGGCTGATACTTTTAGTATCCGACTAACGGTCGTCCGACATCGACTGACTGACCAACTCACTGAGCGATATTCAATCCCCCCCCCACGAGGGCATCATGTGGCACAAGGCCGGTTTAACGTGGGATCTCCGAGCCTGTGGGCTCGGCCAAAAATATTTCCTTTTAACCCGTATAAACGGGTTCAGGGTCGGTTTACCTCCCCGAAAGAGAGTCCGCCCTTCGGTGTAGCCTCCTTCGGGTTCCTCCCCGCCCGAAGGCAGCGAGTTCAGCCGGTTGTCTGACTTCAGACTGAACTCAGACCGACCCATTGGGCGACTTCTCGTTGCTATTACTACTCCTACTTATTATAGGTGGGAGAGTCTATTAACTAAAGAATAGGTGTGTTCCATTATAACACTTGTAAAATTTGTCGTTTCGTACTTGAGCAAAAAAATTTTAATGACTGAAATTCCCGTTATTCGCAGTGAATGGATAAAGGAAACTAATTTTCAAGGCCTATATTCATTGAACCTCGGCGTAGAGTGTGTGTATGCTTTATTTTTCGTTGTTAGGTCGTGAACTTCAAACGACTCGCCAAGCCAATCCATTGCTCGAACCTTTCAGCCAAACCCGCAAAAGTAATACAATGTCTTATTTATAAAGATAACTGTTGACCACTTATATGATCTAATAACCGATTTGACCAGAGACAAGTTGAAAATGTCTCTCAATTAATCTGTCTACTTGTATTTGGCAATAGCCGTGCAATTTCATTGAAATTTCTACGCCTGACTTCATACGCTTTTCATTCGCTGGCGCGCCAGTGCAAAATTATTTTGCTTGTCAAATCTCATTAAAAGTAATTTACAAAGTTAATTGCTGTCAGCCATAACAATTCCTTTTTGCTAACTGACCAATTCTTAAGGCTAGTTCCTCTACTCACAAGGTCAACTTTTTAGCCAACATCGGAAACAGGAAAAAAAATTACATATAAATAACAAGCAAAGAAATTTCACTTAGTTTAGTTCATCCAATACAAAGCCAAAGAGTTAATGGGAGGGGGGTATAATGGGTGTCTGTTGGGGTGGTGGTGCATATGAAAATATTTAGGATTAACTGCGCTGTTTATCAACTACTGTAGAAAGACGGTTATTGCAATGAAATTTTGATAAAAGAAATATATATCGACTGGATACGAAAATTCGGATTTACAGAGCTATTGTCCTTGCCATCACTTTGTACGGCTCAGAGGCGTGGACTCCATACAGGTACCATATACGCCAGCTGGATGTTTTCCATAAAATCTGTCTGCGTGCAATCTGTGGAGTTAAGCTTCAAAATAAAACATCTAACGTAGACCTGTTTAACAGGTGTAATATTGGAGGAATCGAGACTTTTCTCATACAGTCTCAGTTACGGTGGACTGGTCATGTCTTGAGAATGTCTGATGACAGGATACCCAAGATCCTAATGTACAAACAGTTAGATCAGGGCTACAGGAATGTAGGACGCCCATGACTAAGATACAAAGATAAGCTGAAAAGCAACTTGTCAGCTGTCAATATACCACATAACACCCTCGAGCGGAGATCAACGTGTTTTAGCTTGTCTGAATTGCCTTCAAGAAGCGAGAGCAAGATCTAAAAGTTCAGCCGATCTAACTGTGATCTCATCCACAATCCTTACACTTGCTCCATATGCAACCTCCTTTGTAAATCACTAGCGGGACTTAAGTGCCACTTAAGATTATCGCAATAAAATTTCATAACTGAATCAATTAAGTTGTCAGATCCTCATACGTTGAAACCGACGAGAGAGTCCATTATATATCATTCATAATAGGCATTTTCCCCTTTTTTTAGTTGTAAAATGTCTGGTGGCTCAAGTAGCAGAAAGTTTATTCCCATAATACAATACTTTGTGTGTTTTTATTAAATTCAACCCACAAGGTTTCTCTGTTTATTTTATTTTATATTTTTCCAATTTTTAGTTCTTTGTAGTCATGTCATCGGCTCATAACCAAAGAACGAAGACAGCTCAGGCATGACGTCACAAAATAAATTTATAGGTCTTCTAAATCAGATATGAAAAAAGTCGGGGCTGGTGGCGAAGTCAGATGTGAAGTTTTACTTTTAAAAATCCTAATTGTATGTAGGATTTTAAAAAAATCTGCTCTCGTAAAATATTTGTTTTTAGATCTATTATCCTACTGTAAACATTTTTGTTGCTTTTTAAATACAAAAGAAAAAAAAAAGAAAAGAAAATTCTGTCCATATATGCGAAAAATGTCTATAGATCTCATTTCAGAAAATAAGATTTATATAAAAGTTTTAGAAGCTAATGTTTAAAAAAATGGTTGGAGCGGGAGGAAAATTTTATTACTTATTTTGAAAATTAATGAGTAATAATAATGATTAATGTATCTCCAAAGATTTGCTAAAAACTGAGCATACCATGATGAAAAAATGCCAAAAATGTTATCGTCAAAATCTGTTGTTAAGAAGAAAGATCAAAGGATTTTTTTTATGTAAATTTTTTAATACACTTTAGAACGTTCCAAATCTTGTTTTTCTGGCGCCATGTTTGGAATTTGAGCGTCCGTCTTTTTGCAGTAAAAAAAGAACAAAAAAAACATTGATTTGAAACATTTTGCAAAAATCAGATAATTGTCTGATTTTAATGAAATTTGCAGGACTTATTCTCAAATGAATTAAATTATTTATGAAACGGATTTTTGTTTTGTTTTTAAGAAAATTTTGGTAAAAATATACTTATTTAATTTTATAAAATTTTGAGAAATTCTTTTTTGTAGCGTTTAACATTTATATTAATTAAGGACGTTGGAGAATTTAAGTCATCAATATTTTTTGCTCACCCAAGACACCCAGTTAAAGAAAATCTGCTCTGCATCGTAAAAAAAAAAAAAAAAATCAATGAAAGTAAAACTTTATTTCATTAAAAAACACTGTTGTTTTTATGAATAAAATATATTATGGACACTACGAAAACATTTTTTTTTTTTCGGTGAATAATGAATTTTTATTAAAAAAAAAAAAAAAAAAAAAAATACAATAATTTATAGTTTTCAATCTTTTAAAAGCGTGTTAATTTGTAGCGGTCAAATGAGATTATTAAATAAAAACTGTATTTACTAAACAATGGAAAAGCTTACTACATTTTAGCGACTCCCCAGTATTTTAAGAAGAATTTCAAATTTTTGTGGCGTACGGATGCCTATACCTATACACGTGGCCGAGTGGTTAGAATCTGATCAGGTTCGAATCTCACCATGGTCGATTTGTCAGGGAGGAGTCTGGAGGGTCGATCCCAGTGGAAAGTGCCTGAAAAAAAAATACCACGGGCCGTCGATCAAATTGTTGATCTCGCTAGATAAGACGCTCTTTCCCAAAGGTCTGCATAGTTGCAGTATAAATCACAGGTGGGCTCTGTGGGTGTTGCATAAGCACAAATGCGCCTGAACAAGCGTCAGCAATAGAGATTGGCTAGCCGCCCTAGTAGACGCGTATCCTCGAATATGAGTGACCAGCGATATCACACGATATCAGAAAATAAGAGCGGTAACTGTATTATATTTAAGATTTATTCGTAATTTTCTAACTTTTCATCTAAAAGCGTCGTCGTAAGTAAGACTATAAAGCTAAAGTACTTTAAAATTCAATAAAATATTAAAATACTTAGTAATGTTTAGAATTTAAGATATTTTGAGTTATAATTATATAAAAGGGTGTTTACGTTGTATTCGTTATGTAATTTTATTACAATTATCTCCTTCGACTGATGTTTAGGAAATTTATCTATCGATAAAGTTTTCAACACCCACTTTCTGCATGTTTTAAACTAAAAGTAAGGAATATGTTTCAGTTGAGATTAATTAATCTTAATAAGATAATATTCCTCAAATAACGTTTCAGAAAAGTATATTTTATTTTTGAAAGGTTGTTTTAATAATGAGAATATGTTGTGTTGGCAGATTTCTCAGTATGGACGATTTTAGCGATGATCTAAAAAAATGGTTTCAATCAACTTATATACGGTTTGAAATACAGAAAAGTATTTTACTTATTGGAAATAAATTTAATCTATTAGTGTGAAATTAAAATAGAAACTTCAAGAAAAAAATTTTATTTTTAAAATGCATTTTAAAACCCCGAGTATTGCTTTTTTGGAGGTACCTATTTTAGACAAATGATACATATCAGCTCAATAACATTGTCATAGACCGATATAAAAAAAATAGAATTTAGACTTCTGTTCAGTTCTCAGGTTCAGCAATAATTAAGAATTCAGCTCTTCCGATTGTACCGTGAATGTAGCTCTGAACGATATAAATGAAGAATATAATATATATATATATATATATACACACACACACACAGAGTCCGCCAAAAAAATGTCTACACACTTCAGGAAAGGAAAAACTCTTTCGTAGTTTCATCAAATTGCAATAATATTGTTTACTGTAGTATTTTCTCGACAGATGGTATTACCCTCATGGTTCTGGCATCGACAAATCCTAAAGGATTTTGTGTATAGCAGAAGACAGACTGCATTGGAGGCCATTATACAAGAAATAGAAAATGCATGTGCTGCGATCCTACAGAACACTTCGGCCAAAGTTACCCAAGCAGTAATTCACTGTAGTAATAAATGTCTGGAAGATAAAAGCCACAATTTTGAGCATCTCTTGTGATTGTAAAATTCAAAGGTAACTTGTATTAATCTCGTGATGTCTGAATAAATTTAGTATTACAATATCTAGACAAGTTTTTCCTTGCCTGAAGTGTGTATACATATTTTTGACGAACTGTGTGTGTGTGTGTGTGTGTGTGTGTGTGTGTGTGTGTGTGTGTGTGTGTACGTACCTTGTCGGTTGTATTTAACAACATATGTAAATGAATTCTTGCGAACTAAACATATACACGTTTGATATTTACTGATATTTAAGATAAATGTTAATTTGAAAATATACTGACATTCACATTGAAACTATCGATTGAATTACGAGGAATTATTGTGAATCGTGGGGGGGTGACAAAGAGGAAGAGCAAATTTGATGTCTATTACACTAAGATATGATTACTGAACAGAATTATTATGAAGGTACGGCAACGATAATATTGGTGGCATTTTGTTTTTAATCATTTACTTATTTCCCCCAACTAGCAGTTTATTTAACTAGTGACATCATAGGCTAGTTATCCCAAGCACTTAGCTAAACAACAAGTAAAATTGAAACTGTATTTATCAGAAATTTTCTAGGCTAACATTAAATATTTCTGACAGTCGTCTTTTTTATTGGACCGTGTCCTTTCAAGATGTAGGCGATCATCGCCTTCCATAATAAATTGTATTTTTGCTATTTCTCCGCCATCAATTTAGTTGAGCTAACTAAGTATGTCATGCGTTGCTTTTCTCTGTCCCCCTTGCTCTCAATCTGTCCTATGTGTATCAAATTTTCCAAGCCTTCTTTCCTCATTATGCGCCTTACAAATTTCAAATGCCTCTTCCTGGTGTTAAGTATAAGTTTCCGTTTTCTCTAAAACCTCGTCGTTGCTCACATGTGTTCCAGAAGTAGTAAAAAATAAAAGCAAAACAATTAAGCTATTAGCATCAATTTTTGCGATTAAAAAAAACAAAAAACAAAAGGCGACCGTGGCTCTCCACATGTATCATTTGCCATGCATTCTTGGGAAAAATAGTAGAGAGGATTCCCCACAGTTTTTGTAATAATTTAAGGAAATGTGTTTTTATGTACGCTTTCTCCTATATTTAAAAGTTACAACATTCCAGTGTTTGCCGACCTTCAAGTGGCTGTCGTAAATCCATAGAAGTACCTCCATCATTCTAATGTCCATTTCAAGGGAGATAACACATTAATTATTTGATCGTTTGTTCTCGAGATGCCGCCTGACCTAGGGATTGAAATTTCGACAACCAGGCAAACTGAACACTTAGCCACGAAGCCATTGTTTTGTAGGACAATCAGGTGGCGTCATTTTCGAATCTTATGTCTGTTCTTTCTTGATCAAAGACTCATATTTCTACTCTGATTCCACTCAGCGCCTTACATGTGTACTATTCCTTTCAGACATTTTATTCTTCAACGTTGATCGACCTATTCTCCTGAGAAGTGGAATCCCGAAGCCCTAGGGACGACTGAACGAGAACAATCTTCCCCGTGGATTGAATAAAGAGCTCGGTTCGAAATTCTGAGAAAGTTACCTAGTACAAGGAGATATCTGAAAAAGGATGGAATTGACAAAGGGGAAAATCTAACAATAACGTCTAACAATAGGCCACAAGTTGGAATTAGTTTTCTGATCTCAGACAGAAACTGCTCTTCTGTTGTATTCATAATCAATGACACGCAATAATTTATGTTAGAAGCGAGAGAAAATTGCTTGACCGTAATAGCCAATAATAATTCAGTAAACTATATTGACTATGTTTGAAACAGATTTACTTATTGATTCAGGACTCGGTGTATGTAAATTTTAATTACTTGCACCTGGAAACCATGAACGGTTATTATGAGAGCAAATTTTAACCCATAAGCTTCTGGTGTTGGTCACAATATATGGAAAATTATGGAAAAAAAAAATTTGATTTCTGATGAAAATTTGGAAAGTTATAGTTATATATAAATCTCAAAAAAACATTTTTTAAATTATATATACACTGCAGAGATATTCTGCATAACAACCTAAACTCAATGGTGATTCACTGCAATACATTTTACCACAGTTTATATATATATATATATATATATATATATGAGAGAGAGAGTTTTAAGGTGTGCTATATTTATGGGATAAAGTGCTCAATATCAGAGATAGAACGTATATAAATATAAAAGTGAACATTGAAGTCAACACTCAGAGTCGACGGGCTGTTTCATGCTAGACGCAATCGTCAGGCCGGGAATGTGGGCTTTTTCTCGACTATTTATATATATGGGTCAGTGGTGCATATGTCATGCGAGTATCAAATTCTCTAAGCCCTAATTCCTCATTATGCATCCTAGAAATTTTATCTCTTTATGATTTTAAGTATAAGCGTTCATTTTATTTCCATCATCCTTCTCTTTTTTTGTAATCATGTCACCCCAAGCAAGGTAATAAAAGCTACTAGGATGCACTCAGAGGGGAAAAACAGACAGGATAGTGAAAGAACAGGATTCAAAGACACAGAAAATGATGACTGAAATTCTGTTTAAATTTTTGAAGATCGTATTTGACAGGAAGTAGAATTTCACAGGCAAGAAGTGCGGGAGACGAGACTATTAGCACAGAACTAGTTACAACTAGCAATTTCAGCAGTAAAATGACGACACTTTGTTACGAATTTAGTACTCTGGTAACTCGACTTCATGGATTTAAGCAAAGAGAAAAGTCCACTAGAACAATTACCATGAAAATATGTAGATAAAGCATAGGGAAGCTACGTCACATCGGTGAGAAAGTGACTGAAGCTGAGACGCCAGGTCAGGACTGACAACATTGCAGATTCTTTGGATTTTTTTTCAAGAAGCTTTAGACGCTTATCCCTTGTTTCCTGTTTAGGATTGGGTTTCTTCTCTAAAGTTTACTTCAACTTTCTACTACTAACTTCGCCTAAACTCTGAAATTTTATTTATTGTTTATTTTTTCCTCAATAGGAGTATATCGTCTGGTTAACACTCATCCTCGGTCCTTTGAACAGGAGTAGAGATTTATTCCTTGTTTCTTGTTTAGGAAAAACTGGAGCCTCAACCCTAAAGTATTTTCATTCTATTTCACTCCCAGTAGCACCTTGCGTACCGGGAATTGATTAAAAACAAATATCTTTTTTTTATTATTATTCGAATAACAAGTTACACATACCTTAAACAAATTGCAAAGTTACTTATTTATTATTCATTTGTAAATCGCGTATTTTTTTGCTTTTTCCTATGTGAGGGGTGTAAGAAATATGTCTTTATGAAAGAGAGAGAGAAGGTTTGAGAGGAAGTAATAGTAGTAGGAGGATTTTTATGAGAGAGAGAGAGAGAGAGAGAGAGAGAGAGAGGTTAGAGAGGAAGGAGGAGGAGGATCAAACACTCCACCCTTTTTTTTTTTTTTTTTTTTATTCATGACGATTTATATCATGATAAGCAAGACAATGAAAATGCTGGTCATCAATAGGCAAGTATTTGAGATCCCAAGAAATTCTACACTTCCCTGGCTTCCGGCTCCGGGTCATGCTGTGTCCTTCGCACATCATCCAATAAGTCTCAGATGAAAGTAATCAAGATGGAACCTACTTCATATTTCGACATTCATGCGGACCTGTCCTCTAGTTAAATATATAAAAAAAAAACCTAATCATCAAAAAAACCAAAGTAACACACAAACCACCACAACAAATGAAAAACATACATAGCACATGAAACATGATACACGAAAAACACACAACGCAACCAACACATAATACCACCACATGAAACAAAATCAACAACCTCATAAACGACACACACACACAACATCGCCACAACAAATGAAACACACACATAACACATGAAACATACGACACAATATGAAACACACAACACAGCCATCACATTAAACAAACCCAATCAATTCCCCACCCCCTCTCTCTCTCACACACACACACACATAACAATTGTAGTTTCATTTGTAAAACAATCAAGTGAAATATTAATCATTACATGTTTATATAATGTATGCTATCATGGGTAGGATTTATTAAAATAAGACAAACTTTCAATTTAGTTATGATTGCGTAATTCGTGACGCAGCAAAGTCTGTGGTTGGTTAATGGAATATTAATCAAGGTTGTATTTAAACATTTAACGACATTTTGAAGCAAAGTTTCATCTGTACGTATCAGTGGCCACTAACTACAATTCTTTCCCGGCTTCAGTTGAATCGTTTTCTATATTAACAAATTTTTGTGGTCGTGATACAAAAAGGCGATAATTATTACGCAAAGAATCTTGTATCTCATTTCAACCGAAAATTTCCTTAAGTCAAATCTGAATACTTTACATTAAAAACACAACAAGTCAGGGTTTATATTCAGAGAAAGCCGGGGAGTACAACGGTCGAGACGTTGTGATAACAACAACAATGAAGACATTATCCCGATTATACGTAATGATAACTGCTTATCTCAGAAATTCAGATACAAAATGTCAGTTATATAGTTAACGAAAATAGTAATCAGAATATAGAATATATATAATGTTGTAGCGGGTCGTGGGTTTACGTGTTGCTAAATTAGGAACACGTGCGTTTATTCCTGCTAGAATGTCCACTACAAGAACATGGCGGACTCGGAGATTATATCCACCATAAAAAAAAAGTGTAAAGAAAACCAACAAGACCGATATATACATACAAACAAGTATATGTATTAAACAACAAAGTTTACAATGTGTGTGAACGTAAAGAGTTTGTATTTTGATGAATGTTCGTATGTACGTGTATGCGTTTTATGGCGTTTTCCCACAAGTGGGATAAACGCAGATCTCTGCGAGAGATCACATTTTTAAATGTGTCCGCTGTAATGCAAAGTAAAAAGAGAACCAGGCAAGAAATCGCCCAGTATTTATAGTGTAGGGAGAGCGTGCCCTAGTGAAATATTTGGACAATTAAGGAGGAATTAACTCCTATAATGTAAATATACTGAAAGGTCATTTTATTAATAAAATTCACAAAAGTGTTACAGACAGAAACAGGCTGTAGGCAGGTCATGAACAGGGAACTTGACGGATCCATATTTACAATTGTTTTATTCTTTGGCGAGGAACAAAATATTCGTTTTCAGGTAAGAATGTTCTCGGTGTCATGTCAGTAAGGCTTTTGTTTTTTGTTACTTTTGTACGGCAGTTATATAATTCTAAGTAAATAATTATAGACCCCCCTACACACATTAA
This sequence comes from Acanthosepion pharaonis, assembly GCA_903632075.3. Classification (NCBI taxonomy): domain Eukaryota; kingdom Metazoa; phylum Mollusca; class Cephalopoda; order Sepiida; family Sepiidae; genus Acanthosepion; species Acanthosepion pharaonis. Next base: position 392,991 of record CAHIKZ030000192.1, on the reverse strand, counting down.
AAGACACGATGTGGAAACAACAAAACGCGTATTATTTATTATCTGGTTGTTGTGTGGTGTTGGAGACACGAGCAACAGGAATACTGAGTAAAATTTGGGGTCAAATGTAAATCTAGAGCGGCGGCTGCCGGGCCGGACACGCTAGAGCGACGGACACGAACTAACTAATTAAAATTATATGCTTGCCTATCATTGTATAATTAAAGGAATAGAAAAAAAATCACTGCATTAATAAACTGTTTGTAATTCACGCAATTATTATGATTAAAACCAGAAACTATTTATTTTACTATTAAGAATGTCACGTATTTGTGTGTGTAGAAGACAAAAGTGGGGTCGATTCTCATTGGTTTAGAAAGAGTGAATTAATGATAATTATTATTGTTATGATTATTTTATTATAATTATTTTTGACACTATAATTAATTTTTATTTATTTTTTTATGCACACGATATTTTGGCTGGGTTATTTGCAAATGATTTAAGATCGTAATAAAAGAACCCCGCCAAAAGATCGTTTTGAACGTATCATACTTATTATAAAACGCAGGTTGTGTGTGTGTGTGTGTCTGTACGTTTATATATTGGATCGGATTTCCTACATTTTTCAACCAATTTCAACAAAACTTCACAGGACTACGTAAATTTACCTTGCGGTGGTTCTGACAGCGCCAAAAATTGGAAAAACAATTGTTTTTGCACGAAATCAATTTGAAAACACGTTTAAGAGTCATCACGAGAATGAAAAAAACAAAAAAAAAAAAACACTAATTAAGACATGCATAACAACCTTAAACAATAATCTTTGTCAATTTTATTTTTCAGTCTTGATGATGGTCGATACTTGATCTCTCTTACTGTTACATCCCCGGGCAACGCTGGGCTCTACTGCTAGTCTTTAATAAAACTGAATTTAGCTTGAAGCTTGATCATGAGAACTTGAAGTTTATCAGAATACTAATAAAATGTCTCGTATCGAACTGTTCAGTCTGTACTCTTTGATCCCGTGTGCATGCGTACGGCATATACATAAATTGCCAGAATTAACTTTGTATATTTTGTTATCGGATCGAAATTCCTCTATCGCTATCCGAAAAGACGCTTATCTCAGATGGGCATTTGTGCATCGGTGGATTAGGTATTATTGGACATTTCAAAAATCGAAGTTGACTTTTTATACTGGACACGGTGTAGTTCCCCCCCCCACCAACCACGTGACAAAAATAACCGATACTTTACTCACATCACTTTCAGTTCCATAAAATAACCAAGAATAGGATATTCGTTTGTGATGTAATGAATATGCATACACCTGGGTTCCCCCTCACAGTAATATGATTGGCTGGTGTCAGCTATAAATATAGACTGATGTGGAAGTACATGGACGCCTAATGACTACGCCTATTGTCTTCGCCTATTGCCTACCAGTACGACGAGGACCAGTCCATTACGGTTTCCTACCAGATTGTCCTATTCGGTTACAGTAGTCCAAAAACCACTTTGCTACTTCGAACAAATATCTCCCTTTCCGGGACATATCAGTTTGCCTTCAGAATTGATGTTTCTGCTGTATAGGCGTTATATATTTTACAATTATTCGACTGAACACAGAGAAGAAGCAAGGTTTTTGTTTTGCATTATACAGAATCTCACCGGCTTGGTACGTGGATATGAATCTTGATCCATGTAGCATTTGTAGTCATTAATCCAATGAACCCTGACCACTTTCCGATACACAAGAAACCCTGAAATCGCGTGAAGAGCAATACAATGTCGAGAAACAATGGCGATTGCAAAGCGGCTCATATGTAAAGATTTAGAATACTTTTCGACGAAGGGACGTCGGGACGTTTTACCGTTAAAACGATGTCAATGGTTTGACTTCGTTGTGTCAAGTCTAATAAAAGACAATGTCTTAATAACATTTAGGGATAATTATTTTAGCATAAAATTCAAGGCAGGTATTTTGGATTTTACTAGTATCTCGTGGTCTGCTCCCCCCAGCACCCACTGAATTCTGGCAGGGAGAGGACCAGGGTGTTTGGATGTCGTCTAAGACAAAACAAACAGAAAAAAATATAGAAAACAGAATTATCTAGAGTGTGATACTATGGAGACCCACGTAGAAGGGGGAAGAGGCGGTTTTATCGCAGTCTCAAAAGTGTTTCTGTTTGATGGGCCAACATCAAGCGGCACTCACTTTAAAGTAAAAGGGGTGGGTGAGGGATTTTTGGAGATCAAGTAGCAATAAAACCGGAAATAGGTTATATCCGAGTGTTAGTCTATATTAACAGTCATGCTTGGGATCGAGGAGAGTGCTGGTCCGAACTTGGCGGGAGGCGGCCGTTATTACCAAGCAGTCACCAATTTGGGTACCGACTAAGCTCAGTGTTGCTTAACTTCGGTGATAGTAGGGGAACTGGTGTTTCAACGTGATGTAGCCATAAGCCTGGGGTGTTCAAATAGTTACGACAATGGGAAATCTTCACAAGTTGTGTCTTTCAGTGTCAGTTTCTACGCTAGAGCGGCGGCTGCCGGGGCAGACGTGCCAGAGCGGCGGCTGCCGGGGCAGACACGCCAGAGTAGCGACTGCCGGGTCAGACACGCCAGAGAGGCGGCTGCCGGGGCAGACGCGACAGAGCGGCGGCTGCCGGGGCGGACACTACAGAGCGGCGACTGCCAGGGCGGACACCCCAGAGCGGCGGCTGCCGGGACAGACACTACAGGGCGTCGGCTGCCGGGGCAGACGCGACAGGGCGTCGGCTGCCGGGGCAGACGCGCTAAGATAGATTTGACATCATCCCAACATAAACGTTACCATAAAAATGAGTTTAGGGAGTAAGCCTCTATCAATATCGAAAAGAGCGATAAAAGCTACTGGACAAGAGACTTACTTTCCTGAAATACTTGTTTTAATAGACATAGTGTGAAGAGAATTAAGGTCTTACTTGAAAGCTGACGTGGTAGTGCATTGTAGCAGTGATGAAGCAGAGCCACTGAACGGCAAAAGAAATTAAAATCTTAGATATACGTGCGGTTCCTTCGGGTGACTGGCTCCAACTGGACAATACGACTCATATCAGACTGTCATATGACATTTGTTACTCTTTGACTTCTGGAGGATGGGCAGTGATCAGTATGCGGCTACAAGCAGACTATCATCAAAAAGCTGAGAATCGACTGATATGAAATACAGGAAAAAAAAAAAAACTGGCAAAATATAGCTCGAAACAAAAAATGATGTAAGATGATCGGCGTTTCAAACGAGGGGGGGCGATCAAATGAAAGATAAAAACCTTGGCATAGTCATGGCTTTAAAACAAACGTCGGTATTTTATGGGTGAAAAAAAAAGCAAGCTTTCAATAAAAGTCAGAATGTTCAACAGGCCAGCCGAAATTGAGAAGTGTTTGTACAGTCTATAACATCATATGATACACGCTCACACTAGCTTCAATTTGTTATCTGCTTTAATGAAATGTCATGTAAGCTCGTCTGGCCTTCCATATTAAAGGGTTTCAAGATTTTTGATGAGTGAACATAAGTAATAATCGAACGAGAAGTGTTAAACTTATTAATCAATACATATTTTACACAATAAAATTCAAAATTACCTCATATGAGGAATAGACCGATTTCAAACGACGAAAACTTCGTCAGCCTAATTCAACCCCGGTATATAGACTGAGTCCGTGTCGGAATTGGAAATTTAACTCTGACAGCAGTCGAAAAATCAATACAGAATTTATCCATTTCAATGTTTCAGTCAGACGAAAAGCACGAGGCAGTGGTCAGGAGAGAGTGGAAGGTATTAGCCTTAAAGGAAAGAGGTTTCATAAAATTAAACCTGGGTATTAACCTTATGACATTAAATTGAAGTTATATGAAGAATGAAATGTTAATTTGAAACTAAGAGATGAACGAAAAGTTTTTTTTTAATTTATATAGATAAGATTGAGTTTTAAAAAATGCTTAAAAGTACTCTTGCAAAGATAAATTATACTTAAAAATAAGTTAAATTTAGATAATATAATTTTACTTAATTTTAATATAAATTAAGTAAATTATAATTAATAAAAAAATGGATATATTAAAGAATAAAAAAAATTTAAAATAAAAATATAGGATAAAATATACATTAGAAAAAAAATTAACTAAAAGATAAGTTAAATCAAAAACAAGTTATATTAAAAAACTACAAAGTTTATATTATATATATATATATATATATATATATATATATATATATATATATATATATGTGTGTGTGTGATTCGAGTGTTATAGCAAACTAACGATATATTTGTACGTATCATTAGAATTATGGATTCTGAAAGTTCAAAGCTTCCGGCATCAGCCGACAGCCCCTTTTCTTTCTGACCATATTGTTAACTACAGAAAGTGTGTGTGTGTGTGTGTGTGTGTGTGTGTGTGTGTGAAGTGGGAAAGAGAGATCGAGAGTGTGGATAAAGAGAGATATAGAGAGGCGGAGGAGGATAGAGAGAGAGAGAGAGAGAGAGCCGAAGAAGGAAAGGATTAAAGAGGAATGATAAGGAGAGAGGTAGTGAAGGAGGATGAAGAGAGAGGTGAAGGTGGATGAAAAGAGAGAGAAAAAGAGGTGAAGGAAAAAGAGGAAGATGTGGAGAAGAAGGAAAAAGAGGAAGATGTGGAGAAGAAGGAAAAAGAGGAAGATGTGGAGAAGAAGGAAAAAGACGAAGATGTGGAGAAGAAGGAAAAAGACGAAGATGTGGAGAAGAAGGAAAAAGACGAAGATGTGGAGAAGAAGGAAAAAGACGAAGATGTGGAGAAGAAGGAAAAAGACGAAGATGTGGAGAAGAAGGAAAAAGACGAAGATGTGGAGAAGAAGAGGGAGAGAGAAAATGGTACAATATAATATCGACGAGAGAGAGAGAGAGAGAGAGAGAGAGAGGGAAAGTTGTAAGGAATTTACACTGAAGACTTGGTGACATTTTAACTCATGGAAAATAGTAAAAAATCATAACCCTGTCCAAATCAGTAATTGTCTAGAAAACAGTGTTAGGCACAAGATCACTTTAACTGCGCGACCAGTCAGAGTCGAAGCACTCAACAGTAAACAAGCTTACTGATTATGGCAGGCTTACTCCCTTGGCTCCCAGGCCACATTTCAAGTGACCCTCGCACTCCTCGTATATGAAGACACATCTGTTTTCAAGCTTAGGATGGAAGCCACCCCACCCATCAGCACTGAAAAGAGCGTAACAGTCAGTAGACTTGAGAAAAATTGAATAAGCAGAAATATTTTATAAATTTCAATCTTTTTCAGCATTGAATACTTGGTTAATGAATCCCGAATGTTTTCATGTAAGGAAACGGATATTTTCTTTCTTTTTATGTGCTGTGTCCTTTCAGGACGTAGGCGATCATGGCTCCCCACTTCCCCCTATACCTTGTAGCTTTCAATAAGATTCGTCCCTCTGCAACCTCCCACAGACCACGTTCTCTTATCCACTTGCTTAAGCCCGCCAGGCATGTCATACGTTCCTTTCCCTTGTCTCTTTCTATTCGACCTGTGAGTAGAAGATTTTTCAGGCCATCTCTCATTATATGTCCCAGAAACTTCAGCTGTCTTTTCCTGATGTTAAGTATAAGCTTGTTTGTAACCTCTCTAAGACCTCATCGTTGCTCATACGCTCGGTCCATGATATACTAGGCATCCTTCTGTAGAACCACATCTCTGCCGCCTCGAGTCTCTTCATCTTTGAGGAGACCGCCCAAAATTCGCTGCCGTAAATTTTCTTTGTTACCAAAGAGATCCTCCTGTCTCGCAATACACTGCTCAGCTTTTGGAATGCGTCTTTGGCCATCCCAATACGTCTACGAATCTCAGTATTTCACTTGCCGTCCTCTGTCAAAACACTTTCCAGATATTTAAACTTCCGCACCGGCAAATGCAAATCGAAATTTACTTTTACTAATGATCATGCATTCTGTCTTCTTGTAGTTTATGCTTAGTCCTTTCTTTTCGCTCTCCTTCACTAACTTCTGTACGAGGTTTTGTAGTTTCTTTTCTGTCTGCTATGAGTACCGTGTCATCTGCGTATCTTATGTTGTTAAGATTGTGGCCGATGCTGCATCCCGGTAGAATTTCCAATTCTCTCAGAATTGTCTCGCTGAATAAGTTCAGTGAGAAGACACATCTTTGCTTTACGGCCAATTCTATTATGTATATATCATTCACGGATATATCAAGGTTGCTGAGCTGTTCCCACAGATCCTTGTGGCATACTTTGTCGAAGGCCCTTGCGTAGTCTATAAAATATGGAACAATACAAATTCAGGAGGACGTGTACCTATTTCTGAGCATGAATACCGCGTTGTTTGTTCTGGTGTCTTTAACGAACCCGCACTGTTTTTGTCCTATCTCTGGTCTGATTCTGCTGCGAGTTCTATTCATCAGAATACGGATGATGAGTTTTGTTACGTGGCTCATTAGGCTGAGTGTTCGGTGGAGTTCACATTCGTTTGCGTATGGTTTCTTAGGCATTCGGTATAATATAAATTCAAAACAACATCTAAGCTCACACTGTAAACATTTCAGCTGTTTTTTTTCAGTGTCATTAGATGAGATGCCGCCAGACGAACATCCATAGCGATATCACTACATCTGCTAACCTAGAGCTTTGATTTGGTTTGGTTTGGTTTGGTTTTTGTTTTATGGCATATCAACCTCAATGGGTCATTTAATGCCGACAACTTTTTTTTTCCTGATAATATTTTTGTTTCGTCAAAAATCTATTTCTAGTAATATTTTTTTCCTCAAAATTGTATAGCTGGTTAATATTTTTTTTTTCCAAAACGTATTGCTGGTAATAATTTTTTTACGGGTCAGGGTGGACCTGGGAACACCAGCAATTATGCTCCTCAAAACCTCATGATCAGAGGCCTTGCTGTTGGACGTAGTTTATCGTCATATCCAGGACGATAACCTAGAGCATTGGCCACTGTAGACATTGACTATAATCTGTCCAGATAACTTCATGATCCAAACAAATGTTTAAATTTTTAGCTTATGACAAAAATGAAATAAAAGCACGCTTTCGTGTTTCAATTTTCACGTTGATTTGATTCTCTGTAGCAGAAGTGTTAATAGCATAAGTTTTGGAAAATATCTTGGCCACATTTTATACGTTTTTCCCGCCACTCACTAGACTCCAGATATATTGATAAAATACTTAAGCTCAACCCTGTATTAATGACTGACGGGAAAGGGAGAAACATTTGGGTAAATCCTTCAAATGACTTCGCCTGCAAAATCAAAGGCCATTTCTGTTCAAAGCAAAATTTATTAACGATAAAATTTTACGAATCGTTAAAATTACGGACGTTGAAAGTACAAAGCTTTTGATGTCAGCCGACAAACACATTTGTCCCCCCTCTAGATCATTCCGTATTTACGTATTTTGTGTGTGTGTCTGTGTCAGTGAGTGCGTGTGAGTGAGCGAGAGAGAAAGAGAGAGCCAGTGACAGAGACAGAGTGTGTGAGTGTGTGTGTGTGTGTGTGTGTGTGAGTGTGAGAGAGCGCACAAGAAGAAGAGTGAAAAACTGTGCGTAAGTGTGTGTGTGAGTGAAAGAGAAAGAAAAAGTGTGCACAAGAGAGAGAACGAGAAAGTATGTGCGTGTGTGTGCATGTGAGTGAGAGACGATGTGTTTCCTGCGTGTGCGAGAGAAAGAGAGAGAGACACACACACACACAAAGTGTGTGCTGCGTATGCGAGAGAGTGACAAAGTGTGTGCTGCGTATGCGAGAGAGTGACAAAGTGTGTGCTGCGTATGCGAGAGGTGACAAAGTGTGTGCTGCGTATGCGAGAGACAAAGTGTGTGCTGCGTATGCGAGAGAGTGACAAAGTGTGTGCTGCGTATGCGAGAGAGTGACAAAGTGTGTGCTGCGTATGCGAGAGAGTGACAAAGTGTGTGCTGCGTATGCGAGAGAGTGACAAAGTGTGTGCTGCGTATGCGAGAGAGTGACAAAGTGTGTGCTGCGTATGCGAGAGACAAAGTGTGTGCTGCGTGACAAAGTGTGCGTGCTGCGAGAGACAAAGTGTGTGCTGCGTACAAACAAAGTGTGTGCTGCGTATGCGAGAGGTGACAAAGTGTGTGCTGCGTATGCGAGAGTGACAAAGTGTGTGCTGCGTATGCGAGAGAGAGTGACAAAGTGTGCTGCGTATGCGAGAGACAAAGTGTGTGCTGCGTATGCGAGAGAGTGACAAAGTGTGTGCTGCGTATGCGAGAGAGAGTGACAAAGTGTGTGCTGCGTATGCGAAGTGTAAAAGTGTGCTGCGTATGCGAGAGAGTGTGTGCTGCGTATGCGAGAGAGTGACAAAGTGTGTGCTGCGTATGCGAGAGGTGACAAAGTGTGTGCTGCGTATGCGAGAGACAAAGTGTGTGCTGCGTATGCGAGAGACAAAGTGTGTGCTGCGTATGCAAAAGTGTGTGCTGCGTATGCGAGGAGTGACAAAGTGTGTGCTGCGTATGCGAGAGAACAAAGTGTGTGCTGCGTATGCGAGAGGTGACAAAGTGTGTGCTGCGTATGCGAGAGAGAGACAAAGTGTGTGCTGCGTATGCGAGAGAGAGAGACAAAGTGTGTGCTGCGTATGCGAGAGACAATAGACAGTGTGTGCTGCGTATGCGAGAGAGAGAGACAAAGTGTGTGCTGCGTATGCGAGAGAGAGACAAAGTGTGTGCTGCGTATGCGAGAGAGAGAGACAAAGTGTGTGCTGCGTATGCGAGAGAGAGAGACAAAGTGTGTGCTGCGTATGCGAGAGAGAGAGACAAAGTGTGTGCTGCGTATGCGAGAGAGAGAGACAAAGTGTGTGCTGCGTATGCGAGAGAGAGAGACAAAGTGTGTGCTGCGTATGCGAGAGAGACAAAGTGTGTGCTGCGTATGCGAGAGAGAGAGACAAAGTGTGTGCTGCGTATGCGAGAGAGAGTGAGAGACAGACAGACAGAGAGTGCTAGAGAGTGAATGTGTTTGTGTGAGAGATTAGTGTGACAGAATTAAAGTAGTTGTGTCTAAGAGAAACTGTCACTAAAAGAGTGAAAAAACGTGCGCGTGTAAGCATGTGTGTGTGTGTGTGTGTGCGCGCGTGAGAGTGATTGAGAGAGAGCGAGAGAGAGTTAGAAAATGCGTGCGTGTGACCGAGAGAGAGAGAGATTGCGCCCATTGTCAACCTTGACTAATTTTTTTTCCTCGAATCATTCCTTCCGTGAGAGCCCATTTCTATTCTTTATAGATATTTCCATAAAGTGTATCGCGCATTTTATTTATACCAAGGCGCCTATCGTAGAGCAAGGCAACGCATATATAAATCTTCCGGGACATCATCGAAAACTTCACATTCAAAGCGAACGATGAGTAATTGGTTGGAATATTTCAGGGCAATTTGCCGCCAGTTGAAGTCCATCGTAATGGGCAGTTTAATCAATGAAGATTCATTTATGGTGCGGTGCCCCCACTCCCTTTGATTGGAAAGTGGCCAACCAAAAGGAAACCAAACTGACCCAAATATCAGCAAGGCACGTTTGTCTTCGTCCTAGTACATTCTTGTGTGTGTGTGTGCTTGGTTTGGTTTATTTTGTTTAACGGCATATCAACCTCAATGGGTTATTTAATGCCGACAACATTTTTAGGATAGATTCGTATGAATAGAATATGTATTCTTTGGTTTAGATTGGTGTGGGTTATTTTGTTTTACGGCATATCAATGGGTTATTTAATGCTGACAAAAATCTTTATTACAGGTAATATTTTGTTTTGTCAAAAATCTGTTTCTGGTAATATATTTCCTTCAAAATTGTATTGCTGGTAATAATTTAAAAAAAAAAGTATTGCTGGTAATAGTTAAGTATTTGCCCATAGCCGGGACCCTAACAGGTGCTACCACCCTGGGTCAGGTTGGACCTGGGAACACCAGCAATTAAGAGGTGGTTCCACGCCCCTCAAAACCTGATCAGAGGCCTTGCTGCTAGACGTTAAACTACGTCTTACCCAGGACGAGTGTGCGTACTTGGTTTCGGCAGGGCCAGAATAGATGTGCACGTCGATGTGTTTTGAAAGTGTGGCGAACTCACTTCGTCGGCATGCAGTTTACATGATCGAATAAAATTAGCTTTGTACTTATATCTTGAACATTTATATATATATATATATATATATATATATATATATATATTGATTGAATTGTATTTTACGGCTTTTCAGCCATTTACAGGTTATTTAAAGCCAGGAAAGTATTTTTTTTAAAGATTGTAATAACTTTTTGGAGATAATGATTTACTGATGCAAATCCTACTAATTAACACATATATAAGGGGAGAAGAGGTGGACTCATACCATTCCCAAGAGTATTTGCACGTAACTGAATATAAAGAACCCGATTGGAACTGAAACTCGGCTCCCCGATTAACAATTCTGAGGTGTCATCCATTACACCCCCGTACATCCAAGCGTAGAGCACCTAGTGTTCCCAAGCGGTCACCCAACTAGGTACTGACCAGGCTCGATGTTGCTTAACTTTGGTGATTTTTTTTTTACTCTCGAGAGTTCACCCAGTACAAGGTCCAAGAGCTACTCGAAGTATGTAAAAGGGACAGTTTATACCGACATGTGGGGGAAGATCACGGTTAATTAGACTTGAATACTTTAAGATTGTAGTGATGGGGAAACATCCTCTTGGGAGTCGGTTCCACAGAGCAAAATTCACTGGAAAACTGGTATTTCTCTTTCTCATTATGTAAGATAATCCTAAGGAGCCAGGAAAACCTACTTAGGTTTCACCTAAACTTAAATTTACGTTGTCTTTTTACTCGTTTTGTGTTTTTTTTTTCTTTGGACTTGGAGCTTGAACACTGGACGATTGTTTTCGCCTTGGTTTAATGTTCTTGGTTCTTTTTTTTATTCCCCATTTTCCTCGGGTACTGATTTGTTCTACTGTAAGTTGAGCTATCCGCGGTTTTTCCAAGCGAGTACCACCATTTATATATATATATAAAATTAAGAATACATTTTTTTATGCAAATTTACTAAACTTAGCATAGTCTTGCACAAATCCACTATAATTTTAGAAAAATGAAATTCTTATTTTTCAAAATTATTTGTGAATGTGAATCACATCGTTTGGAAATTAAAAGGTGGTTTAATGGGTAGTGGCACGGAAAATAAAAGAGAGGCGAAACTCATTGTATTCGCTAGGCATAAAATCTCTTGAAAAATGTGTTGTTTCGCCATCCGAACGTGGTAGAATTTGAACAGTAAAGCAGACTAAGCTTTCTAGCTGATAAGGAGAAGGCTAGAACAGGCTTACGAACATATGTTGAAACATCGGTTCTCGCATGATCACCTAAGTCAAGCAACATCGAACCTGGTCCGTAACGAAATGGATGCTGCTTGGGAATACCAAGTGCTATAAGCTTCGATATGTGAGTGTGTGTGTGTGTGTGTCAGGGGGGGGTAATGAAAAACGCCGAGGAGTTGGAAGTCGGAGCGCAGATTTCTAATCACAGTTGAGTTCGTTATATTTACGTTCAAATACTGTTGGGAAAAGTATGAATATACATTTTCTACTACAGCTATGAGATAATTGGTAGCAGTAAATCATTATCTTTTAAAAATTCTTACAATCTAAAAATGTATTCTGGCTTTAAATAAACTCCACAAAAGGTGATCAACCGAAAAAAAAAAAAAAAAAAAAAAAAAAAAAAAAAAAAAAAAAAAAAAAAAAAAAAGTTAATTTTTTACCTAGTTTGAACGTTTTATTAAAGTTACTGGATTTATTATAAAAATTGCCAAAGCAGAAAATCATTTTTTATCTGAGTAACTAGCATCAACAATTGATCAACGCCTATAGTAAAACAAATAACAAACATATATGATTACTCTTTGAAGTATTTTCTTCGTAATATAATAACCCTTTTCTTAACAATCTATTATCAATTGATTTTGTTTTTTTTGTTTTTTTACTTCATATCATGCATGGGATAAAATCCATCCCTTCGTCCATCCATCAAGTGTCATCTGAGATTCCTCCTTCAAATGACTTTAGAAAAGTCCACTTTTGGCATACCAATTTGTGAAATAATCTACATCTTTTGTTCTTATTGAGTCTCTCAATTCCAACCTCTTCAAAGATCTATGCACTGGTGAAAAGTGGTTGTTTCGTTATAACTCTCGCTCATCCTGTGTAAGACGATAAACTACGTCCAACAGCAAGGCCACTGATCAGGAGGTTTTGAGAAGCGTGGAACCATCTCTTAACTGCTGGTGTTCCCAGGTCCACCCTGACCCAGGGTGGTAGCACCTGTTAGGGTCCCAGCTATGGGCAAATAGTTAACTATTACTAGCAATACTTTTTTGAAAAAATTATTACCATTAATATAATTTTGAAGGAAAATATTACAGAAAGATTTTTGACAAAACAAAATATCAGCAATAAAAAAAAAATTGTCGGCATTAAATAACCCATTGAGGTTGATATGCGGTAAAACAAATAAACAAAATAAACCATAATTCTCGCTGTAGTTTTACCTTTCCCTCGATTAGACAAGTTCTTAAAGCCCCTACCTTTGCTTCTAGTTCTTAGTTATATTTTGAACAGGACTCTTTATCATGCAATATATACAAAGTTCCTTTGATATCACCAATGTGGACTCACCTGGATATGACGGCAAACTGCACCCGCGTCCTGGGTAAGACGATAAACTACGTCCAACAGCAAGGCCTCTGATCAGGAGGTTTTGAGGAGCGTGGAACCACCTCTTAATTGCTGGTATTCCCAGGTCTACCCTGACCCGGGGTGGTAGCCCCCGTTAGGGTCCCAGCTATCGGCAAATAGTTAACCCCGAAACGGCGGCAAAAAGAATTATAAAAGTGTAAAAACATGTTTTAATACCAAAAATACTCTGTAAAAAATTATTCCCAGAAATAAATCTTTGAAGAAAAAAAACTATTACAAAAAAAAAAAAAAAATTTTTCAAAGAAATTTTGAAAAAAAGAATTATAGACGTTTACAAGTCCTATATATATATATATATATATATATATATATATATATATATATATATATCTAAATTTGGCATTAAATGACCTACAGTGGTTGATATGCCATAAAACCCAGTCAACCAACCCCAATGTGGACATCCCCTCACTCAATAACTTTGTTATTTTCTGTTTTTCAACATTTGTTAGATTCTTTCCATTAACCATGTGTCAACTTACGTAAAAAGAAAAAAAAGTCTTTATTAGTTTTCCGGTTTAATCTGCATAACTTCTGATTGCAGATTTTATAATAAACCCAATAACTTTATAAAATATGTTGAAAGTATCTAAAATTAATTCAAGCTTTGTCTAAATTACGTCTAAATTATTCGGTTAAAATCTGACAAAGATTTTTCAAAGCAACTTCGTGTTATTGAGCTTTAGGTGACTTGCATAATAACTTCAAACGGCCTACATTATATATATATATATATATATATATATATAAAGATATATATTATGCAAGTCACAAAGCAAATAACAAAGAAGTTGCTTTGAAAAATTTTTATATAATGTTATATTCTGTGCTAATAGGACTATATACTTGAAAAACACGGTGGATAAAATAAGGTTTATTGTAAAAACGAGTACAATAAGAATAAAGGTAACAGTTATGCACAAGGTCGTCGCAAGTCACTCCAGTAGTGAGTGCTACTATTGGAAGGTCAGCGTAAGTCTGAGTCGAACTCAACAGACCCCAGCTAGAAATATTTACCAGACTCCCCACGAGGTAGGATGCGGCACAAGGCCGAATTTAATGTGAGGCAATCCGAGCCCGTAGTCTCGACCAAAAATTCCCCGTAACCCCACATAAACGGTTTCGGGTCTGTCTACCTCCCCGGACGATAATCTGCCCTTCAGTCACATGTGGCACAAGCCCGAATTTAATGTAAGGTTCCCGAGCCCGTAGGCTCAGCCAAAAAATACCCGTAGACCCCGCATAAACGGGATCGGGTCTGTCTACCTCTCCGGATGAGATTGTCCTTCGGACTGGCCTCGTCCGGGTCCCTCTCTGCCCGAAGGCAGAGGGATCGACAGTAGAGCTGAAAAAGATTTCAACTAGAATATTTACTAATCGCCCCACGTGGTCGAATGTGGCACAAAGCCGAATTTAACATGGGGTATCCGTGCCCGTAGGCTCGGGCAAAAATTCCCCGTAAAAAACGGAATCGGGTCGGTATACCACCCCAGACGAGACTCCGCCCTTCGGCATACCCTCGTCTGAAAAGATTTCAGCTAGTATATTTGCCAACCGGTCCACGCGGTCGGATGTGGCACAAGGCCAAATTTAATGTGGGGTATCCGAGCCATAGGTTCGGCCAAAAAAACTCCATAGTACCCGCATAAACGGGATCGGGTCGGTCTACCTCCCTGAACTAGACTCCGCCCTTCGGCATAGCCTCTTCCGGGTTCCTCTCTGCTCAGAGGCACAGAGTTCGACCAGCAAGACGAAAAAGATTTCGGCTAGACAATATCTACTAGACCCCCCCCCTCCACAAGGGTAGATGTAGCATAAGGCAGAGTTTTACGTGGGTCTTCCGAGCCCGTAGGCTTGGCCAAAAATATTTCCTTTGGAATCCATATAAACGGGTTCAGGGTCAGTCTACCGCCCCGAACGAGAGACTGCCATTCAGCAGAGCCTCCTCCGGGTTCCTATCTGCTCAAAGGCAGAGGCAGAGAGTTCGACTGTGTAGCCGAAAACGATTTCTGCTAGAATATTTAGCCCCCCCCCCACTCCGAGGGTTGCATGTGGCACAAGGCCGGGTTTAACGTGGGTTCTCCGAGCCCGTAGGCTCGGCCAAAAAATGCCTGTACAACCCGTATCACGGGATCGGGTTGGTCAACCTCCCCGAACGAGACTGCCCTTCGGCGGAGCCTCGTCCGGGTTCCTCTCTGCTCAGAGGCAGAGAGTTCGACCGTCTAGCCGAAAAGATTTCGGGTAGACTCTGTAGTCCGTTGACTTAAAGATACTTAAAAGGTAGTTTCTACCGATAGTGTAGTCACTCATGGGGGTGACAGGTTATTCCATTACATCAATATATAAGAGCGAAAAATACGACAAAGCGGTAAAGGATAAAAAGTAATTACTGGTGGAATGAAAATACATGGAAAAACCTTTAAAAAAAATATAACAGTGTTTAACAGAACGAATATTAAAAGAGAAACAGAGTCGTTAATAATGGAAGCTCGAAATCTAACTTCTGGAAAATGCAGTTAAAACTAAAGCAGTAGCACATATCGATTACACCAAGATGAAATTTAGGTTTATCAAACGGTTCTGAAGGAATACAATTAAGGACAGTCTGGATAAAAACATATCTGTGAGAGAGGAAAAGATGAAAAAGAAAAAAACATGATGTGGAAACTTAAAGAGAAAATTTGGTAAATGGAGTCTAAATATAGACTGATTTACGCCACCCCCACGGAAAATTTAACAGTAATTGCAACATTACGGGGAAATGAGCCTGTAAGACTTGACAGGAAAACGGCGGTATAAGTCGAGCAATAATTGTACTTGTAGACCTTGTAGATTTCACAAGATCTCATTTTTTTGAGTCATGATTTTGGAACCTCAAAGTCATCGTTTTTTTTTGTGTCTTTTAAACCACGGGCTAATATGTGATTGTTATGCAAGGTGAGGTCTAAAGTTATTCGCCGATAAATGACATAAAATTGGGTTGAAATGTTATGTAAAAATATGGCTACTGATATCGTACTTGTTGTAATAAAAAATATGAGACGTAAAGAAAAGAGAGAGAGCGAGAGAGAGAGAAAAAGACAGAGAGAAAAAAACAACGAGAGAGAAAGAGAGAAAAAACAACAACGAGAGAGAAAGAGAGAAAAAACAACAACGAGAGAGAAAGAGAGAAAAAACAACAACGAGAGAGAAAGAGAGAAAAAACAACAACGAGAGAGAAAGAGAGAAAAAACAACAACGAGAGAGAGAGAGAAACGAGAGCGAGAGAAAAAAACAAAGTGAGCGAGAGAGAGAAAAACGAGAGAGAGAGAGAGAGAGAAAAAACGAGAGCGAGAGTGAAAAACAACGAGAGAGAGAAAAACAACGAGAGAGAGAGAAAAAACAACGAGAGAGAGAAAAACAACGAGAGAGAAAAAAACGAGAGAGAAAAAACAACGAGAGAGAAAAACAACGAGAGAGAGAAAAACAACGAGAGAGAGAAACAACGAGAGAGAGAGAAAAAAACAAGAAAAAAACGAGAGAGAAAAAACAACGAGAGAGAAAAACAACGAGAGAGAAAAACAACGAGAGAGAGAAACAACGAGAGAGAAAAACAACGAGAGAGAGAGAGAAAAACAACGAGAGAGAGAAAAACAACGAGAGAGAGAAAAACAACGAGAGAGAGAAAAACAACGAGAGAGAAAAACAACGAGAGAGAAAAACAACGAGAGAAAAAAAGAGAAAAACGAGAGAGAGAAAAACAACGAGAGAGAGAAAAACAACGAGAGAGAGAAAAACAACGAGAGAGAGAAAAAAACGAGAGAGAGAAAAAAACAACGAGAGAGAGAGAAAACAACGAGAGAGAAAAAAAAAACAAAAACGAGAGAGAAAAAAACAACGAGAGAGAAAAAACAACGAGAGAGAGAAAAAAACAACGAGAGAAAAAACAACGAGAGAGAGAAAAAAACGAGAGAGAGAAAAAAAACAACGAGAGAGAAAAAAACAACACGAGAGAGAGAAAAAACAACAGAGAGAGAGAAAAACAACGAGAGAGAGAAAAACAACGAGAGAGAGAAAAACAACGAGAGAGAGAAAAACAACGAGAGAGAGAAAAACAACGAGAGAGAGAAAAACAACGAGAGAGAGAAAAAAACAAGAGAGAGAGAAAAACAACGAGAGAGAGAGAGAAAAACAACGAGAGAGAGAGAGAAAAACAACGAGAGAGAGAGAGAAAAACAACGAGAGAGAGAGAGAAAAACAACGAGAGAGAGAAAAACAACAACGAGAGAGAAAACAACGAGAAAAAAAAAACAACGAGAGAGAGAGAGAAAAACAACGAGAGAGAGAGAGAGAGAAAAACAACGAGAGAGAGGGAGAAAAAACAACGAGAGAAAAAGAGAGAAAAAATAACGAGTGAGAAAAAAAATAATCTTAGTACAAAACAGAGGATTTCTTAAAAATCGAACCTCATTACGAAGCGAATGGAGACTCTGTCTTATCTTGATTAAAAAGAACCGATAAGGTCTCTTTAATTATTTTAATTATATTTTTCCAATTTTCGGATAAAGTGTTGAGTATTGTGCTCCAAGTTGTGGATAAACTGTGAAGTTCATATGTACTTCGGACAGTTTATCCAAATACTCAACACTTCATCCGAAAATTGGAAAAAATATAATAAAAAAAATTTAAACAGACAGGCCATGTTAATTCTTTTAAATGAAACAAACAAATTTCATTTTAAACAAGTTTAATGAAAGAAACAAGTTTTCATGATGAATACTTGCTGCCTAAATATACCTTCTATATATTTTCATTCCTAACAAGAATCCACTCATATGCAAAGAGTTACTGAGAGTGAAATAAGCAAAGAGGACAATAAAAGAGAGTTTCACAAGCGAGAAGCATAAAACCATTAGTACATGACTTACGGTTGCAACTCGCAATTTCAACAGTGAAATTATGAGACCTATCTGCCAATCTAGTAATGCGCTTAAATTAGTGATGTTGAGGTAGCAAAGAGGAAAACTAAACAGAAGTAGTAAATATTTGAAGAAAAGGCACAGAGAAACTATGTTAAGGTGGTGGGAAAGTGACTGAAGCCGAGATGCCAGGTCAGGACTGATAACATTGCAGGTTCTTTGAATTTCGTCAAGAATCGCAGAAGCACCAGACCAATTGTGGCAGCAATATTCGGTGCGCGGACGAATGGTAAATCTATAAATGGGCAAGATTGTCTCGCACGACATAGTGAACCGATTTTTCTAAGAACTCAGAATCAAGAAAAAACACATAATACGGAAGGAAGGCTTGGAAAACTTAACCCTCACTGGGCAAGAGAGATAGGGGAAGGCAGCGAGACACCTACCTGACGAACTTCTGAGAATCGACGGCAGAACGGGAGTGGGGACCTTAGCAAAGGGAGAAAAACTGCTAAAAGCCACAAGGGAGAGGAAGTTATGAAAAGTCATGATCGCCTACGTCCAGAAGTGACGCAACACATAACGACTGATTATAGAGTCATTATGAACTCTATTCATTCCAGGGATATATATGATTTTGAATTCCGAATTGTCGTTCTCCTAGACTGGTTGCCAACCACATCTAGGATGTTCAGTCTGTTTTGTTATTTCATGATGGATTTATACCTTTGTCAAGGGTATTTATGTGAATATGAATGTAACTAACTCGACCGGGAATCGAACTTGGCATATCGATTTCTCGTCTCGAGCCGTTAAGAACTGCAATAGCTGCACAGCCAAAGTTAAATATTAACAGAGACGAGATATTCCCTAATTATGGAAAGTGGAATTAGATTGAATAAAGAGTCGGACATTCTGGGGTTACCGAATATGTCAGACACTGAAGAAAGCCAGAATGTATAACAATTTAAACCCCGTGAGTATAACAGCCAAATTGAATTTTCTTGTCCGAATGGAAATGCACATCATAATTTCTCATCTAAAAATTCCAATAAATTAAGCTTAGTTTGGCACAAGACATCAATTATGGAGCGCTCAGTAAGAAGTCGATCATACTTCATGATCTGTAAAGCCAGCTTGTTCACTATTTCATTCCGATAAAGTTCTCCACCCTCCTCGTAAAAGGGTGGGTTGTTTTTCAGGAAAAATCAATCCTGGCTGTTCAAAACGCAAAGCTAATTGTCTGCTACATACATATGGAAATCATCTTTTATTAATTGATTTCATTTCATTTACATGAAATCGAAATGTCTCCAGAGGGTTTTGTTTGTTAGAATCAAATTTTACATCGAAATGTAATTACGATTTTCCGGTCTGCTTGATATCCTTTTGTTGCTGTTATAAAAGATTTTACAGTATATTGCACGTAAAAGTTCCACATTTTGGTATTGTGTGCGCATGCGTGTATATTTCAGAGCGCCGTTAAATTATTGCTGGCATCTTTTTCAAGCAACTGAGAGAGCATCTGCGAAAGAAAAAAAACAACTCTTCGTAAAGTGTGTGTGTGTGTGTATATATAATTCAATAAATTAAAAGTTCAAGCGATTTATCTGGTTAACCGACTCAATCGTTTCGCATCGAGACGCTCATCAGGGCCAGATGTTGAATCTGGCAAGATGTCACTGAACTTTTCTTACTTTATTGAATATTATATTGAGTATTATTATCGTTCTAATATCTATTGAGCGTTTTTTGGTAGAAGTTTTAACTCCCCCAAAAAAAAAAAAAAAAAAAAACACAAAATTCTCGTAGTTTTTTTCACGTATTTATTTATTTTAATTGTGTATGCTATATATATATATATATATATATATATTTTGAACAATAAAAAAATTAAAATCTTTAGGCACACTGGGTTGTAGATTAATATTCTTTCGTTTTTTTTTATTATTATTCCATATATATATATATTAAGAAGTGTCATATAAAAGCGCTCAATAGATAATTAGAGCGATAATAATAATATTCAATAAAGTAAGAAAAATTCAGTGACATCTTGTTAGAGTCAACATCTGGTCCTGATGAGCGTTTCGATGCGAAACGATTGAGTCGGCTAACCAGATAAATCACTTGAATCTTTTAATAGAACCAATGTGTTCAATGACTATTTTATGCCAAATTCCCCTGGCTCAACGGACAGTAGAGTTTAAAAATAAATATACAATCCATAGATTAACTTTATTTGATATCTTTGTTTCCAATAGTAACACGATTTATCAAAAGTAACCATTGTTTAAACCTCAAATCTTTTTTTCTGAAACCATTAATACCAACCGTCACAAAATGGTGGATATAATAATAATAATAATAATAATACTAATAACAACTATATAATTAATACCAGTTTTTTACAGTGGGAATTAATGGGTTAAAATAAGAAGTCTCGGTTCTCTAAGAAAACTTTTATTGGAAGTCTGGCTATCATTTCGAATCTTACATATATTCACAGCATAAGCCTATACAAAAAATATGTTTAAAAACAAAAAGATACAACAACAGTATTCCTGCGACATTAATATGTACCATGTACATTTGACCGTGTTGCAAGGAAGAAAAAAAAATTCCGGAGAAAATTTATTGAAATATATTCATTTACAATATTTGGAAAGTCTGTGTGATAGCAAAAAGAAATTTTAATGAATGCATGATTGTATATTTTTCACTAATTTTCTCTTCTACTGCTTTTGCATATTACATTGACTAAAGATATTTTATTAAAAGAAAGTGCGAGTTAACAGTTATAGGAACGAAAAGGGGAATAAGAGAGAAGAGTTCAATCCCGACCTAATCTGTTACTTTCACATAAATGCTATTGGGAAAGACATAAATCCATTACTTCTCTATCTAGCTATAGCCTAAATAAAAAGGTAAACGGCTCTGTATTCTTGGATGGCAACCAATCTAAGAGAAGAAAAACTGAATTCTAAAATCACGGAAAAGGCAACAGAATGTCATTCCGTTATCTTTCCCCAAGAATGCATTACAATTCACAGATAAAGAAAAGGAATCCGAGACGACATGGCGGGTCAAACACTGAATTTCAACCAAACCTATTACACATACAAACAGCCACTCTTATAAATGTTTTTTTTTCTGGGTAGTCTATCTGTGCACACAAGTATATTTTCTCTCTTCTTGAATTATGTTCAATATATACAGTGTGTATCAAAAATACTTTTACAAATTTTGGGACGGGTTCCTCACACGAAAACAAGGACATATAAATATATGTCCGTAAATCCTTCGTTTTTGAGTTAAGTATTAAGAAACTTTACCGTAGATGGCACCGTGTTGTCGTATAGACTACGTTACATTTGTCATTCGTATACATTTGGGGATAGTCTGCCTTCAACTTTTAACGTGTGTAGTTAACTGAGAAGTGTTCCGTTTAACAATGGCAGAATATTCATATCGTGAGCAGGTGGTGTAATGGTTAGCAAGCTTTTCTTGCTCGAACAATTACGACTGAGTAGTGAGTTAGATGCTCACTGTGTACCCCATAATTTCGGCCTTGTGCCAAATCTAAGCTACGCTTGGAATCGCTATCGTGAGCAGGAAGATGTGATTTTTACATACGGCCGCACGAAAGTTAATAGACGCGACGCTTCATGGCTGTATCAGATTGTGTTTCCAGACTGAAGGCAATGGCGTCATTCAACCTTTGCTGCCGTTTATCGTCGCGTTGCTGAGACAAGATCCGTGGCACCACAAACTATGGATCGAGGAAGACCGAGATCCACTCATACGCCTGACCACGAAGAAGACATTCTACAGGCTGTCGAAGACGATTCAGGTATTAGCACACGTCAGTGTCTTAGATTGTACATTTAACAACATCTACTGTAAGCTTTAAACTTAACACAAAAACGAAAGAATTGCGGAGTTATATTTATATGGACTTTTGTCCTTGTTTTGGTGTGAATCCGCACCCAAAATTTGCAAAAGTATTTTGATACACACACACTATATATATATATATATATATATATATATATATATATATATATATATATATATATGAAGAAATATAGTTTTAAGATGTGCTATATTTATGTGATAAAGTGCTCAATATCAGAGACAGAGCGTGTGTAAATATAAAAGTGAACATAGAAGTCAACACTTAGAGGCGACAGTCTGTTTCATGCTATATGCAATCGTCAGGCCACGTGTGCTGTTATTTTTTTCGGCTATTTATATATGTACGGGTCAGTGGTGCATTGTGGGTAGTCTATTTTGGCGGTTATTTTACCGGAAGTCGTTTATTTGTTTATTTATTTATTTGGGTTAAATTATTTTGCTTGTTTTTATTTTTATTTTATTTATTTTTTTTTGTTTTTTATCTTATATATTTATTTAATTTTTAATCGGTGTTTTTATTAACGTTGTAAAAATTTGTTTATATCATTTATTTAATAGTTTTGTTTTGGTTTGAGAATTTAATTAAAGCTATTTGTTCGGTTTTGCGGTTGATTGTTGTAGTTTATTCTAACTATTATTTTGGCAGGAACAGTTTTTAATTTGTGTTTATTTGGATTGATTATCTTTATTTGTTTTTTCTAACGGTAACTTTATCGGGATTTATTTATTTGGATGAATTTAGGTCAATTTATTTTACTTATTATTTATTTGTATATTTTCTCTTTTCGATTTTTGAGTAACTTATATTTTTTTATCGTTATATAACAGTTATAGCTCTTTTTATATTGGTCATAATGGTTTGTTAATTTGTTTATTATTTACTTTATTTATTTGGGTTCGTTTTTTCTTATTATTATCATTCTATTTCGTCTATTCTAACAGCTGTGATTTAGTAATATATATATATATATATATATATATATATATATATATTACGCATACAGAGGGATCCTCAACTTACGTCAGAGATCTGTTCATACGGCGCGACGTTACCTGATTTTTGAAGTAGGCCGGAACTCACCTACATAAGCACCCACGTGTCTGCCTTACGTTTGGAAGCCATAATAAAAGGACAAAAGTCCCCTGCCCCACCCCACCCCCAAAAAACGACACGAACGAGAGATAGTGAATATAGCACAATCCAATATGGCGTACAGCCGGTGGAGAAACAACGCCGTCTTCCTCATATAACGCCGCCTGACGACGTATTATGTTATAGGAGATGGCGCCGTAGCCACCAAACGCCGTAAACTGAAGATCTTCTGTATATATACAATCCACGTACATGTTTGATTCATTAATTTTGAAAGTTTCCAACCGTTGCTCGTCACAGGTGATAACATTTTC
>CAHIKZ030000192.1:327500-365000 GCA_903632075.3 Acanthosepion pharaonis | reverse complement strand
ACAAACAAAAATTCTAGATTTTAATAGTAAAAGAAAAAAAAATTACCAAAGCTCCCAAGAAAATGAAATTTCGGCATTAAATGACCCATAAGGAGTTGATATGCCGTTAAACAAATAACCAAACCAAATTTGCGTTATTTAAACGTCAAGTAACGAAATTTATTTGGATAATAAAATGTCACAAATTTTAAAGCAATATTTTTCTATTTATTGTATCGATTAAATGAAAGCAATTCCTCTAAACGAACTGTTTATATATATTTTTTTAAACGTATTCAGTGTAACTAATTTTCTTTTTATGATCAGATCAGTTATATAATAATCAATTATTCGGAGAAAATAACACCCTCTCGTGTCGTTCGAATAATCGACGTTTCCCTGTATCCAGAAATGCAGTGAAGAGAGAGAGAGAGAGAGAGGGGAAAAACAAAATCACGAGATTTGGTATATCTGACGAGAGCTTAAAAACATGGCAGATGGCGAGTGAAGCCGATAAAGACATTTACGTTATATAAATATTAATGCATTAAGAACTGAACTGAAGGCAAGAGTTATGCAAGCGAGTTACAGGATTTAGTGCGAAAGCCTTTCACCTTAGATTCTTTGAAATACGGTGCCTGTATGCGCACCACCTCGAAAGAAATTCTTAATATCTTTCGAAGCGCTTCGAAGGATGTCTTTCATATTTATTTATTTTCCCGCCATTCTTTATTTATAAAAATATCAAAGTCTTCATGAGAATTTATACACAAATCTAGTTACATCAACGTTTTATATGGCTTAGGAATCTAATTTACGTAATTTTAAAAGATCTATAAGAAGAAAAATATTTTTCCTTCATTTTTTTTTCCTTAATTGTTTTCTGGTCATTGATTCTGAGGAACTCCATTGGCTATTCGTAACCAGCGATATAGCAAGTAAAAACCTCAAATGCAAGCTTTCTTCTCAGTTGCATCTTCCAATGCACTTAAAGGGATATAATTACGTTCAAGTCATGATGTCCGAGACATACCAATAAAAAAAGGCAAATCTCGAGGGAGTCGTGTACCCATGTTAAAAGCCTTGTGCCACTCTTGCAAGCCGGTGTACACGTTGTGAAATAAATACGTGTGTCTCCTGAAATGCCCACAACAAACATGGCAGACTCAGAGTATGAGTACACACAAAGAAAAGTAAAAAAAAAAAGCAAGAACCGATGTACATGTACAAATAAATGATAACGTATTAACAACAAAAGGGTTACAATTGACAAAGACAACGTGTATAACAAATTAATGTGGAAACTTTTTGGTCCAAAGTATTTGAAGTGAGTGAATGTGCGTACGTGTGTATATATTGTTCATGCGTTTCCCAATAAAAGGGAACGCTTTATAATCGCGTTCTTCTGCGAGAACTTCACATGTTGTCGTATTAGCGGAAAAGCAAGAAGAGAATGATAAAATATTATCGCAGTGTATTTGGAGAGCGCCCCCTGGGAACAGTATCAAAAATTAGGAGGAAATAACCCGACACTACATGCAGTCTTCGTGGATACTTGACTTGTAGTCAGACCAAGAAAAAGGTTTAGTTTGTGACCGGTTTCGTGATTATAGTTACGTATATTTTTATTTGTTCGAGCTCAGTTACGAGCACAAATTTCGAATGCTGATTTTCAAGGCAGATATTTCATTCCACCACTTACCCTTGTACTGTAAACTTAGCTTAGTAAACGTTAGGGGTAATGGTTTGAAGTCACTGAGTGAACGACTACTATAGCCCTGTATCCTACTCAGTTGACTAAATATCTCGGATTATTCTCCCTCAAAGTTCCACAATTGTGGTTTAGTAATTAATGATGACTACTTGGAAGATTAGCGCCATACAATTCTCTCTGTATAACTGAACTGCTAAAAAAAAAGAAAAAAAAAAAAGACTAGATCTATTTGGGAAGTCAGTATAATCCAGAATATAAGCAAATCACCTAAAACAAACAAAATCATAATTGTTAAAAGTTCTAATGACAAGTGACCTTGCTATAGCAACATCTGTTTTTCGTCTTTCATTTAGATGGAAACATCTTTTTTGAAAGTCTGTTTTGAACATTAAAGTTTTTATATTAACTTCAAGGTTTTTTTTCTATTATTAGAAGTTTTAATTGTATATCTTTTTAAGAGCTCATAATATTTTATATTAAACTGGTTATCTTGCCTTGTTAATAATAAGGCGCACAAGAGGAAATTTTTGGGTAAGCCTATTTTGTTCATTGTTTTTTGTCTATGTAATAAATGTTTGTTCATTTCAAATTTCCCTTTGAAGTTTCGAGTCATGCTTGTTTTTATATGCGCATTATTCTATAAGAGATAACGTTCTCTTCTCTCATTCCTTCGTAGGGAAGAATCCTCTCAAGGTAGAGGCTTACTGAATGATATTGTTCTAAGTGTGAGGAAAAGAGAAAGGAAGAATCGTGAAATGTCACATTCCTGGTAGATCTTCTATCACAATGTGGGATATCTAATAATGATAAGTGATGAAAACGAAAAGAAAAAGAATGTAAATGAAATCGGCTACATTATATAAGAAAATATTAATTTAAAATTCCCAGCATTCTTTGTTTGTGCGCATGTGTAGTCACACGAACATAACTTTTGTCCAATGAAGTCCTAAAGGACGAATCACGTCACACGAAAACTTTTTCCAATTTGTCAAACATTTTTCACGAATATTGTTCTTGATATATAAAAAATTCTATATCGTTAAATATATATATATATATATATATATGACAATTGGAAAAAAAATCTTAGTTATTGCCGACTTCATCAAGGCAAGCTATAAAAGCGAAATGTTTTGTAACCATAGTTACATTAAATCCATAATTAAAAAAAAAAAAAAAAAAGACGTTAGATTTGGTGTAATTATGGCTATAAAACATTTCACTTTCATAGCTTGCCTTGATAAAGTCGGAAGACGAAACACGTGGGCAAGAACTAAGTATTTTTTTTCAATTGTCATATATATATATATATATATATATATATATATATATATGTGTGTGTGTGTGTGTGTAAATAAAATAAAATGAGAGGTGATATTAGCGTAATGGAGATCAACATGGTTATGTACACAATTCTAAAACACGAATTCCAATTCCGTGTGAGACATCGTATATTTACTACATTGACGTCACCGAGAAAGCAATAGATCCACGCTCCTGAACTTTGTCTCGTTAGCAAAATTCTGTTCATCTATCTAAGCGGACAAGGGAAAAGCCGTCTCGCTTATAACTATCCTACTGCTCGATCAATCAATTTTCCCAGGTTTGGATCAGGCCTCTATCTCTTAAATCCAATCCCAGGAGATGTGTCCCCCTCACAACTTTCAATTGACACTGCTCGTTTTTCTCATTGATTGATTTGAAACTTCGGATGTTTTACTAAAAATAAACTGACGTGAAAACATCTTTGTTGAATTATTCTAAAAGGTAATTGGGAATAGATAATATTAGTGGTAAATATACATACGTATGCAAAATATATAAATACCCATACATGTATATTTTTAGAATAAAAATTCCAAGAGGAAGAATCCAGGTAGAACTCAATGTCCAGGACAGAGTAAGGATATAATAAAAAGGCTTAAACACTAATATTCCATGCTCATAATTTTTTGAATTTGTAGGTCTGATGAATTGGATCGTATTTACGATTCCAATGGAATAAATTATGACCATGGAATATTAGTGTTTAAGCCTTTTATTTATTTTTATATATATATATATATATATATCTCGAGACTCTTCTCAAAAGCGAATCGAGTCACTGTCAGTCACTGGGCGTGTTTCTAAAAATAAATTGGCTAAAAATCCGATGGCTTAATGGTTAGAATCTCCGACTGACACCAAGTCAGTCGGGTTTCGATCCTAGCTAGAGGCAACCGGATGTGTAGCCGCACTGATGAGCTGCGAAACATTCTGTCTGTGGATTATATATATATATATATATATATATATATATATATATATATATATACATACACACTCCTTTTGTTTCATACTTGCTGACGTTAGGATTTTTGTAATTTTAGAAAGTTACATAATTTGTATCGTAAATGAAACTATTGCATTAAAACATTCGGTTATTTACTTTTTAAACTCACGCTTTTTACTGTTGTTTTATGCAGACAAAACTAAAATTTAAATTTAAAAGATAAAATAAAAAAATTGTGGAGCGAAGACGGAAATAAACACTAAGATGGTTGAAAGCCAAATGACAAAAAAGGTTTCCGAGTCGGTGGGTTTGCGCACCCTTCCGGTAAATAAATTAATCCTTTGAAAATAAATATTTAGCATTTTTCAACCAATGGGTCGTGTTCCCGCCAACAATAAAAACATGCTTTGTGATCCCTTTGAAGGGGTATTTAAGGAATGCTTCTAGACCAGACATGCTAGTAAGGAGAAGGAGCGCTAACATACTGCAACAGACGCAGGACATAACGGATTAAAAAGAGATTCCCTTACTCTTACACCTACCCTACTCACCTACATAAGTGACAGTTGCACCCATCCTACTTGCGTTCTTCTTTGCCTCTCTTTTTCACATATATACGCGACGAAATCACATTTCTTTTCATCTTAACAAACAAGAAACATTAACACTCATACATTAGTTGTAAAAACACGAAAATAAAATTATTTTATATTTGAAAACGTTTCACGCCCTTTTCTTTGTTGTGGGTTCATTCAAATTTCTATGTCATTTTCAATTTGGCGGGCAAAAAAGCTTTTCCCCACTTGTCTTTCACAAGATATGAATCTGGCGGTTAGAGTCAGAATCCAGTTTGTGGTTATCTTTTAGAAGCGTCTATGATGATTCTACAACAGTTGCGTACTGGATATTTTCGTCCCAGACAATTGCATCCCTGAATAATTGCGTACCTCTGATAATTTTTGGAAGCTTTTAAAAGGTAATTACCATAAACTTTGAAAAAAAAACAAAAAAAAAACAAAAAAAAAAACAAAAAAAAAACAGATAGTAATCATAATTTAAAAAAAATAATAAAATAAAACAAATTAAAAGTTCATTTTTGTTTAAAATGCAATGACAGATTAACAGTGTCGCAAGATCGCTCTACACATCGCCATTTATGTTTTGTTTTATCGGCATTTTTCTTATGATTGTGATATCTCTAATTTTCCTCGTCCACAAATATTTCTCCAACAGTGTTTGATTTTTGAGACTAAGCCATGGGTTTCAAATAAAAAATCTATCTATAAAAGGCAGGATGTGTGTGTGTGTGACTAATGCACGGCCGCAGTTTTCGATTTAGTTCTTTTTTCGTAACAGATTTAATGTTTAGTATAGAGCTTAGAAAAAATTCGCAGTGTGAGATAGGCAAGAAGTAAGGCATGTAGCAACATCAGCACAGCAAAGAGCACTCCTTTAAAGGCAAGGAAGGGCAAAACTATTTTAAGTCAAGTGATAGCTGTATGAGTCGTACGATTTGTGAAACAAGCACGGGCAACGCTACTAGACATGTTTGTGGTACCCTTTGCTGGAGTGAACTGAAACTGCTAGCTTAATTTTCTCTTGCTTTAAAAAAGACATTTCTCTTGTTTATTTATGGTAACTACCTTCCTGCTTCTTTAGAGTTACTAAAAGGTATTCGTGCGCAAATTTCTATTTTAAAAAGTGGTAACTTCAAAAAAAATTATCAGAGGTACGCAATTGTCCAGGGACGCAAATGTCCATCCACTGTCTCGGATATGTTTTATCCGTCTTTCTACGTTATCAAAATGGAATAGTCCATTATTTATGAGAGATTGGCAGGGCGTAACGTAAAATATCTGTGGTAATTCCCCTATCGTGTCGCGAAATATTTGAGCTTCACAACTTGAACAAAATACTGTAATATCAATATGAATGCTGGTCGTTATTTAAAGAAGTAAGAGGGTACAAATGAATTGACGAACTTTTCTGCTTCACTGAAAGAGAGTGTTATCGCCTTTCTATCTTCACTTTTTCATTTTTTCACTGAAACGTCTCTAATCTCTTTTCCGTCTGTCGACGCGATCAAAACGGAATAGTCCATTATTTATGAGGTGTTGGCAGGACGTAACGTAACGGACGTGCTTACTAATGAACTAAGGAAGGGAAATATAATAAGAGAAAAACGTTGCCATTAAACAGATTAAAGACACCCACTACATTTGTACACTGACTGAAACTGCAACGCACACATGGTATATTTAATTAGGATTAATTTCATAGAAGCTTATTATTAGTCACGCAGAATAAATTGCAATTAAACGTTTGTTTTTTGTTATAATCAGATCGTCTAGTTTCTAACGTGATTTTCTATATTACTTACAATTGAGACAAAATCGAGAAAACGAATAAGTTTTTCTTCATGACTAAAGGTAATGTAACGAACAGAGTCATTTGAGTTCTAAGCAGACGCAGAGCCAAAATGTACGTTTACCTCCATCGACAAGTAACAAAAAACCCAATAATCCCAGCGTCTGTATTGTTTTTTAATAAATTATTTCACTCCAAGTAGGGCGATAAAGTCACTAAGACGCAAGAGATTACTGAGAACGAAAGTGTGAGAAAAACAAAACGAGCAAAACAAAAAAACAAAACAAAAAACAAAAAAAAAAAAAAACAAAAAAACAAAAAAAAAACCAAAACGAGCAAAAAAAAAAAACAAACAAAAACGAAAAAAACAAAAAACAAAAACAAAACGAGCACCCCCCTCCCACCAAAACGAGCAAAAAAAAAAAAAAAAAAATAATAACATTAATTAGTGAGAACAATAAAAGAACAAGATTCAAGGAGACAGAATGAGGGCGATTTAAACTTTTGAAAATCAATTTGGCTAGAAAGCAAGAAGCGGGAGAAATTTTCACAAGCAAGAAGTGTGACAGAAGAAACTGTCTGCATAGAACTTCCGGTTACATCTAGCAAATTCAACTATAAAAAGATAAGACCTAACTGCTAATCTAGTACTGCGTTTAAATTCGTAAAGCTGAGGTACCAAAAAGGAAAGCTCATCAGAACAATTACCATGAAAATATAGAAAAGGCACAGGGAAGCTACGCTATGGCGGTTAGAAAGTGACAAGCTCAGATGCCAGGTCAGGACCGTCAACATTGCAGATTATTCTTTGGATTCTGACAGAAATCTTTAGATACCTAGAAGCAACCGACCAGATGTGGCAGTAATATTCAATGCATGAACGAATGGTAGACTTATGAAGGTGTAATATATATTATGTGAAGAAATATTATCTAGAACACGATACAGTGAACCAACTTTCCTAGCAGCTAACATAGCAATTGATTCAATATCAGCTGAGAACATGACGCACGAGTCTCACTTTCATGGAGTTTAGCAGTAGCCATAGTAATGAAAGGCAAGAAACGTTTTCTAAAATGACCAGCATGCTAAAAATGACCATCATATCAAACACCTTTGAACTGTCTAAAGCAACACTCCAAACTTCCTCATTCCTAGCTAACGCTTAACAGACACTTTCAAAATCCATCAAAACATCAGCAGCGAAAGCCATATTGTTTATCTGAAATAAGCTGTTGCTAGGTGAGATGCTTAACCAATTTAGTTAAACAAAATATAAATTCTTAACTTATGAGTCAACAAGACTAAACAATATATTATGCCCATTGTTTGGCTGATACGGAATATCGTTTGGTGTTATTTTGGTCACTGAGGTTTTAGTTTTCCCTTCTTGCTGAATCGGCAATTCACTACTTGATCCAGGAATTGAACTCACGACGACTAAAGGACAGTAACAGATTTATCGTGTAACCAACTATGCCATCGTCACGAAGGACATTATTGGCGTGTGTGTGTTATTTTTAGCCTTTCATATTCAAAGTCAGATGGAGTTTTTGACATTTAGTTGTGATGACGGCTTCGTATCATTTTTTATAATTTAGTGATACAAGTAATTGTCAATATTCTTGTATTATTTTGAACTATTGTCCTGATTTTGGTTGGTATAGGTATATATATATATATAAATATATATGTGTGTGTGTGTGTGTGTGTATATATATATATAAAGCCATCTTTAAGAATCTTCGCATTTCAATGGGAAAAATTTACATTGAAATTTGGATGTGGTGTAAGTCAAACGCCAACTGAAATGAGTGAGGTACTGTAATTTATATCATACGGACTGTTGTGAATATGATAATAAAGATAAGGATGTTTGGCCGTTGTACTCTCCGGCCTTCCTCAGGTGATATACGTTGAAATTTCGAACAGAACCCTTTATTTAGTAGATTGGTCTAATTCTACGTCCCATGACTTTTTTGAGGGGGAGGATTTTCAGTATCAGTTAATAACAACTCTCCAAGGTCACATGACCCAGTGGATAAAAGCACTTCACCGAAAGAGTTGTGAGTTCAATACCTGGCCACAGCAGAGGGAACAAAAAATTTACAAAAAAAAAAAAAAAAAAAACGAGAGAGAGAGAGAGACTACGACTGGCTATTTTTTTTCTTAACCGAAAAGGTAAGAGTGTAGGAAGATTGATTTAATGAAATGTTCTTTTATTGTTTTCCTTTAAGCTAATTAATTAGTCCTTGGACAGTCAGTGAAGGAGAACCCCCTTCCCAGCCAAAAAGAAAAGAAATCGACAAAAGAAAAGTTCTTTTCTCTTTATGCATTGGAGCACATGTCAACTAATATTCATACGAATTTTAGTGGGCTTGACTGTTTTTTACGTCTTATCAACCCTTTGTAGGTTATTTAGAGCCGAAACAGTTCGGATTCTAAGAGATTGCTTACAGGACTCCCTCTATGTAAATACTGACTAGACTCGATGATAGAACGAGAACCAGTGTACTTTTTAGAGGGAATGAAGTGAATAGATTAATCATTGATTGACGATAAGACGATTCATACGATGTTTATGAAGCCTAACTTCGCACATCACAAAACCACCAATAGTTTACCCTCCAACGAGTGAAGATCGAACTGGGGACACAGTATGGATCTCAAATCTGAAAAAGCGAGCCTCAAAAGTGAAAGGCATTCATTGGATGATCCATCATCAGAAATTAGGGAAGGTTTTGAATCAAACAATTCAGATTGTGCATTTTGTCAACGAAAGAGCTCTCAGCTCACATTTCAAGCAGTTATGCCTTGACATGGATGCAGGCCATCATTTGCTTGTTTGCACACAAATGTTTGATGGCTGTCAACAGGAAATGTAACTGAGCGAATATTTGAGCTTAGAGATGGGCTCAAAGTATTTTTGAAGTCCAGGGCAAAATGGAATTTTCTTGCTTGGTTGGATGATGAAGGGATCACGCTACTTGCCTGTTAGGTTGATATTTTTGAGCAGCTGAATAAAAACTGACGCTTCAGATGCCAGGAAGGAATACTAACAATATATAATTTACGGATGCCTTGAAAGCTTTCATGAGAAAGCTGGAAAATTGGAAGAGAAAGGTAAATATATAAAAAAAATGTAATATTTAAGAAGGTGTCACCCGTTCTTGTTATTAGTGGTAAAGACCAAGTATTTCTAGAGCTGGCAAAAAAAAAAAAAAAAATTGAAATTTTGCAGCATCTGACAGCACTAGAAAATGAAATTCAGTGATATTTTTCTGAATTCAATGATGAATTGGATTTAGTGCAAAATCCATTCAAATTGTCAGTTGAAAGAGTTTGATGATTATCAAGATGAGTTTCTAGAGCTGAATTCGGGAGCCGGAGTTGTTTGATGAGAAATCAGAGAATTTTGGCCCTTCATGTGCGATTCCTTCCCAAAAGTGGCAGAAAGAGCAATTTGTGCATTGCTTCCATTTGGGTCAACTTTGTTGCAGATTAAAACGAGACGACGTTGTAGATTGGAGGTTAAAAATGACCTGCGTTGTGCCCTTTCAAGCAGAATTGGCGAAGAAAAAACAATCACAGGTTTGTCATTGACTGCGATGTTCATCTGAATAAAATGAATTACAAATTTACAATACCCTAGCATTTAACGTGTTTATTGAATTATATTTCGCTGGTATTTTATTTTTGTGTATTAAATTACAATTCCCTGCCATTTTAACTTTTTGTTTATCGCAGGTATGCTTCAGTTTGATCTATTAAATAATTATCTATATAAAAACAATTTCTATTCAAGTTTTAACATCCATCAGCATTTTCAAACGATCGTCCTCAGGTTTCGAAATCAGAGTTGTAGGTTATAGGACCCCAGTTTTGTTCTGCTATTTACCCACAGATTTAGGAGGTGGATTCACATCTCTCCTGATGGTATTTGCACGTAAGTGAATGTAACGAAATAGACTCTCCGAGTCGCTATACATTATTCCAGCGTGCCTATAACATTTCATCACTTTAATTAATTATAAATCCGAGGACAATCGTTTGGGAATCTTGTTGTACACTGTGCACCAATTTTCTTTATTCGGCTTTTCCACAAAGTGTGGTTGGTTCTGCACAAGCTTTCACCACTATAATCAAATCATATATGTAGATAGTTACTGTACCCTCAATACATCGAAAACGATCGGAGTGAGTGGCAGTAGTAGTAGTAATGTGTGCATAACACACATTATGTATTTTCCGTTGTATGGATATGAGTTTGTAACCCTGGGATCACGCGTTTGCGATCATCAAACAAATAACTGAATACGTTAGCTCTATCAAAGATATTGAGCACTTTCTACTAAGTACTGCACACGCATATATTATATGTGTGTGTGTGTGTGTGTGTCTGTGCAGTACTTAGTGGAAAGTGCTCAATATCTGTGATAGCTCTATCAAAAGCAAAAGAGTGATCCCAGGGTTACAAACTCATATATATATATATATATATATATATATATATATATGTGTGTGTGTGTGTGTAGCGGCGCTATATCGAGTCTTCGTCACCGAGTCCTGTTGGTATGACGCTTACGTTGTATCGAAACGGTCCGAGTTCGAATCTCGTTAGCAGATGAGCACAGCTGATGAGTCCTAAATATAGGATGAAACGGCCGTCCAGTGCTTTCTGCATTCTGTTGAATTCGATGAATTACTATATATCTTTTACGGTACTTTGCTTACTCTAACACAAGTAATATAGCAGTCTTAGAAACTGCTAAGTGAATCCGAATATAGCAAAATAAAAGTGAATAGTTTTAAAATAAAAGTTCTTTAAAAAAACTGAATCGTCCATTAATGAAATTATTTGTCTTAAGTTTCTACTATTTTTTCTTTGTAAGGGAGAAATCCGTCTAAAAAGCAATTGAACGTCTTTCAAATTGATCACACGGGGAAAAGGAAAGGAAAAGAATAAACGGGAAAAAAAAGAAGAAACAAAAGAAAAGAAAGAAAGAATTAGAAAAACAGCGAATATAATCAGACAGGCTCCAAAGATTTCTTTTTCCTTCCTAATGGCTCAAAGAAAACGACTGATATCCGTGTACACACACACTTTAGGCTTTACATTCTCTCTACAGAATGGTCGTTGCAACCCTGTAAGTTTACATTGAACACAACAGTGCCTTTGCAGAAGACAAAAAAGAAAAAGTCTTTGTATAGGAACTAAAAGCACGGATCAATATATATATATATCTGAAAACTGTTCCTAATGTTTCCGACGAACTGAAATCTTTTGTTTTTTGTTTGTTTTGTTTCTAGGAAACGTGGCTTAACTTACTGAAATCTCCAATGCCCACGGACATTCTAAGAATAGACATCGTTTCAATGCCGATATTATGTAATGTGCAAAGTGGTGAAATAAAAAACAAAAACGCGACGGCGAAGATAAAGGGCAAATGCATGATGGGAAATTGGCATCTTTTTATGAATTAATAGAAGCCGTTCGTGCTTCCACTGAAATTCTTACTTCAATTGGTTTACGCTTGAAAAACTATGTTGCGTGAGAATAGGAAGTTTTAGAAGTTGAAGACAAGAAACAATTAATCCATTTCA
The DNA here is from genome assembly GCA_903632075.3 of Acanthosepion pharaonis. NCBI lineage: Eukaryota > Metazoa > Mollusca > Cephalopoda > Sepiida > Sepiidae > Acanthosepion > Acanthosepion pharaonis. Next base: position 353,064 of record CAHIKZ030000192.1, on the reverse strand, counting down.
GAATCGGAGTTTTTTTTTTAGTTTTGGAAAGGGCCTACAATATGTCAACTGCACAACATTGAGCAAAACCTCCTCCGTCTAAAAAAGAGGTCTACATTTTTGGTGGATACTTGTAAACTGGTATCTCTATCTTTTTAATTAGTGTAAACTAGATTTGTACTTACCTTCCTATTAATTCGTTATTGGTTGGTTGATTATGTTTAGTGGCATATCAATACTTCTATGGGTTATTTAATGTCGAAATTAAAATATTTTTATGCAATTTCATGCTTTCAACTACAGATATTTTGTACATAATGTTATATTTTCAGGGTAAATGTATGTTTTTTTTTTAAATATATAGTTTGTAAGTCATAAAATGTATTGTTGGCAATTAAAAAATGTATTACTGGTATTTTTACTATAAAATGTATTTTTATACTTTCCCAATACCTTGTTTTTTGTTTGAGGGTTCACTATTTGTTCATATCTGGGACCCTAACAGGTGCTACCACCCAAGGTCAGGATGGACCTAGAAACATCAGAGGTTAACAGGTGGTTCCACGCTCCTCAAAACCTTCAATCTCCCGATCTTGCTGCCGGATGGAGTTTATCATCATACCCAGGACTATTTAGTTCTTTGTAATTTGCATCCTATAAGATTGGATATTAAATCAACCAATAAGGATTGATATGTCTTTAAATTAAACAATAAAATTAGTATCAGGTTTATGATGGATTCTACTATGTCACTTCAAGACTTAAACAATCACGTTTCACCATAAGTTACTTTTTCTTTAGTCTCCAAACTATGCATTGCCATGATTATTGTTGAAGGAGATGGTGAGGCGAGTTCCTGGTGCCATCTTTACAGTTTTAATTTCTAGAGAAATTCTTCGAAACCGATTGCCAACCAAAGCTATAGTAGAATCTACCCTTTTATTTAATCCATGGCTAATTTACATTTTAGAATCCAAACAGTTCGAGAAAGGGAAATGCAATGTTAAAGCTCATTTGATAAGGTTCCTCTCTCCCTCTCTCTCTCTCTCTCTATATATATATATATATATACACACACATATTATTATAAGAAATTAATTTTTCTTATGTTTTTCTATGTTAAATATTCTTGATATTAGACATTCTGTTTTTTGTGTGTTAGTGACCCAAATGACTTTCTTGAACTGGCAGTGAAAGAATTCTGCGTGAAGGGTAATAAAACAATTAAGACTGGTCCGAGAAAAGGTGAGAAAGATATCTATATTCTTATCTTTTAATGACCCCTGTGTGTTCTTAGATCTATTTCCATTTTTTTTTGTGTTTTGTATACATATTCCCTCTCCATATATATATATATATATCTTATTATAAGGAATTAGTATACATATATGTATACATATACACACACACACATATACACAAACATACACACACTCCCTATGTTGTGTAGGGTTCACGTGAGTGCCTGTGAGCAGTTTTTGTCAATATGTGCATATATATACACACCAGTACGCGCACCTACATGCGCACTCCCTCTCTATACACACATTCTGTCTTATTATAAGGAATTAGTATACACACACACACACACACACACATAAACACACACATTGTATGTATGTATGTATCTATCTATCTATGATTAATACAAATAGAATTTGTCACTTAGGTGATTGATGTTATATTCGGCACCTCGATTCTATAGTTTTAGACATTAAATTTTATGAAATTATTAAACTCACTCTTTAGCCGGTTCCAGCAATTAACGACTGTTTTTCTCATTTTGAGTTTAAAAAATAAAGTTTGATGATGTAATCACTTATATATATATATATATATATATTTCTTGCATTATTTAGAACTATTATTCGCGTCTTGGTTGATATATATATGTTATTATAGACAACGTTTCGAGCAAGTAGCCTCTGGTCGTCGTCATCCTCCGGTGTCCATTGATTGGGATAATAATTCGAAATAATACAAGAATATTGATAATTATCCATCTTAAAAAGGAAATCCTTAATTATGAAAAGCGGGACGGACACGCCATGATAACTAAATGTCAAAACCTAGTCGATCTAGGCGTTTGTATGTAGGTTTTCTATCATCTAGTGATCAGGACTTCAATCCTTGAATCTGGTAGTGACGCACTAATTCAGCAGCGTCAAAATACCACAATCCTCAGCCAAAAAAAAATTATACACATATATATATATATATATATATATATATATATATATATATATATATATATATATATCCCAAGTATAGGATTGGTGTATGCGAAATAAATTCCAATATACAAAAAGTACTTCTAATTCAATGCCATCACTTAATAAGACACCAGAAGTGTTTAAACAAAATGGCTATTTTTGTAGTGATTTTATAACATATTTATGTTATAATTTTCGAATATATATATATATATATACCCAAGTATATGATTGGTGTATATGGAATGAATTCCAATAACCAACAAATATTATTCTTAAAAGAGTGCTCAATACAAAGTAGAGCAGATATAATTATTTATTTTAAAAAAAATTTATAACATAAATATGTTATAAAATCACTACAAAAATAGCCATTTTGTTTCAACACCTTCGGTGTCTTATCAAGTGATGATGTTGAATGTAAAATAAATGGTTTTAAAAGTTTCGAATTAATTAACAATGCTTCACAAGGGGAAAACGTTGTTACAAAAGCTAGATGGACCAATCAAAATACAAGTATAGGAAAATTCAAAAAGCTTGACAACGAAGTCATGTTATAATAGCTATTCAGATGTTTAAAATATGGGTAGTATTAAAAAAGAATTTATTCCAACCAATAATCACTAAATTATGATAAAATTTAATATTAAAATTAAAATATATATATATATATATATATATATATATATATATATATATATATATATTTGTTGGATTAAAGTTTCTATATGTCATATGTAGGTCGAGACGATTACAAAGTAATATTGAGAATTAATGTACGAATGAAAGTTGAAGTACTTTCTTCCAGTCCTCAGCTACCAATTAAGTCCGTTTCATTTGATGTTGGGTTGTCATTGTGGTAATAGGACAGAGGTTCATATTTAACGTTTTGAGAAAATCACCTTTGCACTCAGTGTACAAGCTGAGATTTGATATGATAAATATTAATACCAAAAATAAGATTCATAGCTTTTACCAATTTTTGAGCATTTAGTTTTAAAGATTGACTGAAAAATATAGAGAAATACCTAATTTCCGCAGGTTTTTGCTTACAAACTGATGTCATGCTTGTACTATTTCAAGAATAAATCCAAATAAAATATATTTTGTATCAGATACTTTAAATTGAAAATATATTAAAACCAGAATTCTAATTATGAATCACCCCAAGTAAAATATGCATTTTTTTTTTTTTACTGTATTCGATAAGTAAAACTGTAAAATAACGATAAGTATGCCTGCTATCTTTTGCACATCATTTCTAGCGAAATCTGTGTCTGGGTTAAGTCTCCATCAAAGTGGACAGATAGGTCTCCTTTTAAGGTTTTACATTGAAAACAATTAGCGTTATTAATGTTGAGCTGAATTTTGAATATTTTGTGCCGAATCGGAAATGTTTTTTGTTTGTTTTTTAATTTTCAGCCGTCAGAATAAAAGCTTCTGTTATAATTTTTTTAAGTGCCTCAAGACCATCATAAACTTTTACACCCCTTGAAACAAAAATTCTGGGATTTTTACAGAAAACTGTACGAATTTGTTAACTTGAAAATGAGAGAGACATAATAGATGACCAAATTACAGGTAAAAGAAAGGTGATAATAGTAGTTGCACCTTTATTATGGCAAACTAAATGTAGATAATTTCTCGAACAACACTTTGACCAGTGATTATTATTATCATTATCATCGACGTCACCAGGTGTTTTTCTTTTGAATGTATAGTCTTCTTTCTGACCGCTACCTTGCATTAGACACCTCGGTAATATTTTACTGTTCTTGCCGTTTGAAATAGAAACGGGGGGACATTTTGAAAGATCGTAAATGTGTTGATTTTGAGATAGCGTTTTGTAAATTTCATTGTTTTATCAGCTGTTTGAGAGAAAAAAATCCATCGGAATTTTATTTTTAAGGGGCTCTGAAACCATCGGTAAGAATTAAAGTTTTGGAAATTCCAAAAGCTAACATTAAAACATGCTCTTGTAGCAACTTGTAACAACTCATAATATTGGTGGTCAGCTCTCAAACTGTTCTTGCGTCAGACAACGGCGGATAAAAAAAAACAATTTAAAAAAAGATTATATATATATATATTTGATTATATATATATATATATATATATATATATATATAGAGAGAGAGAGAGAGAGAACAAAAAACGAACAGTAATTTTTCCGATGCATTACTTACTGCGTTGGTGCATAATTATCAGGCGTTTCTTTTTAACAAAATTTTTAATGAAAAAAGAACCATAATTCAAAAACATTTTAAAATGATTATTCCGAAGCGTATGATCATCGACACGCATTTTTATAACCAGGAAAATAAAATATTTTTATTAAAAAAAAAAGTAAACAAAATAGTAATTTTTATCAACAAATAACTCGCCTACAAAAACGCCTGATAATTATGCACCAACCCAATATATTGTCGGCATGATTAACCCTTTTAAGCCCTGCGTTCCTGAACATTTTTAATCCTTCTGCCTGAGCTCCGGAGTCAAAATTCGCAAATAATTGGTATGAAATTTTTCAGAGTAGATATAAAAATAGTTACAAGTGTTTACCCATCGTTGAACCGGTAGGTAGACATTTCTCCTTCACCGTTCAGGATGGTCAGAACTGAAAGGGTTAACCTAATATTTTATCTGTACAATGATATCTTTTATGAGCAACTTGTTAGCCAAAGAATGAGATTTTTGATAAAAGACGAGATAAACTTGTTAAAATTGTATTTATATTTTAAAAATGTTCTCTAAAAGTGGCATAATTCTAAATACTGATAAGCAACATAAAAATATCATTAAATTGACGATCTAAATGTTGGTTGGGTGATTTGTTTAGCTGCATATCAACACCCCTATGGTAGGGGGTCGGCAACCTTTTGAAGACGCGGTCAGATGTGCTACACTGCCGAATTCAATGTGGAGTAAAACGAGCCTGTAGGCTCAGACAAAAATTCCCCGTATACACGGGATCGGGTAGATGTCTAGCTATCCCAGACGAAACTCTGCCCTTCGACATGGCAGAGAGTTTGACAAGCACACTGTGGAAGACCACAGTGAGATATTCAATTACCGCCCCACGCGGTCGGATGTGGCACAAGGTTGAGTTTATTTTGAGGTATCTGAGACCGTAGGCTCGGCCAAAAATTCCCCCTAGACCCCGTAAAAAAACGGGGTCGGGTAGCTGTCTACCACCCCAGACGAGAGACTGCCATTTTGCACAGCCTCGTCTGGGTTCCTCTCTACACAGAGGCAGAGAGTTTGACTAGATCACTGTAAAGTGATTTTCCAAGCATAGCTTAGATGTGGCACAAGGCCGAAAGTAGGGGGCACCCAGTGAGAATCGAACTCACTACTCAGTGGTAATTGTTCTAGCGAGACAAGCTTGCTAACCATTACACCGCCTCGAAGTGCCCACTAGCTCACTGTAAAGAGAGATTTTCCAAGCGTAGTTTAGATGTGGCACAAGGCCGAAAGTATGGGACACCTAGTGAGGATCGAACTCACTTTTCAGTAGTAACTGATCTAGCAAGACAAGCTTGCTAACCATTACACCACCCCGAGGTGCCCCCTAGCTCACAGTAAATCAACATACAGTATATTCCACAGTATTTATAAGGATTGGGACATACCCATTATAGTCCATAGGTATGGTATAACATGAACTAACTTAAATTAGCTATTGACATTTATAGAAAAACAATAGGCTTCAAACGCCATTTATTGCTGTCATTGTTTTACTTGAGCCTTGCTTGATGGTTGAAAGGGTTGCGTCTTCCTAAAAAAATTCTAGTTTGTGTTCGAATCCACAGTGAATCCAGGATTACGAAGACATGTACCTGTAAGTTTAGTTCCGTTTGTTTAACGGCATAACAACTCCTTATAGTTCACGAGCTTTGGTATTTTTTCCAAAAAATGTATTGCTGGTAATTTTCTTTTTCCAATAATGTATAGTTGGTAATTTAAAAAAAAAAAAAAAAAAAAATTTACTGTGAAAATGTATTGCTGGTAATTTTTTTTCAGGTTTTGACCCCAATTTGGAGGGTTCACTATTTGCCTATAACTGGACCCCAACAGGTGCTACTCACCTTGGGTCAGGGTGGTTCTGGTAACAACAGCAATTAAGAGGCAATTGTTCAATACTTCTCAAAACCGATTGCTGCAAGATGTAATTTATCATCATGTCGAGGTGTGTTCCTGTAAACCTTTTTCAATTAGACAACAGAAAAGTCGGTACAGTCTGTTTTTTGTTTTTAATCTGCACTATCCACATTGCATAAATATTCACTGGTTGCTTTTTTGTGGGGTTCATGTTTCGAATTGCGACAAGCCAAAAAAGACCGACACACGAACAAGATATAATATTCATCATTATTTCATTCACATTTTACCCGTAGCTGATGGGCAATCAAGGTTCCATCATTTCCATAATTCTCAGCCTATATTTAAAATCGATGTTTGAAAACTGCTTGACCAGAAAATTTTAAATGTTTACTCTTGTATTTTTTTTTACTAATTGTTCATCCAGTACAAAACCCAAGAGCCACTCCAGGTAGAGAGTTACTGAATGAGGTGGAGGTAAGAGGTTCAGATTGTGAGGAGATGTAGGAAAGATAATGGTTGACTCTAGATTTTAAGAGTTTAAGATTGTAGTAATCTAGGAAGCATCCACTCGGGAGTATTTTACAATGTAGCGATTTTTTTTAAATGGAATACCAAAGAAGAAAAAAAGGTATAATTTGCATATGGATCAGAGAGACGAAGCGATAGATCAGTCACATCAGTTGGGAGGACCGCATTACCAACAATGAGATCCTCTCTCGGACATATCATCCTTCAACATCGTCTCCGCTGAGCAGATGACGTGTCCAGAATGCGTCCCACTCGACTCCCACGTCCAGTCTATCCCATTGTGCACGATGGATTATGGAATTTGAAATAAATACACTATTTACATTATTCGGACTATTGTCCTCATCTTTGTTGCCATATTTATCACGTTTCGGCCGTTGTACGCTCCGGCCTTCTTCAGATGGTTGGAATGAGGGCCGGAGCGTACAATCGGCCGAAACGTTGTAATAAATATGGCAACAAAGATGAGGACAATAGTCCGGATAATATAAATAGTGTACATAATACCTCATCTCAGAAATATAGACAGAAATAAATACATTAAGAAAATACGTGGATATATCTACATGCATATATACGTAAAATGCAAACACATACACGTGTTTATGTGTTTGAATTTTAAATTTGAATAAATTTCAATAGCATTGCGCGTGTGTGTATGTATATAAGAAAAAAGATTGAATGATTTTCGTGCGTCTGTGTATCTATCGATCGGTTTTACTGAAAATATAATTCACAATTTTGTTTTAAACTAAAATCTGTTTGTGAATTTCGTTGGAAACTGTTTCTGGTAAACAAAAACTTATTTTTTTTTTTTTTTTAATCGACATTTCTCAGAAATCGTATTGCCCATGGTCGTTCTGTTTTTTTTTTCCGGATACACAGAGGATTTATGTATATGCGTATAGCGAACTTACTCTACATCTAAGAATATTAGATTTGAACAAATATTTTTCGGCATTTGTTCTTTTCTATGGACAAAAGAAAATCCTCTTTCATAATTTCTTTTCTATGGCATTCAAACTTATTTTTTTTTGTTTTTTGCAAAATCTAAAATCGATTCAGAATTATTTCCGACGTATATAGTTTTTTAATCAACAATCAAAATAATTTCAGTGGTCTTTTGAAGTTCTTGAATGTTCTCAAGAACAATCCGCCCGCGGATTGCGTGCCGTACCACGACAGAATAATCGAGCGAAACGAGGCTTTTCACCTGTTGCGACATGAAATAATTTCTTAAAAAAGCTTTGACTGCCGAGTCTGTTTACGACTATTTAGTCACTACATGAGCAAAAAATTTATTAACCGCAGTCTTCAAAATCCTTTCATTGATATTATATAGTTGCTTGTTTAACTTGAAATCGCAGTATCAGATGAACGGGGTACGGTGGTTGTATCTGGGTTGGATGGCGGGTCTACGACTTTGTGAGGGAATAAGGTCGAGAACTTTTGAAGAAATTGAAGTCAATATTTTCAGGAATAAATTTCAACACATGGAGATATTTTTTTTTTTTTATGTACCGAACAAAATGATTCGTAAAAGAGAAAAAAATGTTCTAATGTGTACACACATAGCTGAAAAGAAACAAACATTTATAGGGTTAACTGCAACGTGTGCAGTGTAAGAGGTGGAGATACACCATGTGACAAACTGGAGAAGTCTTCTCCCTACCAAATTCTATATCTGGGTGGAGAGAAAGGTCGTTCTTTTATAGTCCTGAAACAGCGCTGTCTTGACAGACCAGATAGGGGTAATCCCAACAAGCTGCTTAGGCCACACATTCCAGACTTAGCAGAATTCAAAATCGTTTACGCAGCCTTGTTGACGGAGGATGATTTAACTTTTACTTTACAGACTCTTTTTCTACAGACAAAAAAAAATGGTAAGCTTGTCAGGATTTCCATGGCAAATATTCAAACGAAATACATTCCTTAGTTCCATCAGTCCAGATATTTACAGCTAAGACCTCTTCATGCCTCTTACACATGGATTTTTCAGTTACAACATTTCTCTGTGTGTGCGTGTGTGTATGTATGTGTAGGTACTTTCATATACTTATTTACTAAAAAATTGAGCATACCTAATGAAAAAAAAAAAAAAGCCCCAAACCTAAAAACAGGTTTTATCTTTAAGAAAGACCAAAGTGATTTTAATCATTAATTTATATATATTTTTTTTTAATCCTTTTTGAAAATTTAAAGTTTGATTAAAATATTTTTTTCATACATCAGCGGGTGACCATAAATTACTAGTGGAAATTTTAGCGTTTTTTTGTTTTTTCTTTTCGGTGAAGACGACATTGAATTGGAAAGTCTTGCAAACATCAAATAATTTTTATTAAATTTTCAGGACTTATTTACAAATGAATGAAATTATTTATTTTTTTTAAATATTTCTTTTTTAGAAAATCTTTGTAAGATATTTTACATTTATCCCACTCATTTAATTTAATGAAACATCGATAAATTTTTGGGGTCGTTTGATGTTTAAGGACAAATTCTTGGAGAATTTAAAACATGATTTTTTTTGGATCAAATAGGACCCGCAATTAACGAAATTTTGCTCAAAACAGTAAAATAAAAAATGTAATATAAAACTAAGACATTATTTGATTATAAAAGCTTTTAATTGCTTTTCTGAATAAGATATGTTATAGACACTATTGTCTTAAGCAAACATTTTTTTTTTAGTTATAATGAATTTTTAGAATTGTTTTCATTTTTTAAAAATTTTAAGTAGAATTAATTTATAAAGATTTAAGTCTTAAAATTTCTGTATTAATTTGTACCGTTTAGCTTGATATTGTAATTAAGTAAAAACTATATTTACTAATGAATCGAAAAGCATACTACAATTCGGCGATCCCCAGTATTTTAAGGTATTTTTGATTACTGGGAAGATAAAAATTATATAAAAAAAGGCTCTCACGTTATATTCATCAAGTAATTTTTACAGATATGTCCCCTGTAGAAAAAATAGTTAAATTTCTGGTTGTCAAAGTTTTCAGGGCGTCAATAAAGCATTCAGGACCTTATAAAAGCACTTACCTACGTGTTAAAAATGCATTTCTGTGATATTTTAGACAAAGTAATATTTGTTTCAAAATGAGATTAATTAAACACTAAATCAGCTAATATTCCTGAAATAAAGTTTCAGAAAAGTATATTTTATTTTTGAAAGATCTTTTTAAGAGAATTACATTGGGCTGACCATTGGCTAAAATCAGCGATTTTTAGCGATTAAAAGATAACTCCTTCCAATTAATTCGATGCTTGAAATTAAAACTGAAATAAAAGCTTCAAGAAAAAATTTTATTTGTAAAAACTGTTTCGCAGTATCACAGCTCCTCAGTGTGGCTAGTCGTCTGATTGCTTCAAGCCGGGATCGAAACGGATATATATATATATATATATATATATATATATATATATATATATATATATATATATATATATATATATATATATATTCAGTTGAGCACTTTGGAGAGAAACAGCGAATTTGTAAACAGTGACTACTACTGTTGATAATGCAAGACTCTCCTAACGGATTGAGCCTTCTCGGTCACTGGTGTGATTATTTAAAAACAAACACGTATTAAATTCACCCTCTCTACCGGGCGCCGGGTAGAATCTCCGACTGATGTCAAATCAGCCTGAATTCGATCCCGGCTTGAAGCGATCGGATGTCTAGTCACACCGATGAGCTGTGATACAGCGAAACAGTCTGTCTGTGGATGCTGCTATGTGTGAGAGTGAGAAAAAAAAAAGTCGTAGACCGAAACGTTACCAAAACAATAACGAGAGAAATGGTTCAAAATTCTCATCTGTCCAGTTTCATTTTTATGCATAACAGTAAAAAAAAAAAAAAAAAGAAAAAAAAAAGAAGATCCCCCCCACACACACACACAATATAAAGCGATCTTTGGCTAATGTAGATTAAATAGGCGATTTATTCGGCTTCGAATATTTGAAGAAAGAAAGACAAAGAGTGGAACAAAGACAGACAGACAGACAGCAAGACAGACAGACTGCAAGACAGACAGACAGCAAGACAGACAGAAAGACAAGACAGACAGCAAGACAGACAGAAAGACAGCAAGACAGACAGAAAGACAGCAAGACAGACAGACAAAGACTGGAAAAAAGAAAGACAACTTCACTTCCCGCTACAATGCCATTGAACCATAAACCCGCATAATCAGATGCGTTTTGTCCCTGGCATGCCACAACAGCTGATAAAAAACACTCGCCCATCTACCTTATACTACTAAAGCGGGTAAAATAAAGAGCTGTTAATTCTGATGCCTTGATAGAAACCAATAACAATTATTTGATAGTATTCATTGATTCTTCAATGGCTAAATCAACTAATTTCCTCACCCTAAGAAAGGTTAGTTATATATAAAAGTAAAGTCTGTCTTTCGATTTGCAAAGAGATATATATTGGTAAGTACGTTAAACACAATGTCTGAAAAAAATCCTTACGGTATTCTTAGGACAGAAAAGAAAATGAAAACCAAAATAAAGTTCATAATGATTCTTGCTTTGCTTTAGGTACGTGCTTAATTTGCCCGGAATTAATCGGGATTGATCGTCTGCTATTCGCAATTTTGATCTCCAGTCAAACAAGTACAGAAGTTCAAATATTTGGGAAGTGTTTTAACAAAAAGGCGGAAAATCTAGCACCAAAATCCGAAAGCACATTAGAATAACCTACAAAAAAGCTCAGAAATTACTAAGAAACAAACAAAAAAGTCATTAGAAATAAAGAAAAGGTTTATATGGTATATGACAATATATGCGCGACAATTTTCTCATGGATGAAGTGATTAGTGGCAATAGATGCGGTTCTCCAGAAAGAGGTTCAGAATACTATAGACGGAACATGTGAGCAATGAGGAAATTTAATGAAAATAGGAACAAAAAGAACACTTATTTAGAATCAGAGACAACTGGCATTTTTGAGACACAATGAGAAAAAAAGGCTTGAGAAATTTCATACTTACAGGACAGGTAGAAAGTAAGAGAAAAACATCGTTCACGACTTTGAGCCCTGACCACCGCTTTACCGGTGGTAGAGAAAAGTGACGTAATGCCCAACCACCGGTTGAACGGTGGGTAAACACTTGTAACTATTTTTATATCTATTGTGAAAGATTACATACCAATTATTTGCGAATTTTGACGCAAAAGCTCAGGCAGAAGGGTTAAAATTCTTCAGGAACGCTGGGCTAACTTGCCTAACAAGTCGGTATAATTGAAAGGCACAGCAGAAAGGAGGTATTATGTACATTATTCGGACTATTGTCCTCATTTTTATCGCCATCTTTATTACAGCGTTTCGGCCGTTGTACGCTCCGGCCTCCTTCAGGTGGTTGGAACGTCGAACTTAACCCTTTATTTCGCTTTATTTATTAACGGGAGATAATTGATAACTGACATCCATTAAACATAGCACGTGGAACTAGAACAGTCTACCCCAGTGAGCGAAATAAAGGGTTCAGTTCGACATTCCAACCACCTGAAGAAAGCCGGAGCGTACAACGGCCGAAACGTAATAAATATGGCGATAAAGATGAGGACAATAGTCCGAATAATGTAAATAGTGTGGAAAATGAGAAGGATAGTAAAAAATACAAACGTTTTTAAGGGTTACAAATTATAGAAAGTTGTAGATAATTATATAGTGAAGAGACAAGAAGCCTATTATTTTATTTTACCTTAGGTTTTCATTCATTTGTTCCATAATACGTTTTGATCCTGTATTTTGAATAAAGTTTGTAGCTTATGGTCTGTAACATCATATAAAGCTATTCCGTATAATATTGGCAAGCTGCTGTAACTGTTGCCAAACACTTTTCGAAGGTATTTCTGCCCGGAGAAGAGCTGAAAAATCAGATCGATAATTAATATTGATGGAGCCTCGTGAATCGGTGTCTGAGAAAAGGATTTGCGAGATGTTCCATCAATACTTAAATCTTTATATTTGCAAGACGTGAAAGAGACTTTTTTTTATTTCTGGATATTGTGCACTTTATCCTATCAGACGTACATAATGGTTATACGAAAAGCGAGAGAAATGCTGAAGGCTCTAAACAGCGCACGAATCTTATTTGTTCAGTCCTAACTCGTGCCTTAATATGACAGAAGTCGTTGCGTAATAAGTTACATTACCACAATAGATACAGCTTTCAGATAAAATCAAATCCAGATTTATTTGCTTGCCAAGGCATAGACCACTACCTTTGCAACCGGATATTGAATCGACTTTATTGCTTTTTAAAAAAACATGTTAGACAATATACATTTTTATATTAAACTTTCCCAATACAAGGCTCAAGAGCCACTCTTGGTAGAGAAACACTGAAAAATGTGCGTGATATGAATGCAAGAGAAAATAGAAGTGAAGATTATGAGGATAGATAGCGATTGACTCTTGACATGATGTGGTTAATTTACATTGTTCAGAGTGTTGTCCTCATCTTTGTTGCCATATTCACAACGTTTTGGTTGTTGTAACTTCTGGCTTTCTTTAGGCGATTGAAAATTTGAACTGAATCCTTTATTTCATCCACCGGGGTAGATAGTTCTAGTTCCACGTATCATGTCTATCCCAGGTGTCTCAGTTATCTCCCTTTAGCTCAGCTCTTCAATTTTTTGTTCACCACTGCAGTAACCAGGTATTGAACTCTTTGGGTCAAGTCACTGGATCCAACCAATTCACTGGGCCATGCAAAAAACAAAAACAAACAAAACAAAAACCAAAACAAAAACAAAAAAAAACTAAAAAAAAAACGATATGTCTAAAAAACTTTTTTTTCTCTTGACACCGGCATTATTTTAACTATCTTGGTAATGTTTTAAAGGAATTTTAATAAAACCTAAACGTATGGAAGCGAATTTATACATTTTCTTTGTTCTGGAGAATTGAAAACAAAAGAAACACTTGATAAGATTGTTTATTGGAACGGTTGGGAAAACATCGGTTAATTGCCAATGGATTCCAACTTTATAAAATGGTAAGCAAGTTGGCTCAAATTTTTATAATTTAGTAAAATGTTTAAAAAAATTGTGTCCATATTTCTTACTTTATAAATTGGTAAATGATAAATATTGCATTAGTTTTTTTTACTACAATCTGTATTAGTTTTTAGAATGTTGTAAAATTATTCTTGTAAATAAACTATCAAATAAATAATGTTTAATATTTTTGTTGTAAATTCTCAAGAACAAAAAAAAATGTATAAATTCACTTTCCATCATATATTTAGGCATAATTCCATTTCTAATCATCATTTTTTAAAAGCAGACGTTGTCGAGGAGAGGAGGTAGTTAAAATAATAGCGGTATCAAGGGAAAAACCGTCCTTTTGACACGCCATTTTTTTTTTTTGCAGGCACGAAGGTTAAAGATTTCAGAGTTTTTATGTTTTTCTTTTACGGTGGCTCAAGGCTTTTCTGTTATTTAAAACCGGAACGTTTTGGATTGTAATAATTATTTTTGCAAATGAATATTGTATTAAATTTAACCCATAGCGGGGGTGGGGGAGGAGAATATGGAGTCATTCTTTTTCCAAGGGTATAAGTGAATATAACGAACCGGACTAGAATGTCTTAATAGTAAAGGTCAGAGCTGGTGAAACGTTAAAGAATGGCGCTTATTTGAAAGATTTTCATGGAGATAATAGAGTAGAAACTTTTCGTCTGTGGAGAAAGAGGGTGTAGAATGGAAAATAAGTTCCCTCTACAAGACTGCGTAAACGATTTTGAACTCTGTCAAGGTTAGAAAGTGGGGACTGGGCAGCCCAAGCCCAGACATGGCAGCAAGAATCCATTTCTGATTGGATTAGAGACTCTTGTAAAGAAAAGCCTGGTAGGCGGGGAGACAGATACTTTTTGTAGCGATGGATCGTATATGAGATTTACTTGTGGTCTGAAATGAACTTTAGCTCCAATATGTGGTGCTGGTACTGTATGGATGAACTTTTAGTATAAATTTCGGAAACTGCCTACAGAACTGATTTCGATCCTCATAGGGAACTCACACTAATTATAATATCCCTGCTGGTTGGACAGTTACTGCTCTTGTTGCTTTTTTTTTTTTTTGTTGATCTGTCGTTACCTGTTCCATCGCTACCAAAAACGTTATATTCTTGGCACCGTGTTTTTTTTTTTTTTTTTTTAAATCTTCACGACCATCACATATCGACGTCAGTAAGCTGGGAGGTAACTACATTCTAGTGGGATTTCGCCCAGTGGTGGTTGTGATTCTGCGGAGATTTCAGGTGTGAAATCTTGGCTACCATGTAACTTTTATTGAAAACTAATTTCAAGACACAAACTATTAAACTCTGTTGACATCTAACAATGGGTTCAATGATAAATTGGAGAATTTCAAAGTATATAAGGAGTAAAAAATGATTAATCTTTCTACGTAACCAGGTTGACGGATTTTCAATGGGAAAATTAATCTAGCAGTAATGTGAAATAAATAGAGACACTTCACAGCAGCAACTGAAATAGGAGGATTAAAACCAGAGAGCTTATCTTGTTACCTTGTGTGTGTGTGTGTGGGGGGGGACTGGTTTATGTAAGAATTTCAAACTTCTGGAATTGATTTATTGTATGTTTTTCGATATCACGACCATTGTTTGAAAACCAGGAATTCCTTGTAGGAGGTTTAATTCCAAAACACACCTATTATTGGACATGGTAAGATATATTTCTTGGGAGTGATAGTATTTTGAATAAACATACGGTGAATTCTTGTTTTGAATTTAGAAGACCATAAATATCGTTATACTGCCTCTGAGGCAATTAGGTAGGTTGGGGAAAAATCTGGTCTTACTAAATCTTAATGAATTCTACTTAGTTTATTACGGGTCTAAATCTTCCCGAAAGACTTCTCCAAACTCAATTTATGGCTTCTAATTATCATTTTTAATTCGTTCTTTACCATTTCTCCTTGACGCTTAATTTGTTTCTCCGAGGTTTTTCACAGTTTAATCTTCATTATTTCCTGCTTAAAATCGAAATTACGCTTTCTCATGCAGTAAAACGTTGAACCAGGTTTACCACCTTCGTTAAATATTATATTTAAAAAAAAAAAATCAATAGATTTAAGTTGTATCACTAAAATCTCAATTCTGTGCAAAATTACGATGACAGAAACATCACCTCAATTTTGTGCAGCAATAAGCTCACATGGACTTCAAATTTCCACATTAGCATTTATCAACGACATCAAGCGCCATTCAATCCTTCAAAAGTCAAACTACCATTCTTGTCGTTCGCTCAAACAATTGACTTCTCATGGATAGAAAATGATTAGTACTCTTTTCCCTCCTAAAATAGATATTAAAAGTTGAAAAATATATTTATTCACTAATAAAATTTCTGAGTTTAGTAAATCTAACTTAACTTCCTGTGATCCGATTTTTTCTTATAAATAGCGTAACGTAAATTAATAAGTTCAGTGTTCAGCATAAATTGACAGGGTGATAAATACTAAATTCTCAAACTTTTCGCATATTCAAAGTAAGTTCATTTTTACAAATTAATGTTGTGTGTGTATATATATATATATATATATATATATATATATATATATATAGCATAATTGTAGCAGTAGTAATAATACAGCATTCATTCGGGCGACTGCTGTAATTACACATCATACACTCATACATAAAAAAAGTAAAATTGTGAATTTTCGCATTAAGCATTCATATCTTTTCATTTTATACTTAAAAATTATTTCTTTTGGTATAAAAAAAAACAAAACATTTTTCGTTAGTTTTGTTTGCGAGGAACTTTGTAACTTGTTTCTTTAAATTTGTACAGCTGTCTTTGATGATTATTTTTTTCTTCGATTGTACACACTTTTTCGTATACAACCTTGTTATACACTTCTCATTTCATGAAGTAACAGGCTAAGTAACAGATATATTTCATATTCAAATATAAAATTTTTCCATAAAGCAAAGATCCCGGTGGAAAAATATTTTGGATTTGTACATTAGAATAGTTTAACACCAGTTTATGCGTGCCGTTTAAAAATACGTGAATATTTAAGTTTTTGATACTTCATAAGTACAATTTCATTACAAAATTACTACCTATTTAATCTGCAAGATAAAAATAATTTAAGATAAATTATAGCGTTTCACTTGGCAAATTAAAAATTTGATAAAATACTATTTTATGAAGTCATCATAGAACTTAGAAGAAGCCTGCTATTTTATTTTACCATAGGTTTTCATTCATTTGTTCCATAATACGTTTTGATCCTGTATTTTGAATAAAGTTTGTAGCTTATATTCTGTAACATCGTATAAAAGATATTCCGTATAATATCGGCGCGCAGACACACAATCAATCAATGAGACACACAACGACACACTCAACTTCTTAGCTAAACTGAGGAAAATCCAACAAAGACTCTGGTCATCATGAACAAAGTTTACGGTGAGTAGACAATATCTCAGGAACTCTGGCACATATCCTTCTCACCTGATCTATCACGACGACATCGAAATTATTCTCAAAGAAACATTTCGAACGTGTGAAAGAAAAAAGAAAATCTCGATGCGTGTAATCGCCTTTCTGAAGGTCATTAAAGATTTTTGAAAGTTTTCTTCGAGGCGCGAAAAAGATAAATGCAGACGTGCATCAGTTACCGAGTGGCGAGCAAATTATTTTCTAAGTGAAGTTAATATTTTGATATTTTAAATTGATCGATTATCGATTGTTTACCACTCGTCGTCTGCTAAATGCAATTCGTATCATTCTCTCGTTTTTCTGATGTAATCCTCTGCTTTTCCTGGGGCGAAACGGAAGTTCTGAATATTTGGTGCAAACGTGCAGCCAGTAAAATCATAAACAGACCCACATCTGCCAGTCATGATTTTGAATAATGTTTATACAAACTGCCTGACTACCAAATGCATCGAAGCTAACACTAGTCATGCATCCATACCTGTATGTTTATATAAATAAAATAAAAACATTCTTTCTTGATAAATATATTTATATACTAGTAGGATTCGCCTGTTTGCTATCTACTTGTTTTTCTATGGGTTTAATGTTCACTATTTATGAAATGTTGAAGGGCTTGGGGACGTTCAATATATTTGTTTAAAGAATATGACTGTAAAGACAGAAGAAATTCATGGGTATGGGCAGGCTTGTTATAGTTTGTATTTACTCCCCCCACTACGATTTTAAAGCATCTATTTGTAAAATTTCCCTTAACTATAACAAACCTGCAGTAGGTAAATCTCTCTCTCTCTCTCTCTCTGTAACACCCTATTTATCATCTCTCAGATGCGTCTCTGTCCTTGGGCAGAGTGCACTAAGGGACAACTCCGTCAAATGACAGTCGCAACTGAGGAAAATTATACTGAGAGGTGTCCAGCCCTGGGGAACAGCTGTCCGAAGCCGCGCCCTCCCATTGCACAAGAGGTTGCGGGAGTTGAGGGGAATTTTTGTTCCTGTCCCGGGTGTACGCGCTCGGGTCCTCCCTAAAAATAGACCTAGTGGGGGGACAGGGTAAATACCGTGTAAATTGCTCTCGAGTAGTTTGTAACACGTTTATTTGTCATATCTTAGTTTTGTGTCTGTCTTTGGGCGGAGTGCGCTTGTGGGGAGGGAGTACTGAGAGGTGCACGGCCCTGGGAAATAGGTGCCCTCTCATTGTACCAAAGAGAGGGATCGGTGCTCGCACCGAGGACAGCACAACCTACGGTTGCGGGGGCTCGGGCAATTTTTGTTCCTAGCCCGGATGTACGAGCTCGGGCTCCCCACATTAAACCGACCTTGTGGCACAACCTTATCTCGTGAGGGATCGAGTAAATACAAATTACTATAAAGTAGTGTTGGGATCTTAACCTCAGAATTCGTGCGAATCGAGTTCTAATCTCGAATTTATTTATGTAGAAAATATATATTTGTCAATTATTTTAATATATTTTATTGCTATACTTTATTTTTATAGACACAAATATTTAAGTAAATGCTCTATAGTATTAACAACATTTACCGGCCTGAACGCCCGAGAAATTTTCATAGAAAATATGCGTCCTCCAACAGGAATCGAACCTGTATCCTACATGGAACCGTCGTATAGCCTGACGTGCTATACAAGTTTAGCGACAGAGGAGTGTTTGGTTAGCAAGGTAGATTTTATTGCTTTTAAACTACAATTTCCCATGATTTCCCTCGAACATTCATATCTGCTTGAAGCGTATCTAAACAAACAAATGACATCACACACTACGAAATGAACAAAGTCCGACAATTATTTTTAAGATATTTTATTGTTATACATTTTTTATATAGACAAATATTTAAAGGAATGCTCTGTTTATAATAAACAGTATTAACAATATTTACCGGCCTGAACGTCCGAGAAATTTTCATAGAATATATGTCCTTTGACAGGAACCGTCATAATAGCCTGACGTGCTATACCAGTTTAATTACAGAGGAGCGTCTGGTTAGTAAGGTCGATTTTACTGTTTTTAAACTACAATTTTCAATGATTTCCCTTGAACGTTCATATCTGCTTGAAGTGTATCTAAACGTAAATAATTGTCGGACTTTGTCTATTTCATATTTGTGAATGTATATTCAACTACCGACTATTATACTAAAATAGAGCTTTACAAATAGAAAAATAGCTTTACTAATTACTTGTACCAATCTTTCCGTACATAACTATTGCTTATTGCTCTCGTGCGTGAAAGTTAATGTCAACCATCTTAGAACCTGAGATTCTTTACTTAGAAGGGGGTATTGATTCGAGCTAATATTGAAGTTCAACTCCGGAGAATGAAACAACTCGTGCAAAGACAGTTTCCAGTTAAACCAACCGGGGGTGGCAATAGACAGACGAGAAGCACCAGGAATGTAAAATATGTAACATTCCACCAGGATAGCGAGTGACCTCACGTTTCTTTTGTTCTTTATTTTAATCAATGACCTTCCTGATGGCAACAGCCCTCATCTTGGTATCTATAGCGATAATTATTTACACCTGTCTCGATGGTAAGTCGAATCAGTTCGATGAGGTTAAATTGGTGGCTGATCTCAAAAATTACCTACAGACTGTTGTTAACTGGGGCAAGGAATGGCTTGAGTCTATATTTCTGAGATGCGGTATTGTAATTATCTAAACTATATTGTTCGGATTGTTCACTGGGTGCCCCATACATTCGGCCTTGTGCCACATCTAAACTACGCTTGGAAAATCAATATATTGTTCGGACTGTTTTCCTCGTCTCAATAGACAGTTGAGTTAAAGAGGTAACCGAGACATCCGGAGGGGATATGGCACGTGGAACAAGAACAATCTACCCCGGTGGATGAAGTAAAGAGTTCAGCTCGAAATTCTAATCACCTGAAGAAGGCCGGGGCGTGCAACGGTCAAAACGTCATGAATATGGAAAAGAGAGATGAGGACAACAGTCCGAACAATGTAAATAAAAGACGGCTTGTTAATTTTGACTGCCAAAACCAAACTGCTCTCTATTAATCATATGAGAGAGTCTTTCTACCTTCCATCAGCCTGGCTGATGCTAACTTCCGGGAGAGTGATTCGTTGCGCTTAACATTCTCAGCTGACATGAAATGGAAAAGTTATATTGAATCCATTGCTATGACTGCTGTCAAGAAAGTTGGTGTCGTGCTAGACATTTTTCTCCCTAGAATGTAAATAACGTGTGCATAAATCTACCATTCGTCCATGCTTAGAATAATGCTGCCACATATAATCCGGTGATCCAGCTATATATTTAAAAATTCTTAAAATCCAAAGAAGAATTAGCAATATTACTGGTCCTGACTCGGTGTCTCGGCTTCAATCACTTTCCCACTGCCATAAAGTTGCCTCCCTGTGTCTTTTCTATAAATACTTTCATGGTAATTGTTCGGATGAGCTCCTCGCTATGGTACCTAAACTTTATGTATTTAAACGCAGTACTAGATTGGCAATGAGGTCTCATTAATTTATAGTTGAATTGACTACAGATAACCGTAAGTTCTATAATAAGTTTCTTTTCTCGCTTGCGGGACACTCTTCTGGCTTCATGATTTCCAATCAACTTTTACCTTCAGAAGTTTAAATGCAATGTCAATCGTGACTGTTTTCATGATTAGTTTTCTATAGTTCTTGCTCCTTAATATTGTTTGTTTTCTCACCCAGTAACCCCTTTCTCTTTCACACCCAGTAACCCCTTGCATCTTAGTGGCTTTACCGCCTTGAATGAGAAAAACGTAGATTGTTTCTTAATTTCACCACTACAATCCTTTTTAACCACACTTCATGCTCCTCCCTTCAAATTGTGTGTTACAACAAGGCAATAAGAGGCTAATTACTTAGGTAGCGTCAAAATATTGGTACCCTTATGGGTACCAACATTTTGTTTTGACGGTACCTAAGTAATTTTTTACCCCTAGTTATTAAACACCTTATAAACACGGAAGCGTTTCTTATATTTTTTAAAATTATTTCGCACCAAGCAAAGCGATAATACCACTAGAACGCAAGGGGTTACTGGGAGTGAAAGAAAATAAAACTTTAGTGAAATGAAAGGACGAGGTTTGGTTTGTTTTGTTTTACGGCATAGCAACCTCAATGGGTTAATTAATGCCGACAAAATTTTTATTGCTGGTAATATGTTTTTCTTCAAAAATCTATTTCTGGGAATATTTTCCTTGAAGAAATCTATAGCTGGTCATATTTTTTCCAAAAAATGTATCGCTGTTTGTATTGCTGGTATTTTTTTTAAAAGTATTGCTGATAATAATTTTTCCTTCAAAAATTATTGCTGGTAATAATTTTTTTTTTTATTACAAAGAATTTCTGGTATTAAAACCTATTTTTACATTTGCCCATAGCTGGGACCCTAACAGGTGCTACCACTCCGTTTACTATAAAAAGTATTGTTCGTAATCATTTTTTTTTATTAAAATGTATTGCTGGTCTTTTTACTATAAAAATATATTTATATACTTTCGTAGGGTTTTGATTTTTGTTTGGGGTTCACTATTTGCCCATAGCTGGGACCCTAACAGATGCTACCACCTTGGGTCATGGTGGACCTGGGAACAACTACAATTAATAGATGGTTCCACGCTCCTCAAAACCTCCTGATCAGAGGCCTTGCTGTTGGACGTACTTTATTGTCTTACACTAGACGCGGATGTAGTTTATCGTCATTCCCGGGACGTAAAAGAACAAGATTCAGGAAGACAGAAAATGGCAATTGATAATGCATTTCAATTTTTGAAGATCGGAGGTGGCAAAGAAGCAAGAAACCGGAAGAGAGTTTTACAGGTAAGAAGTGCGAGAAAAACTATAAGAACACTTAGCTATTTTAATAGTAAAACGATGAGACCTAATTGCCAATTTAGTAGTATGCTGAAATTCATGCAGTCGAAGTATTAAGGATTTACAGGATTCCGTTAATTTTTTTAAGCCTCGGAGACGTCAGAAGGCAACCAGAACAGTCATTTGCTCAGAAAGAACTGATTTGAGATCGAATTTTGAAGTTACTTGAAAGAAAGAACAAAATAATTCGAACGAACTTCGTGAAGTTCAGCTTTGGATATGGAAAACTTGTTCCACTATCTGTAGACTCTCTATCCTCATTGATCACGCAGTTCATTTTCGCGTGCACTTCACGCATATATAAAAGCAACTCCGAAAAACATGTCTGTAGGAAATCGATATTTGATTAACAAAATCACAAATATGGTTACTGTATACTTTATATGTAATTATGCAATATTACGAGTGTGAACGAGTTATTTTTTCCGGCTAAGGTTGCTGAAGTTCATTCAGCAGAAAATGCCTCCAGAAAAGACACGGATCAATATCACTTTGCTTTTTTATTGTCAGATATTTTCCATTGTCGAATGGCTTTATCTCCGAGATACCACGATGCCTGCCGGAGAAGAAATAACTTCGATAAACCACTTCCCCAACAAACGACAGGCAATAATAACCAAAATGATATTACTCTCACTGTAAATCCGAACAGAAACTAGTCTTATACGTGTCATTAATTTCTGTGATGTCAACGAACACTCGTTGCCACTTTTGTGGTGCCAAGGAATACTCATTGTCACTTTCATAATACTTGATGTAGTAGAGACTTTGTAATCGCAGATACAAGTACAATAACGCCGTTGAACAATGCTGGTGTCAGACGCCTTCGAATATCACTCGCATTAATCGTACTTGCTCGATAATACTCGCTCGAATAGTAGTAACCCGTATAGTGATCCAAATAGAGAAATAGTAAATAGTATATAGAATAGCGAACCGTAGAGTAATAGAGGATAGAATAGAAAGCCAATTCCTACTTATCCGTTCCTCTATGATTACGTGGTCTACTTAATTCAATAATGGGATCGCCTGCGTTTGTTCCCTGGCGATCTATGTTCAAACTCAAGAGTCGGCAGCGACGCTTTATTCCTATATAAAATTAATGTACCGCAGTGCGCGTCTTTCGGATATCACAGACAAGAATCGTTGCAAGCCTCTCGTTATTCTATTTCCGTGGCAAATGCATCGTCGAACTATATTCCTTCGTTCCACCAGTTCAGACCTTCACAGCTAACAGCCGCCATGCCACGGACACTGGAACGAATCATCCCCATTGCCTTCGTATTCCATTGGTAAGGCGGAAGTTCTATTCGGATAGCTTCTTCGTAAGAATCGGTAATTTGTGGAAGAGGCTCCCGAAACTTAACACTTTCAAGTCTAGGGTCAACCGTTATCTCTCCAATTTACCTTCGTAATCTACATTTCTTATGTTCATAAAACATTCAGTAACCCTCTACCGTGAGTGGCTTTTGGGCCTTGTATTGAGGGAACAATTAATAAAACAGTCCTATGACATTTTACTAGGTTTATAAATTCAACTGCTTGTTTTTTTTTGTTTTTACGATTTATCAAATCATTGAATTCACGCAACATTTCCTTTGCTGTGACCATCGACAAGGCGAAATTGATAATTTTTCAAGATTATTAGGTTCAATTTATTGCCTTCTGCTTTTTCGCTGTCCTAACGTTGGATCCCCAATCCATCTGTTTTTTTTATTTTATATAATGACACCCACAATCGGAGTAGCAGTAAAATCTGTAGACCTAAAATCTTAAACAGAATATATTGTTTCTCTGACATCGGAAGATTTTTTTTTTCAGTAATAGCTACTTTTTTTGTTTTAAATTACATATTTTTTTTCAGATTATAGACAAAAAAATAAGTATAACTA
Source organism: Acanthosepion pharaonis (assembly GCA_903632075.3). Taxonomy (NCBI): domain Eukaryota; kingdom Metazoa; phylum Mollusca; class Cephalopoda; order Sepiida; family Sepiidae; genus Acanthosepion; species Acanthosepion pharaonis. The sequence goes on along the minus strand of CAHIKZ030000192.1, from coordinate 328,955 downwards.
TTAGTCGACTAGTTCACTCGTAATAAAATAATAGGAAAACATTTTTCGGGGAATAATTTCTGTGGATTAACATTCCTTACGCCTTCCTCAGGGCGTCACATTTGTCAAAATCGAAAAATATGGCCTTTTTCATTTAAAAGCAAAAAATCAATCCCTGAAATTTTACCGATTGATTTGCACCGAGCTCTGTTCTACGATCGAAAATGTCAAGTTACCTCCTAATTTTTGAAACCGTTACTAGGGGATGCTCTTCGGCACTATAAATACTCTACGATATTTTTTTTTATCACTGTCTTCTGATCTTATCCGTCAACATGTAAGTCTCTCACGGAAAAACGCGTTCCCTTCTGGGAAACGCATGAACAATGCATACACACACACGTACATACGCATATTCACTCACTTCACATACTTTGGACCAAAACGTTTTCACATTCATTTGTTACACACATTACTGTCTTTATTACTTTTACCTTTTGTTGTTAATACATTATCATTTGTTTGTACGGATATATTCTTTGTTGTTGTTGGGCACTTCGGCGTGGTGTAATGGTTAGCAAGCTTGTCTCGCTAAAACAGTTACGACTGAGTAGTGAGTTCGATTCTCACTGGGTGCTCCATACTTTCGGCCGTGTGCCACATCTGAGCTACGCTTGGAAAATTACGATATTTTTTGCTGTTGTTTCTTTTACTTCTTTACGTGGACTCACATTCAGAGTCTGCCATGTTGTGGGCATTTTCAGTGAACACACGTGTTTATCTCTCAACGCGTTCACCGTCCCGCAACGCATACGTTTTTTTTTTTTTAGAAAAAGATTTTTAAATGAACAACGGATATAGACATTTTCAATTCAAAAACAAAAATTTATATAAGTATATATCTATCTATTCTTTATTTAGAAAACAATAATTATCACCCCCCTATGTATTTCCAAAGAAATCCCAACCCCCAAAAGTTAAATTATGCTTAAAAAATAAAAAAAATATAATAAAAATATTTCAAACTCGTCATTTGTAAATAAAGTCCACATAACTCTAAAAAGTCAGTGATCAATTTGTGGCTATATTATGAACAGAATCCCACCTTCTAAATTGACTAAAATAATCAATATTGTTTGATTCTTACAGATGTTGCTTGAGGAAAATCTAATTGTAATCTACCTATTATTCCTAGAAAAAGAATTAACGAATGGATCTGTCAAAAATATAATTAAGAATATTATTGTCCTGTACTATTGTTGTAGCCTTATTCACATAAATACAGTAGTAAACACTGTATGTTGGTCTGCAGTTGGAGATTCGTCTCCAGCTTTGCTGGTCAAACTCTCTACCTCTGGGCAGAGAGAATCCCCAGACGAGGTTATGTCAAAGGGCAGAATCTCGTCTCGGGAAACAGCTAACCGACCCCGGCTGAGCTTACGGGCTCGGATACCACACAGCAAATTCGACCTTGTG
>CAHIKZ030000192.1:277500-320000 GCA_903632075.3 Acanthosepion pharaonis | reverse complement strand
AAGCAAGGAGTCCTATTTGACACTCCTTGCTTTCTCCATTTCTGAAGAGAACTAGATTGGGAATCTTGAAACGTTCATTTTGCTATAATTTGCGTTATTCTATTATTAAGTATGTTAAATTTAAAGAACAAACATTACAGAAAACGAAAGAACTACGCGATAATCCTTTGAGTATAAGTGCAAGTACAGATATACTTGTTCTCCAACCCCCACACACCTTTATTTCAGTGTACAAACCTCAGATGCATGGCCGTAATTAGTAATCTTTTATTGTTTGATAATGGCTATAAAATATTTTATTGGCAGAAATTGCATATTAGAATGTGTTTAAGTGTCAATCTAGACGATTCCCATCTCATGATGAACAATTAATGTTGTTAAGTCATTGCATGTGCATTCAGGCAATTTTGGAATATAGAAGTATGATGAATAGAGTAATTAAAATGCTTGTAAAAACGGATGCAACAAAAGTTGATTCACCTGCCTCAGATCTGAAGGTCAAAGAACGAGTAAAGCTTTTAGAGCATTGACGGCTGTTCAGAAGTAAAGTTAATAATAAATAGGAGGTTAGTTTTCAGAAGCTACACAAGTACAAGCGCGTTCCTTGTTAAATGAATAGATGCGCATGCGTCATCAGGTGAATAAACGCCAGAACGCAGCTTAAAATTTGGTCCTTTATTCACACAAAATAAAGAGGAAGACTAACATTTTGTATTACATTAAATATTTTAAGGTTTATTCAGTTTTTTTTAGCAACATCTGATTTAGGGTTCTTTATAAAGAATAAAAAAGACAAAATTTTGAAAAATGTATCCTTAAATCGATGAAGTTTTTTTAATTAATTTCACCTGAAGCAAACTAAGATGCATGGAGTTACTAAGTGTTAGAGAATAAAAAAAAACGCTTAAGAAAGAGAGAACAATAAAAGAGGAATTAAGACAGAAGATAACGATTGACATTGATCTTCCAAAATTTAAATGCAAAGTTGACTTGAAAGTAGGAAGCTGGAAGATAGTTCTACAAACGAGAAGTGCGGTGGAAGAAACTATTAGTATAGAACTTACGGTAGCATCTATTTCAACTGTGAAATGATGAGACCTAGCTGCAAATCTAGTACTGCGCTTAAATTTATAAAGTCTAGGTAATACAGAGGAAAGTTCGTCAGAAGAATTACCATAAAAATATTTATAGAAAACGCACAGTGAGGCTACATTACGGCAGTGGGAAAATGGCAGAAGCTGAGATGCCAGATCAGGACCAATAATATTGCAAAATCTTTTTTAGATTTTATCAAGGATCTCTAAATATATAGCATATCGTATGGCAGCATTATTCAAAACAAGGACAAATGATAAACTTATAAATATATTTCTGGCGAGAAAATTGTCCAGCTCGACATAGTGAATCAACTTTCCTACCAGCTGACCCAGCAAATGATTCAATATAATCTTTTCACTTCAGCGGAAAATGTTAGACCAAGAAGGCACAATGAGTCATTTTATTAGATCAGCTGTCAATTTAACAGTTTCGAACCGATCAGGCTTATTATTAAGACAGGAAAAAATAATTGTATTATCGGTATAGATAAAGTTTTTCCAATACTCTATTTTTTATTAAACTTATTAATTACACGTATAAGTGATCACTGCTCTCCATAGTTTCCCCTCGTTTGTTTGCTTTTTTTCTTTGCTTCCATCGGTACTTGCTCTATTATGACCACTCTTTCTTTGTCATAAGATATTTTGACAAACCTGCAAAAATATATATTTTAGTAGTTTTTTTGTTTACTGTCAGTGGCTGATCTATCAAATAAAGATACGAGATATTATTGCATTCTGTGTCATTTCTGGATTCCGACGCTACTGCATAATATGATATGAACACAAGAAGAGTGGGACAGACATAGCAGCTTGGATTCTAAAAGGTAGCGGAAGGAATGACGTCACGGGAACGCGTGTCGCAAGTTGGGTTAGTGTCCCTCCGCATATAGTCTTAGCCGTTCTCGCGAATGTAGGTGTGGAAAGCATATCGCCGCTTCAAATTAATTGCGGTCCTCTAGTGAATACGCGCAGTTTTGGATTTATATCCACAACCCCGATAAATGCAATCCATCACTGTCAGAATACCACGCTCACAAGGCACTCTGGTCAATCGCTGACCATTCTGGTCCTTGCCATTGCATTCTTTAACAATACTTTAGGAATTAGAATTGCTCTGTAACAGATCAAGAATTTAAAGTGGACAATGCGAGAAAAAGAAAAACAACCCACGAGAGCCTTTACTAGTTCTCCTGTCGTAGACGTACTTGTACATTTTATAAAACTTATATTGCTTGCTGTCAACGGCTCGTGTATATAAATAAATTACATAGAATAGGAATTAAAAATTTCCCCATGTGAATACCTATTTCAGCCTACAAAAGCTTCCTTACAGGATTTATCAGTACCGAGGGGTGAAGAAATAAAATAAAATAGTTGATTAAAAATGTTAAACTTAAAAAAAAAAAAAAAAAAAAGAAAAAAAGAGGAGGAAAAGATGAAAAAGTAAAAAAAAAAAAGAAAAAACGAAAAGGAGAAAGAAGAATATAACAGAACGTAGCAAATCGTCTAGACATAACTTTAACCCAATTTAATGGTGGTAGAGTGGGAGTGTCTGGATTCAGACACCCGTTAAAATAACCATGACTTATATTTTAAAATATTAACATTCAGATTCTATATGGAAAATTATTTAAAGGAAATTAAAAATTAGAAGATTTTTTGAAAAACATTAAGAAAAAATAAGTAAAAAGGTAACATCTAAAATAAGTAATATACAAATAATAATAATGAAATAATTATTAAAGTAATGTTATTAAATAAATTTAATAAAAATATTATATATAAATTAATAAGTAAAAAATACAAAAGAGAACAAATTAATATATATATATATATATATATATATATATATATATATATATATATATATATATATATATACACACATACAACAGCATTGCCCGTGCTTAATTCAAAAAATCGTACGACTCATACAGCAATCGCTATCATTTGACTTTTGCCCTTCCTTGCCTTTAAAGGAGTGCCCTTTCCGTGCTGATGTTGCTACATGCTTTACTTCTTGCCTATCTCACACTGCAAATTTTTTCTAAGCTCTATACTAAACATTAAATCTGTTACGAAAAAAGAACTAAACAAAATGAACACAAAACGATCAGCTTTAAAAAAAAGAACTCGTAACTGGAAGATTCGAATGAAAAAAGAATGTTAACAACAAATACTTTTTCACACCCAACCCAGTTCTGCGGAATCAAAATCAACATTGAGTTTAAGCAAGCGAATGTACCAATTGAAGTAAAGTGAAATGCAGATTCAAATTTTCCCACTTGTGACGAATACAGCTATCGATTTTTTTTTGTATGCTAGCATGCCAGTCAACATTCGTGTCAGTCAGATGTTGGCTCTCACGCTGGCCAATAGAATCTTCCTGCCTATTCATGGCAGCCAGCTATAGGCTCTCACTCTGGCCAGTAGAAAATGGCCGCAAACTACATGAAAACTGCCGTAGAATCATGAAAATTCGATTATTTCCACTATTGATGGGTGTCGGGAGATGCAAAGTCGGTCTTAGATTTCCCGCTAACTTGGAATATGTGCATGTAAATTTTGGTGCAAATCCGTCGAAAATTGCAGCCGTGCATTCGTTACACACACACACACACACACACTTTATATATTTTAAGTAATTCATCGAGTCTAGAAGAAACCTCAACAGAATGCAAAAAGCACTGGACGGCCGTTTTATCATATATTTGGGACTAATCAGCAGTGCGCATCCACTACCGAGAATTGAAACCCGGACAGCTACATTGACAGGCAAACGTCATACCAACTGTACTAACGGGCCTCGATGACAAAGAGGTAACGAACTAGACTCGATCTTGCGCCGCTCGTTCACATATTCCGTGGTGGAACTCATCCAAGTTCCTTTACCCATAACACTGTGCCTCCGTGAGCCACGACTACCATCACCAAGCCGCTCCATCCAGAGCATTAGAAGATGGTTGAAGCAAGGAGATATAATATAAAAACTCACTTCTTTACACAAGGAGACCATCTCTCGTACGTTGAAATGAGCGGTTATGAGGCCGCAGTTGACTTTGCAAAGCAGCCTCGCTCTTGCATACTGTTTTACGTATGTGACATGCAGAAGACCTTTGGAGAGTCTTGAAAGTGACTTTTCTCTTCGTACACTCATGTTTCGCGTGCCTCTTCAGTCCGGCGCCAGACCTGCAAACTTTATCCCAAAACTGACTTAAGTTACTCTGCAGTTCTTTCAGGGACACTCACATAGTCGATGACTAGCATATCCAGCACGAGATAGAACCATCTTTCCTCAGATATTACATATGCTTCCCTGGAACTGTTACCTTGTGAAACTGACTCCAGAAAGGATGCTTTTTCCCGAGCACAGCGCTCTTAACCACTACAATGGTTAGCTATCCTAAATAATATGCATTTCTTAATTCTTCTAAGCATTTGAAACAACCTAATTCCGTATCACTACTTTGAATAGATCTTGGGCAGTGTCTTGCGTGGAGAATAGCAAACTATTTAGCTCCGATGTGGCAATCGCCTCACCGGTTGGACTGGAGAAATTTTACTTACTGCATCCTGGAGAGCAAGAGAGAAATCTGCTGTAGTTTAAATACACACTAGAGCTAATGACATGGTCTCCATTACTAACGCTAATTGTAAAACACTGCAGTTAATATTGATATATTTTTTGAATTAGACTGAATGGGGCAGAATACGTATTGCGTAGCAGGTTATTTTGAAATACAAATAGACGAACCGGTGTGTGTATTATTTTTTTTTAGGTTTGGCTTGTTTTACGGCATATCAACATCAATGGGTCATTTAATGCTGACAAAATGTTTATTGCTGGTGATTTTTTTTCCAAATATGTATTGCTAGTATTTTCACTATAAAAACTTATTTTTACATTTTTATATAGTTTTGACACCAGTTTGGGGGTTTCCTATTTGTCCATAGCTGGGACCCTAACAGGTGCTAATACCACGGGTCAGGGTGGACCTGGGAACAATAGCAATTAAGAGGTGTTTCCACGCTCTTGAAAACCTCTTGATCAGAGGCTTTGCTGCCGGACGGAGTTTATCGTCATACCCAGGACGAACAAAATGCAGCACATCTTTATTCCAACAACCCCTTTTATCAAATTACTTTCCACCCTTTAATTTTGGACAAAATGCTCCAGTATATAAAATTATAAAATTCTAGCCAATACTTTTATTCCAGCCTTCTCGTCTATTTGAATTTAAATGTAACCTCTACCTGCTCTCGCACATCTACGTACGCATATCTACACACAATTGTAAGATGGCAGAATGTCGTCAGCCCAAAATGCGGACTACGAAATCAAGGAAATACGAAAACTTAAATATCTATGAAGTGTTCTAACAAAGGACGAAAAATGTGACATCAAAACCCGAAGGCGAATTTGAATAGAGAAAGATGCCTTCCAAAAGCTAAGCAAAATATTAAGAAACAGGAAAATTTCGTTAGAAACAAAGAAAATACTAAACTCTAATATAATTATTTAATATCAGTCGGACAACCTCACAGATGAAGGAAAGGTTAGGGTAAGACTTGAGGAAAATTTGTGAACAATACATTTAGAAGAAAATGGAAACGAAAAGGACATTTATATTTAGAACCAGAAAAAAAACAGCGAAACATGTGAGAAAAGGGGTTTGGAGAATTTGACACTCACAGGATATATTGAAGGGAGGAAGGCGATGTAGTAATCTACCTAACAATCTCGTGTAAATGGTTGTCAGAACATGGACTGGCAAGAAAATAAAAGACATCTTACTAAGAGCTACTAAGGATAGGGAGTTGTGGAGAGCCATGATAATGCACACGGGGAATGGAAGAATCTACGCAAATTAAGCACTGGCTACATACATCCCTTGTACAACCATGTGAGTGAAGATTTCACACTTTCTTAAATTTGCACAACGAAAATCTATCACGACTTATTTTATCAAAAACTTTTTTATGAAGAACTGATGGAGGGGGGAAAGGAATCTATTACACCTCAGTGGAATTAAATGAAAATATTGGTGTAGGAAGAGTTAGATGTTTGAAAGAAGCCACACATATGCTAGGTTATGAGGATCCCATTAGTCGGCCTTGCATAGAAATAAATACGATAAAGGAGACACTAATAAAAATAAATGACATCAGGACTTCAACAGCAGTAGCAGCTGTAACAACAGAGAAACTTCGGTGTGTGCAGTCAAGCATAACAAGCATCAGCAGCATTCAGCAGCAGGCACGTTAGGTTTAAAGCTCCTGGTTTCCATGCACGTGTGCAAAGGTTTGGTTCGTTTTTTTTTGTTTTTTTTTTTTTTACAGCATATCAATCTTAATGGGTTATTTAATGCCGACAAGATTTTTATTGCTGGTAATATTTTTATCCAAAAGTGTATTGTTGATAATATTTTGTTTTTTCAAAAATATATTGATGGTAATAATTTTCTTTTGAAAAATGTACTGCTGGTAATAATGTCTTGCAGGGAATCCTTTTTTCTTCAAAAATGTATTTTCTGGTAATAATTTTTCCAGAAGTTATTGGTGATATTCAAACCTGTTTTTATACTTTCATAATGTTTTCAGTTAACTATTTACCCATAGCTGGGACCCTGACTGGTGCTACCACCCCGGTTCAGGGTGGACCTGTGAACATTAGCAATTAACAAATGGTTCCACTATCCATAAAACCTTCTGATCAAAAGCCTTGCTGTCGGATGTAGTTTATCGTCTTACCCAGGACGGAAGTGTGGAAAGGTTCAAGATTCCCACGCACAAGTATGGAAAGTTTTAAAAAGTCCAGTTTTTTCACGCTCAGCTTTGAAAATGTTTAAAAGGACCAAGATTTCCATGCATTTTGTGAAAATGTTTGAAGGTTCAGGTTTTCCACATTGCGATCACAGGATAATAGCCTATTGGATTAAAGCGACTGTTCGTGAATTTGTTGATATGGTAAATGTGAGTTCAATTCCTGCGCCGGGCAGTGTGTATTTGTACTTAGTAGGGCATATTCTTAAGAACTAGACGTGATATCCATAGACATGTGCAGTGGGACTAGAAAGGTCTACACTCGTACATTAAATAGAATTCCCTGTAGGTCACTCGGATCGACTTACTCCCGATGAAGGCCAGAGAACACAACGGCCAAAACGTTGTGATAACAACAAAAATGAGGACAATAGTCCTTATGTAAATAAATAATGTATTCTTTTCAAGATACATTAACGAAAACACATAACACTTGGTAAACTGACACACAGACCTATTTATAAAAGTGAAAAATGTTCGACAATATAAAAGTATTGGTGTATGGTGAAATTAGTCCTATACATACAGGAAACCAAGAAGGAGAAATCAAGTTGAAAAACTGCAACATCATCAAATCCGTTCAGGAATTTGTTTACCTCGGCGGCAACATCCAGTCAACGGAGAGAGACATCAAAATCTGCAAAGGCCTGGGGTGTCCTTGATGGTCTGAGCACCACCTGGAAGTCCTTTCTCTCTGAGAATCTTAAGGGACATTTTTAAGGCCACAGTAGAATCTGTCTTGCTCTACGGCTCAACAACATGGACACTGACGAAATACCAAGAACCATCACTTGACAGAATATACGTAAGGTAAGGATGTTACGAGTTGAATTGGTCATCAGCTGTAAGAAACACCCAACAAAGAAACGCTTGTATAGACATCTTCCTCCTTTCTCAGGAGAGAAGGCTTCAGCTAGCTGGTCACTCCTGTAAGTCAGAACTTGTGAGCGACGCCCTCCTATGGAACCCATTGCGCGGCAAAAGATCGGTTGGAAGACCTCATCACACTTACATTGACCAACTCTGGATGCCATCTAGAGGACTTGCCGACGGTGATGTCTAACAGAGATGGTTTGAAGGAACGAGTCAGGAGAATCCGAGAAGAATTCTCGACTTGATGATACAGGAAACATTCAGCATCCATTGACCGAAAGGTTAGTGTGAATGTTGCTTGAAATTTATACTCTTTGTTAAAACAATTTTCAGGAAATTAGACTTCTCAAGTCCACTGTTATTGCTCCTAGTATTGATGGGAGTTTCCTTCCTAACTTTCTGTTTAGTGTAGTGTGGAAAGACAACCTATTAATTATATCATTATTTTGTCTTCTAGTTACATGTACAAGTGGTTTTATAATCTTATATTAAAATTGTATCTACCCATAATAAATCCTGATAGAACTTCTAGTTTTCATAGGATCGGCAAGTTATATAGATTAAATAAATCTGGCGAGAAGATGCAGCCTTGTCTTACACCCCATTTTTATTTTTGTGTACAATTCATTTTCTATCTGGATGCAGGCGCTTTGTTCCTAGTAAATGTTCGGGATTATTCTAATATATATCCCAAATAAACAAAGTATCCCTAGCTTTTCAAATAGCTCTTTTCGTAAAATTTTACAAGCATGAGATGCAAAAACATGGCTTAAATGGGTTCGAGATTGAATCAGGTATAAAATGTCGAAATAAGCACCTGCAGCATTAATTTATTTATATAGGAACTATTGTCCCCATCTTTGTTGTTATTATCACAATGCTTCAGCTGTTGTGCTTGCACGGAAGAATTATATCGATTCTTACCGTTTTATTTAGTAACGAAGCTCAGCAATCGATTTTTTTTAATAAGAAAAAAAACTACTTCGAAAAGTTAAAAACAGTAGACAAGTAATTTTTAAAATGAACTTGAAGACATACAAGATAAGACGTGCTTAGATAAAATGAGTGTAGGAATTGGCCAGATGGTAGATATGGCTTTTCACAGTAATACTAGCCGTTATCAATATCACTCATTCCATTTTAGAAGAAAAAAAAGATTAAAATTTCGAATTTTATATGCCATTGAATACTTGACAATTTCCTCGTAGATGAAGGGGAAATTTGGGGCATCAATGATGTAGTTTGACAGGAAAGTCTCGATGGTGCATAGAACATGTGAGCAATGAGGAAAGGTAAAGTTTATACTTACTATCAGAAAGAGTTGAAATTTATAAGATACACAATGAGGAAGGAATTAACACCTAGGACATATTGACATATTGACATATTGAGGATATGAGCGGAATAGAGAAACCATAACTTTACTGATTAAAGTTATTTTGAACGTTAGAATGTGTTTTTTCCAATTTAAATATTCCCCTCTGGAATACAAAATATGCAAATTATAAAGTATTAAGATCATTTGCATTTCCCTAATGGCAGCGAAAACCACAAATATTATGACTGATTTGATTATTCATTCAATTATAAATTGTTCGGTTATTCGTTTTCCACGGCCTATCGGCCCATTGCAGGTTATTTAAAGCCAGAAAATATTTTTTTTCTAGATTTCAGGATTTGTTTTTTGGGGTTGATAATGGTCTAGGGATACAAGTCTTATTGCTTAACCCATAGTTGGGGAGGTAAGAGTTGGATTAATGCATTTCCCAAGGAGATTAGCACTTAAGTGAATATAACGAACCCAACCGGAATTAGAACACGGCTATCTGGTTAACAATTCCGAGCCATTATCCATTACACCATGCGCACATCCAAACTTACAGCACATGGTATTCCCAAGTTGTCAGCCATCAAGGTACTGGCCAGACTCGACGTTGCTTAACTTCGGTCATCGTACGGGAACCGGTGTTTTAACGTGATGCGGCCGTAAGACATGCAAATATAGATGGTTTTAAAAATATGTACCTTTTGCTATTCTAGTCAAATAATGCTTTATATTTTGTGTTAACTTATTGGTTAAACAGATTAGGAACATTAAGAAGGCCATTAAAAATTTCATAAAATTCTGAATGTAAATATGTCAAGTTTTCTAATTTTTTTCTTTGATTTCTAAGTTTTTTTTTCTGTTTCCTTTCCGAGTCTACCATAAAAGCAAGCCCCAAAGAGGATTGAGTCTCTGACTAAGTTGGTTGGTTGATTTTATCTAGCTGCACATTAACCCCTCTATGGGTCATTCAATGCTGAAATCTAAATATTTAAAAAAAAAAAAATTGCATGTATTCACCTATAGATAAAATCTATTGTTTGTAATTTTACTATAAAATGTATTTTTATACTTTCACAATGTTTTGTTTTTGTTTAGGGGTTCATTATTTGCCCATAGTTGGGACCCTAACAAGTGCTGCCACCTGTCTTTATTGTCTTTACCTAGGACTCTCTTACTAGGAACTCAACCGTTAAGACTGGTGTTCTGATTAAGTTGCGATAAATAGCAAGTAAAAATTAAGACGAAAGTAATTGTCATAATTAATAATGGTTGGAAAATGTTTCATCTAAAAGAAACATGCTTGCTACTGAAACCATTACTGTTGTGTGGGAAGCTCCTCATTGGGTACCGTACACTTTTTACCCTGTGCCAAATGAAGTCAAATTTAATAACTAAACGAAATTCTACTGGCAACATTCAAACGCTTGTTCAGTTGCACTTGCTTGTAGTTGAGCGAAACCATGTTGTTTCGCAAGCCATTAATAATGAAATCGATGGTCATAAAGCGCTCCAGGAATCTCACCTTATGCCAAAACTAACCATTGTTCAAATCAATCGATAAACGTGCACGTGTTTGCATGCCTACGTGCACCTCAGTCTTTCAAACATTTGTTCTGACTCTTTCACTTAGATATTCACGCATGATGCACTTATTCGACCTCCACGCACACAAATACGTCGACTAGAAAAAGCGCGCTTCCCGCTTTCACCGAAATTACAAAAATGGCACTCATTTCAAGCGTTTCTCTGAAATACTATTACATCGTTTTTTTTTTATCTGCATAACAGAATCCGAGTATGTCACGTGGTCTTCGACTGAAAGTGACTGCGATTGGTTACGTTATCTCCAGAGTCTCTCGTCTGCTTTAATCAAATTGTTTTATTCTTTTATCTTTGTTGAACATGTGAGTTTTATTTTTATTTTATTCGGTACCTGTTTCAGTCGATATAGTTCCACCAATTAGTGTAAGTCTTAACAGAATTAAACCTATTAAATTTTTTTAAAAAATAATTAAAAAAAACAAAAAACACTATTTAAATCTATGTAAATAAAATAATTTGAAATTAGATTTGACAAATTCTGAATGATATGATCCTGATAGTTTTTCGAGTAAATCATACATTCTATTGTTTAAAAATTTTTTTTTTTATCATTTCACCCAAGGAGAAAATTGGTTAGGGGGAGTGAAAGAGAAAGGACAATAAAAGAAAAGGTTTTTAGAAAGACATGACAGTTGGTGTTGCATTTACATTTTTCAAGATTGTAGGTGACAGGAAAGCAAGAAATCAGAAAAGAGTTCCAGAGACAAGAAGTGCGAGAAAAAACAATTAGAATAGGACATACGGTTGTATCTCACTAGTTCAACAGTAAAATGGTGAGACCTAATATCAAATCTAGTAGCATGCTTAAATTCATGTGGTCGAGGCACCAAGTAGGAAAGCTCATCAGAATAATTGCCATAGTATTTGTAGCTTCTGTTTCATCTACTTAATTTCCCCTAAAAAAACTAAAGCCAGTGCGTGATATGGTTTTCAGGCACTTTTCAACAGTGAGCTTGTCTCCCATATTGTCACCTCCTTGACAAATCGACCATTGTGAAATTTGAACCCGACTCTCATGGCCAGAACGCTCACATCCTAAACACTCAGAATTGCGCTAATAGCCATTTAGAAAGTACACGTCAATTGGTTCAAATGAAGGGTTAAGAATAGCCTTCTGTGCCAAATCTTACAAGCTGTTATGTCTGCTTATTAATATACATATAAATTATTCAGCATACAGAATCCTAATTTATTTCTGGGTTCGACATTCAAACCTAAATGCCAATGGAAAATAGACAAATATTCCATCTGTGAAGCAGGCCAACATTTGCTTTATTTCTCATTTAATTCATGATATTTAGGAAGCTTAGTTTCGTACAAGCCCAGGGAATTGAGGATTCCAGCTAATGCAGATGAAAAATAACCATCAGCAAACTTAAATTTTTATTCACCGAATTTATCAGTGCCCCTTTAGAAACTTTTCTATAATTGTTAAACTTGTATAGTGCCCAATTACAAAGTTATAATACAGGCATGAATTCGATCCTCACACGGTACCAGCACACATGTAACCATGTGCAAAAACTGAGCAACAACAAGTAAAAAAACTATATTGTGCGTAATCTTAGAGAACGTTTTAGACATTTTCTTGTATCACGATCAAGATTAATCCAGGTACGTTAAACAGTCGACCGGCAGAGTCGAGCGGTCAAAGTAGCGAACTCAGTCGGCAGAGTCGAGCGGTCAAACTCGGCCGGCAGAGTCGAGTGGCTAAAGAGTCGGACTTTCTTCATGACACGAGCTTCATTCTCCACGAAAGAGGAATGATTGTAACGGCAATAATCATTGGAAACAATTAGAAATGATATACCTAGCAGGCTTAAGCAAGTGGACGACAGAACATGGGCTGGGGGGGGAGTAGCAAAGGGACAATAGTGATTGAGAACTACAAGGGATAGGGGAAAGTGGAAGGTCATGATCGCTTACGTCCAGAAGGGACACAGCACATAAAAAAAGTAATTTGCCATTTTTTAATATTATATACAGATGGATTTTACTTTAAAAACTACTGGAAGCCTAAGTGATCTCCCTTGATGTCTTAACTATTTCCGCTATTGAACTGATTATGAAATATTTTTCAGCTTTAATTCGAATCTCAGGCAACGGAAAATTGGAAAAAAGATAAAGTTGCTGTTCTGTTTGGCATTTCATCGATTTTAGTTCTCAAAATAAAAGATCAGCCAATGATTCTGAAGTCTTTTACAAAGGCGTTAATGACAGCCAGCTATACGATCTAAATAAAAGCCTTGAACCAAACGTGGATTTATGAAGCGACTAAAAAGTGTTACCAATAGAATGAATATAACTATGCATCCTTCGTGAAGTTGCTGTCTACATAACCAGGAAAACTATTTCGAAAGTGATGGCGTTAATTAGATTATGGGGTCCATGTAGGGAGGGACTAATTGAATAACTGGCTTTAATTTTATTTCCACCACTTGATGACGCCATTGTTAGCCTGATTTGAATTAAGTTTCTCTCACTTTTCTTCTAAGCGGATATGATAGGGGTAGAAGAGTTAGCTTATTGCCAGGTTCTCACTCCTACCAGACTTTTGGACAGGAGTAGAGGTTTATCCGTCGTGTTCTGTTTAGAATTGGGTTTCCAGTTCCTAAAGTCTACTTCAACTATACTTCTAATGTCTCCACTTAAACTCTGAAAATTTATTTACAATTTTTATCTCAATGAGATAAGACAGGTTCACCTATCGTCACATTTACACACTTCCCCGGTCTTTTGAAAAGGAGTAGAGGTTTATCTGTCGTGCCCCGTTTCAGATTGGGTTTCCGGATCCTGCTAAAGTCTTCTCAGTAGTCCGTTGCGTCTTAGTGGCACTATCGCCTAGCTTGGGTTGGGTAAATTGATTAAGAAGAAAAAAGAGAAAAAGAAAAAAGAGAAAAGAAAAGAGAAAAAAGAAAAAAAAGAAAAAAGAGGAAAAAGAAAAAAGAAAAAGAGAAAAAAGAAAAAGAAAAAGAAAAAGAAAAAAGAGAAAAAAGAAAAAAGAGAAAAAAGAAAAAAGAGAAAAAAGAAAGAAAAAAGCTCAAATAAATTGTATTGTATTTGCAGCAAATTATTAACCTTTCATGAAATACAATGTTATTAAATCTGTGTTTGGAGCTGGTCGATACATTGAATATAGAATTACTTGGTATGCTGTCTCAAGTTGCTCAAGAAAAACAGTAGTCTAGGAAACACAGCTAAATAAAAATGTACCTTTTGTGAATCGGAACCAATAGATTTTATATATATACTCCATTGACATAATGTGGGATTTTTTCTTATTCTAAAAGAGACTGCTTTGATCTTTCCATCAATATAAAGGTTTATGTTGAGAGAGATTTGTTAATAGTATGTGGACGTGTTGGAATGGCCTCAAACAAGACAGTAAAATTGAATGTGCAGATATTTACATACAATTAACAATTTACACTGACTGAGCAAACTAAATAGGTAAAAAAGGCGAAAGTCGTGAAAAAAAAAAAAAAAGAAGTGTGCATGTGGAGATGTCCTTATAGTATGTGAAAAGTTCATATTAAAAGATTGCTAGACTTAAATTTTCATCAGTGTTCTTTGTTGGCTTCGTAGAATGGTTAGATATTCCTGTACTTAAACTTGGGGAAACTACATGCTGTGCGCTTTGTTCTGCTCAATGAGAATTGCATTTTCTCTGGTGACTGAAATGCCTCTCCCTTGCCGGTGGGGAACGAAGCATGACATATTTAAGGTAACCTTTGTCTAAAAGAAAGCGAAAGAAAACAAAGCGAAAGAAAACAAAGCGAAAAAAAAAAAAAAAAAAAAAAAAAAAGAAAAAAAAAAAAAAGAAAAAAAAAAAAAAAAAAAAAAAAAAAAAAAAAAAAAAAAAAAAAAAAAAAAAAAAAAAAAAAAAAAAAAAAAAAAAAGAAAAAAAGCGAAAAAAAGAAAAAAAGCGAAAAAAGAAAAAAGCGAAAAAGAAGTGTGCATGTGGAGATGTCCTTATAGTATGTGAAAAGTTCATATTAAAAGATTGCTAGACTTAAATTTTCATCAGTGTTCTTTGTTGGCTTCGTAGAATGGTTAGATATTCCTGTTCTTAAACTTGGGGAAACTACATGCTGTGCGCTTTGTTCTGCTCAATGAAATTGCATTTTCTCTGGTGACTGAAATGCCTCTCCCTTGCCGGTGGGGAACGAAGCACGACATATTTAAAATTGAACCTTTGTCTAAAAAAAAAAGCGAAGCGAAAAAAAAGAAAAGAAAACAAAGCGAAAAAAAAAAAAAAAAGCGAAAAAAAAAAAAAAAAAAAAAAAAAAAAAAAAAAAAAAAAAAAAAAAAAAAAAAGAAAAAAAAAAAGAAAAAAAAAAAGGAAGAAAAAAAAGGAAGAAAAAAAGGAAGAAAAAAAAAAAAAAAAAAAAAAAAAAAAAAAAAAAAAAAAAAAACGAAAAAAGAAAAAAAAAAAAAAAAAAAGAAAAAAAAAAAACGCGAAAAAAAAAAAAAGCGAAAAAAAAAAAAAAAAAAAAAAAAAAAAAAAAGAAAAAAGAAGTGTGCATGTGGAGATGTCCTATAGTATGTGAAAAGTTCATATTAAAAGATTGCTAGACTTAAATTTTCATCAGTGTTCTTTGTTGGCTTCGTAGAATGGTTAGATATTCCTGTTCTTAAACTTGGGGAAACTACATGCTGTGCGCTTTGTTCTGCTCAATGAGAATTGCATTTTCTCTGGTGACTGAAATGCCTCTCCCTTGCCGGTGGGGAACGAAGCACGACATATTTAAGGTAACCTTTGTCTAAAAGAAAGCGAAGCGAAAAAAAGAAAGTGAAAGAAAACAAAGCGAAAAAAAGCGAAGCGAAAAAAAAAAGAAAAAAAGCGAAACAAAAGAAAAAAGAAAAAAGCGAAAAAAGAAAAAAAAAAAGAAAAAAAAGCGAAAAAAAAAGAAAAAAAGCGAAAAAAAAAGCGAAAAAAAAGCGAAAAAAAGAAAAAAGCGAAAAAAAAAGCGAAAAAAAGAAAAAAAAGAAAGCGAAGCAAAAAAAAGAAAGCGAAGCGAAAAAAAGAAAAACGCGAAAAAGAAAAAGAAAAACGCGAAAAAAAGAAAAAAAACGAAAAAGAAATGTGCATGTGGAGATGTCCTTATAGTATGTGAAAAGTTCATATTAAAAGATTGCTAGACTTTTAAAAAAAAAGAAAAAAAGCGAAGCGAAAAAAAGAAAAAAAAAAAGAAAAAGAAAAAAAAAAAAAAAAAAAAAAAAAAAAAAAAAAAAAAAAAAAAAAAAAAAAAAAAAAAAAAAAAAAAAAAAAAAGAAAAAAAAAAAAAAAAAAAAAAAAAAAAAGAAAAAAGAAAAAAAAAAAAAAAAAAAAAAAAAAAAAAAAAAAAAAAAAAAAAAAAAAAAAAAAAAAAAAAAAAAAAAGAAAAAAAAAAAAAAAAAAAAAAAAAAAAAAAAAAAAAAAAAAGGAAAAAAAAAAAAAAAAAAAAAAAAAAAAAAGAAAAAAAAAAAAAAAAAAAAAAAAAAAAAAAAAAAAAAAAAAAAAAAAAAAAAAAAAAAAAAAAAAAAAAAAAAAAAGAAAAAAGCGAAAAAAAGAAAAAAAAAAAAAAAAAAAAAAAAAAAAAAAAAAAGAAAAAAAAAAAAAAAAAAAAAAAAAAAAAAAAAAAAAAAAAAAAAAAAAAAAAAAAAAAAAAAAAAAAAAAAAAAAAAAAAAAAAAAAAAAGCGAAAAAAAAGAAAAAAAAAAAGAAAAAAGAAAAAAGCGAAAAAAAAAAAAAAAAAGAAAAAAGCGAAAAAAAGAAAAAAAAAAGAAGCGAAAAAAAGAAAAAAGCGAAAAAAAGAAAAATAGATATATTTAACACCTCGTTAATTTCAGAAAGGAATTTGAATTATATGAAAGTATACATTAATTTGTTGCTGGGTTAGTTTATAAACTACTGAAGACTGTTGATGTAAACTGAGTTTGTAAGCCAGATTTAATATTTATTACATTTAGTTTATTGTTATACTATAGCATTTTGCTAGACATTATCAAATGTAAAACATTTATAAAGAATATGGTAATTTTTCATTTTAAAATTTTACGAGCATAATTCACTTTAATCTGGGTTTTTGTAATGCGTTATTTTGTTGTCAGTTACGCGAATAGAGATTAAAGAAACAATGGATTTACAAATGAGATCACTATTGTTTTTCAATAAGGTATTGAAAGGTGTGAAAACTGATTGGTGGTTTGAAAAGAGTAGCGAACAGGGGAAAAAAGTTAAGCCTCACTATTTTACATAGTCGAACAAATGAAAGCAACACTTCTCGTTTTGGTTAATTGCGTTTAACACTGATAAAATGTCTTTGCGGATCAAAAGATTATTGCTGAAAGGTAATTGGTATCCACACATAATTTATATTCATTTTTAAAACTATATCTGTTGGCTGTTTTTTTTTTTGTTTAGCGGCCTTGAGTTATTTAATGCCGAAATCTAAATATTTTGACGCATTTTTTTATTTTGTTTTTGGGAATAATAATGGTTTAGTTATACAAGTCTTACTAATTAACCCATAGCTGGGGAAGAAGAGGTGAATTCGTACCTTTCCCAAGTGAATATAACGAACCCAACTGGAATTGGAACTCCGCTCTCCGATTAACAATTTTCATGATACAATTACCGAGAAGATTTTTCATAGCAAAATGACCAATAATACATTTTATCTGTAGTTGGAGCCATAAATGTGCGTTCAAAATATTTAGATTTCAGCATTAAATAACCCAAAGAGGTTGAGATACCGCTAAAAATCAACAACAACCAATCAACATAAAAGAACTCTTTCATGAAAGTAATTCATATATTCAACAATTAAAGAAATCAAACTATATTCCAAAATATAACTTCAACAAAAAAACAAAACAAAAAAACATAAAATGAACATATCACTGTCTCTAGTAAACTTGTCCGTCCACACACACACGTATATGCAGAAAAGCTGAGTATCATCTATCATGTATTCAACTGTGAAAGTAGAATAACATATCATTTTTATTACTTCGAAGCTTCCAAGAAAATTAATTTTCGGTACAAAATGACCCATGATATGCCGTTAAAGAAACATCAATCAATCAAAGACCACCCCCAAGTAAATCCATGAAGGCCGTGAATAGCCATTCTTTGAAGCGTATAAGGTAAACGCCTTGGTCATACGGTATTTTTGCTTTTTATTAACGATATACGTAGGAACATCCTCGGGTCATTAGTAAATATCTATGCAGATAATGTATTGAAGCACATCTCAAAATCAAGATATTCGTAGCATTGCAACTAATCTTTCCTCTGACCGAACTCTTACAGCTCATTGGGGGTGGGGGGAACTAGCTTGTAACTTTCACTACCCTGAAAACCAAGCTCGTATTATTTTATCACCACCAATCAGACGCCCCCACCCGGGTTTTCTCCAGTCACAACGAGTCGTTATACTCTCAACGGGGCTACATGCATTGAAAGTTTTTTGGGACTTCAATTCACTTCAAATCACATTGCTGGAAAAAAACGGTCAAGTTGACGGCATCACCGATGTCGAGACTGGTCAGTACTTAGATGGGTGACCGCTTAGGAATACTAGGTATTGTATGGTGTAATGGATAATGGCTCATTATGGTTCATCTGAGAGTCGAGTTCCAATACCGGTAGGGTTCATTATATTCACTTATACACAAATACCATTAAAAAGTTACGCATCCCCCCACTACAGGTTAATTAGTGAGACTTTTATCACGAAAACTATTATTATCTAAAATAAATTCTTACAATGTAAAAATATTTTCTAGTCTTAAAGAAGCTGCAAAGGGTTGGTAAGTCGTAAAAAAACGAATCAATCAATAAAACAAAAATGGTCAGTTCATTCTATACCTCCAAGAAGTACCTGATGCCTTCTGCTATGAAGAGTCAAATTAAACCAAAAATAGAATATTTCTGCAAAAATCTGATTTGATAGAGCTCGTTTACGCGGCCTTATGGGTAATGACTTATTTTTCACTCTGTAGCCACTTTCTAACAGGCGCAATGTAGCAAGCCTATCGCTATTTCCATGACAAATGTTCAGATGAGCGCCCCATTCTTCAGTTCCACCATTTCGAACCGAGCTAGGGCACGCCACATTACGTCCACGAAGTAGAATTACCCTCGTTTCCCAATTGTAAGGAAGACGTTCCACTCGGACAGCCTTTTCCCTAAGACCTGCTACTTTCTAAAACAGACACCTGTGTGGATGCTTCCCTGAATGCTACAATTTCAATCTATCCTCCTGATTCTCATAACCTTTACTTTCTACCACCATTTATATTCATATATCTCACCGAATTCAATACCCCCCCCCCATCTTCAATGCCCCTCGAGTCTGGTATTTGGTGAATTTTAGTAGAGAAAATAAGATGAGCATCGTGTAGTGGTTATTTGAACAGAAAGTTCAAATTCTGGTCAGACTCGTTGCATTACATTTGGTAAAGGCATGAATCTATCTTTTCTCGTCTCAGCTATGGAGTAAGGACAACTGCATTCTCTAGCCTTGGGCTAAGAGAACGACTGTAATTCAGCACTGGTTGGGTTTGGAGTTGGAATTCTACTCAATAAATACCAACTTGCCACACCTGTTGTGGTGAGGCTGTGGCTCTAAAAGCCACACAGGAATCTAATAGCACTGAGAAAGAGGTTTAGAGGCTGGGGAAAGATAATTGACACTGAGGAGAAGGAAATACCTTGCAGATCAATGCAACGAATTCCAGAATATTCATACACTTTCAGTAAGAACCTAACAGGCTGTTGGCCTTTCCTATGAGCAACTCACTGACAAACTTAATAACCTTATTTCGACAACCACCAGTTTCATCAGTGAGCTTATTTTTCTGTGAAAGGAAGTAATAATTTTCACTGATAATGTACATAGCAACAAACAGTTACTTTTACAATAGCTGTTCGTTACTATTTTAAATGTTTTGTGCAATGTATCATTGTAGCAAATTTGCAATTGAATAATTCAATTTGTGTACGAGGTAATCATCTACAGAAAGCGTTTCATTGTTGCCGGAAAGTCTGCGGTCAAATCACTGTACCGCCACAGGTATGAAGCATGTATCAGCTGATGAGCTTTTTTCCTGAAAAGGTTTTCCCCCTTTAGCCCAGAGCCTGTCTAGTGAAAACAGAAAGAAAAGCAGCAGCCCGTCCTGGGTAAAGACGATAAACTGCATCCGCGTCCTGGGTAAAGACGATAAACTGCATCCGCGTCCTGGGTAAAGACGATAAACTGCATCCGCGTCCTGGGTAAAGACGATAAACTGCATCCGCGTCCTGGGTAAAGACGATAAACTGCATCCGCGTCCTGGGTAAAGACGATAAACTGCATCCGCGTCCTGGGTAAAGACGATAAACTGCATCCGCGTCCTGGGTAAAGACGATAAACTACGTCCACCAGCAAGGCCTCTGATCAGGAGGTTTTGAGGAGCGTGGAACCACTTCTTAATTGCTGGTGTTCCCAGGTCCACCCTGACCCGGGGTGGTAGCACCAGTTAGGGCCCCATATATGGGCAAATAGTTAACCCCGAAACTGAGGTAAAATACACTATAAAAATGTAGAAATGGGTTTTAATACCAGAAATACTTTGTAAAAACTATTACCAGAAATACATTTGAAAAAAAAAAAAAAAAATACCAGCAATACAGGTTTTAAAATAATATTACCAGCCATCCATTTTTGAGGAAAAAAATATTACCAGAAATAGATTTTTGACAAAATAAAATATTACCAGAAAAAAAAAAAAAAAAAAAAAAAAGGAGAAAGTTGTCGGCATTAAATAACCCATTGAGGTTGATATGCGCCGTAAACCAATAAACAAAACGAAACCAAAAGTAGCAGCTATTCTTATTGACAACCAGGAAATGAATGCAATTGCGGTAGGAAGAAAAAAAAAACTTCACAAATTGGAAACAACAGAATCTATCTGGTCATTTATAAATATACCATTCATCCGTGCACTGAATACTGCTGCCATTTCTAATCTGGCGCTCCCGATAGATATCTCCAGATTTTCGACAAAATCCGAAGGCCTGTAATTATATCGATTCTGACCTAGTGTCTAGACTTCAGTCACTTTACCATCACCGTAGAGTGGCTTCCCTCCGAGAGAAATATGTTCATTGCAATTATTCTGAGCTCTCTTCCTCATTACTTCGACAGCATGAATTTAAGCGTACTACCATATTGGCAACTAAATCACATCATCTTTTTTACTGTTGATTTAGCTAAGTGGAAACTTATTTTTTTAAAGCAAAGCAGGGGTGCCACTAGCACGCAAGGGGTTACAAAGAATTGAGAACAAGAGCAAAGAGGACTGGTTTGAGGAAAGGATATAGAGAGGGACAAGGAAAAAAAAATCAAGGTATCAGAAGATGTCGATTGACATTATTACACTTGAATATTTGAAGATTATAATTATTAGGGAAGTCCCACAGACGAGAAGTGCGAGAGAAGCTGTTTGAATAGAAGAGATGGTTACATTTAACCGTTTCGACAGTGAAAGGGTGGGACTGAGATGCCAGCCTAGTAGCACGTTTAAATTCATGCAGTCTGGGAACCAGCGAAAGTAGGTCGTCAGAATAGTTGCCGTGAAAATGCTTGTAGAAGAGACAGAGGGAAGCCATGGCATGTATGTGGGAAAGCGAATGTAGAGGAGATGCCAGATCAGGATCTACTGCATTGCATATTCGTTTCTGGATTTTGTCGAGGATCTTGAGAGGTGCAGCGGGACACTAGATCATATACGACAGCAATATTCCATGCATGGACGGATGGTTGATTTATAAATTTGAAGGATGGACTCGGACAAGAAAAACTTTCTGGCACGACACAGAATCAACTTTCTTTAGATGAAGCTATTGATTCAATGTATTTGTTCCACTTCATGTCATTCGACAGCGTGAGACCAAGCTTGCATGACGAGGCGCTCTTGAAGAGTTGAGCATCAGCCATTCTGATGGGAGGCAGGGAGGGTTCTATGTGGTGGGTAAAAGAGAGCAGTTTCGTTTTGTGTTTTGGAGGCATTGAAAGTTTACAAGCCATTTCCTGCCACAGTCAACCATAGATTGGAGGTCCTTTTCGAGATCAGCAGCCAGAATAGTTTCTTTTTTCGTAATTTCCGCTTGTAAAAAATCTTCCGGTTTCTTGATACTCTTCCATCTAAAAATCTTCAAGCATTTAAATACAACTTCAGTCGCCATCTTCTGTCTTCCTGGAACCTGTTCTTTTTGTGTCCTTTCTCCTTACAAAATTCTTCTCATTCTCTTTCACTCTCAGTTACTCCTAGCGTCTTAGTAGCATTATCGCCTTGCATGGGGTGGAATGATTAATTAATAGGTAGCTCCACGAGATCGCTAAAAAAAGAGCATAGCCTGATGAAAAAGACGCCAAACTTGACGAAAACAAAATTTCATCGTCTAAATGTTTGTTATTATTAAGAAGAAAGATCAAAGTATTTTGGGGGCATTTTTTTTTACATTTTTTAATCGTTCCTAGCACGTCCGAAATTTTCGTTAAAAATCTTGTTTTTTGAGCCAGCAAAATAGACCATTTTTTCCATTTTATAAAAAAAAACTGGAAATCTCACTTTGAAATTCTTTTAAATATCAATTATCATTTTTTCAAAACTTATTTTAAGAAAATCAGAAATTATGTTTATTTAAAATATTTTGAACCAAGCTTAACTTAGCTTTTACGCCGAAAAGATGTAATTTGAAAATAAAACAAGCAGGTCATAAACTTTCGCGTCACTTGACAGGTGATGAATGACATATTGACGGATTCCGTGAGGCTAATTTGTTCTACGGAAGGAAAAAGTGAAATAATTTACATTTAAGTGAACAAATTATTTACCTCGTTATTTTTAAGGAAAACTTTCAGCGCTCTAATTTTTTGGGGGGGTATTTAGCTTTCACCTTTACGATTACGATGCTTTATGGAAAATATATTATAAAGAAATTAAAATAAGACTGTAAAGAGTGAGATTAAATTTCATAAGAAAGGTATCTAATTAATCTATTTAATTTAACCTTCCTTATGAAATTTTATCAGAAGTGTACATAAAATACTAAATTTTATGTACATTTATTACATTTTACTTTGTTATTTGTATTTCCATTCATTTTATTATTAATTTTGATATTTCATTTATGGAAAAATGTCATAACTGAGATTAATATAAAAATAAGATCATATAAATTTCATAAGATGATACTGGTACTTGTAGGTACTCTTCTCAGTTAAAATTGAAAAATCAAATTAACTTCCCCATACGCGTTTCGCAAAAGTAAAGGCCTTAACAGCGGAGAACAATGCTTAACTCAGATAATGTAACTTAGTTGTATTCTGGTTGGTCTTCCGTACTTTATAATTACAGCCCGATTATAAACACAAAATTACATTTCTTAATTACTGCGGATCTTCTGATTAGTCAAAATGATACAATTTACAACGCGCTAAAAAAAGATCTACCTCATAAGGAGACTTAGGAAACCCGATGCGGCTTTTATTTTTGCAAGATTTTCCAAATTAATGTGTCACATACCAAAAAACGTGCTAAAAATTGTCTATGTTAATTTAATTCCGGTGA
The DNA here is from genome assembly GCA_903632075.3 of Acanthosepion pharaonis. NCBI lineage: Eukaryota > Metazoa > Mollusca > Cephalopoda > Sepiida > Sepiidae > Acanthosepion > Acanthosepion pharaonis. The sequence goes on along the minus strand of CAHIKZ030000192.1, from coordinate 296,673 downwards.
TACAAAGAACTAAGTTTTTTGTTTTTTTTTAATCAAAATTTAGAATTTTCTAAAAAGAAGGAAAAATTTTAAGAAATAATTAAAATAAACTTTGATCTTTCTTCTTAATAATAACATAAGCATTTAGACGATAAAATTTTGTTTTCGGCAAGGTTGGCATCTTTTTCATCAAGCTATGCTCTTTTTTTAGCGATTTCGTGGAGGTAACTAATTAATTAACCAGGAAATTATCCGATATAAATTAAATATTTAGTACTTATTGGTTAATAGAATTTATGTTAAAAATCTTTCAGCTTCATTTATTTAGATATTTTAACACATTTAAATTTGAGTGTTTACAAAATTGTTTATAACTATATAAAAAAAATCACTTAATATATTATTTGAATAAAAAAAATGGAATATCAACCGTGAACCAATTGAAAATTCGTCTCTAATCACCAAAAATGATGGAATTTTTTAATTTTTTTTTTTTAGAGTTGGTGTTTGCATGACATTACTATTTTCTTTGATTAAGCAGAAAAAATTGAATATTAAAAAAATACTTGTAATTTTTCAGTGCAGTTTGAAATTCCTCCAGTTGTTCGCAACAAGAGATTTTTATAAAATAAAAATGTATTTGAAGAATCTAACAATGCAAAATTTAATGACATTTTCGACTGTGAAATTTAAATTTTATTTTTTACAACTGTTCGATTATTTTTTTCTATGGAAATTCAAATATTTTATAACAAATAGATAAGAACATTAAATAAACACAATGACTAAAATTCAAGTATCATTTAACCGTTTAAAAATCGTTTGTAAGCCTGTTGTCTAAAAAGGCTCATAAAAACCTATACAATAAAAAATTATATTCATACGCTATTGTTTATAAATGGTTAAAAAATTATTATCATAGATAATAACAGTTTCTACATTCTAATAGTTTTTTTCCTTGGGTGCTATTTCCATTTTGTGGCAAGTAGAAAGAAAGAATGTCAAAGTTATATTTGATATAGTCTTTTTTCTTATTGTCCTCTCCCTAATCATTCACTATATATTCCTAAAAAAAAAAAAAAAAAAAAAAAAAATCATTCACATATAATTCGTCACGGACTACCAAAATAGTCATATTCATAAAAACGTAATATTCTTTTTTCTTTACTCAAATATGTTTTCTATTACTGTTAATGTTTCTGTCCGGCTTAAAATTTTACGTTTCTCAATAATTGACAATATATATTCATCGCAGATGTATTCACGAGCCGCCAAAGATGGAACTTGTCCGCAATCAGATCTTATTAACCTACTTTACACATTGGAACTTGGTCCGAATGTCTGCGTGAGAATCATGACAAATATTTCAGACTTCTGAATAAATGTCGGCCATATTGGGATTTTAATGAATTTCAGGGAAACTTACAGCGACCTTAATTAAAAAATATTCTAAGTAGTCCCAGTTCCCCACCATCCAATAATTTGTGAATAATCTTTATGTCTTTATCTAAAGAATCAAGAGAATGTAAATTAATCTCGAGTGTGTAGACATGAGCAACTGATTAGCAAACAAAGTTTACTATTTACATTATTCGGACTATTGTCCTCATCTTTGTTGCCATATTTATCACAACGTTTCGGCCGTTGTCCATTCCGGCCTTCTTCAGGTGGTTGGAATGTCGAACTGAACCCTTTATTTCGCTCGCTGGGGTAGACTGTTCTAGTTCCACGTGCCATGTCTAATGGATGTCAGTTATCAGTTATCACCTGTTAATTCATCTCTCCAAGTTCTCCACTGCCTTAACCAGATATTGAACTCACAACACTTTGGGTACTGTCACTGGATCTCTAACCACCGCCTTTATCCACTGTGCCATGTGTCCTTAAATGTTAATAGCTCATCTCAGAAATATAGACAGATACTCATGCAAAGTTTGTTTACCAGGACTAGAGAGTTCTAAAATCACTAGATATTCCACAATTCGTTTTAAAAAAAATACAGAACATTTCATAAATAAAAGTAATCAAAACTCATCAGAGAGAATCCGGAATGACTTAAATTCGCTGGTCCACTTATGGAAAAAAAAGAGGGTAATTTTTGTAGATTAAATCTTTCTCAATCGGCGACACTTGTCAAAATATTGATTTTTTTTAAAAGTCTTTTTGAATTACAAGGTCCTGTTCATAATATCGATACAGTGTAAAATCAATCCGTGACTTACAAGTTATCGGATCTTCGATGTTTGATTAGAAATTTCAAACTCGAAACTGTTTAAATCTTTGTTATGGTTTTGTACGCAGATATCAGTGACGTAAACAGAGTTTCAAATTTGATATTTGTAAACAAACAGCTACGATCAGATAAGTCCGTAAGAAATCAATGATCGGTTTTACACTATATCGATCAGGACTCTCGTTTAAAATGATAAAAAAATTAACCTTTTTTTTTTTATTCCGTCAAATGTCGCGGTAAGGTCTAAAAAAATACTAATTTTCAAAAAATATTCCTAAAAGAATATTCCCTATTTTTATTTTTTTATTTTTACGAGTGGACCATGTATTTAAGTAGTTCTGGGAATCCTTGTAAAAGATATTCAGAGTTCTGCTTCTTGTCTTATACTCGAAGAAAATCATCCAGATTAAACCAATTATTTAGTAAAAAGCTTACAGAAAAAATACCGTACATCAAATATGAAGATTTCTATTGTTGGTAGAGATACGTTCAACTTTCACGAGAGTCCAAATGGTAGACTTAGGGGTGGGAATTAGGTGGCCTTTTTTGGAATAGGGTTACTCCTTTTCACGGGGATTCAGTGCAGTCGGTAGATTGATTTCAACCGACAGTTTCCTAATATAATTAGTATATTTGCTACAAGAATTACGAATGGACTTTTATTAATCCGACTTTTATATTACATTATACGTAATTAGTGGATACTCGTATTTGAATTGGCGCCCCGTTTATACATTAAACTATATTTATTTAATATGCAAGTTCAATTTATGCTGAAGATCGCAAATTTTACTTTAATAAGATTTCTCGAAATTTCACGCAGGTAGTAATATAAATAAATGTACTATTTAATATGTAACCGGTGCGACTACTCAGATACGAATATCTACTCATAATAACGTTTAAAGTGAGATATATATATATATATATATATATATATATATATATATATATATACACACACACACATACAAATTTTTATTAAATGCCACCGACAAGGAATATCAATTCAACTTTTATGTCATTCTGATTTTCGAAGGAGAAGTTTTGCATCGGGATTTAATTTGTTCATAAATTGTCCAAATATTGTGCATTTTCCTGTTATAGAAAAAAAAATGAATTTCCGATATAAGAGTCCTCCTTCGGAAATTAGAAAAACATAAAAAAATTGAATCGACAGATTTTGTCAGTGGAATTTAATAAAACTTGTTTGTATGATTCTTGCCTAAACACACCACCCACACATATATATATATATATATATATATATACACATAAATATTAAGGTCGGCAATATTTCATGCTTAAACACAATTATCAGGAAATGACGATTACGTTTAAGCAGACTCCGCCCTCAATGTCCACTTTTATATCTACATACGCTATATTAAGCATTTTAACCCCAAAATATAGCATACCTTAAAACTCTCCCCTCATATATATATATATATATATATATATAAAAAATGCGTAGGTATGCAGAAAAATTTCGCTTGAAGATGAAACGGGACTAAACACCACAATCCAACTTAATTTTAATAATTATTTGGATATTTCGGCTCTCGTTTTTGAAACATGAGAACTCTTATGTAGCGAAGGAATCCTATTTTTAAACAAAAACTATTATTATAATATATATATATATATATATATATATATATATATATATATATATATATATATATGTGTGTGTGTGTGTCATCCACATACAAGACTGTATCAGACCTCATCAGTGTGACTAGACATCCGACTGCTTCAAGCCTGGATCGAAACATCATTCAGGGATCCTACCCCTAAGCTATCGGCGAACGACAGAGAAAGGGAAATTTTAGCGCATTATATACAGATGTATACAAACACCAGCAGCCAGAGGGTTCAATTCATTAATGTAGAGAGATGCGTTAATTTTAGGGCTATTAGAGTTTGCAATCTCGAATATGCATTTCATGAAGAGAAATCGAAAATATTTAAAATACTCTATCTACGAAGTTTTTTTTTAAAAATATGTACGCCATTCGTTTGCTATTATAATCTACAAAACCAAAAAACAAAAAATATAAACACAAAGCCAAGACATTTACATAAAGAATCCATAACTGATGAACTTTAGAACACCGAAGCTCTTCAAAAAGGTAAAAATTTGAAGTCCATTTAAAACGAAGCGCTAATTTTACACCCGAAACAACATTAAAAAGTAAACATTGTCCCCCTCCCAATACATCAGCGAAACATGACGGAATTTAACGAATAATTATACTACCATAAATAGAGACTTAACGTTAAACAACAAGCTCAACCTTAGTGTTCACAATTTTAACTTTGAAAAAAAAAAAAAAAATAGAAGTTCATAAGACGAAAATGTATTGAAAGTGACACGAATCTCTTACAATTGACATACGACCGGGACATTTCAGTTTATCGTCTGTCCTTATTCAGTACTGAAACGATGTGGGTTACGAAAACTTCAAGTGGATAAATAAATAAATGAAAATAGAATTGAAATTAGTTAACTATAATTTAAAAAAAAAAACAAAAAAACAATACCATTAAAGTAAAAAAATAAAGTGAAAAAAAATCGAGTGTTTAACGTGAATCGCGTTTTCTCTCGTGAACGTAATTTTTTTTTTTTTAATAAAATATTTTTCTGATAAAGACGATCCATCAGTGAATCATCACAATAGAAGTTTTTAAATTGCGTTAATTAAAAGACGAAAAGCAAATATTGAAGGAGTATAAAATAGTACGCAGAGAATCCCAATATCAAAATGGCAGAGTATTATATTTTACACAATAAAAGTGGACACTAAGGTCAACACCGAATAGCATGAAGAAGTGTTCAAGTATGAAACAGACCGTCACCACTCAGTGTTCCTCTTGTCCACTTTTACATCTCATACGCTATATAACATACCTTAAAACTTTATATATATATATATATATATATATATATATATATATATATATATATATATATATATATATATACACACACACACATATGTCTTGTTACAATAATATTTATTACTTCACTATTTATTGTATACTCCTCTTTATCCCGTTATTAGTCATTCGAAACGAATTAAAATAAAAATTAAATAAAACTTACCGACCCAATTAATTCAGGAACAATCTCCCGTTGTTTGGTGACAATAGCGGCTGCTTCGTTTCTTGCTATTTTTCTTCTTTCAATTATAAATAATAAATTTATTCCTTCTGTCACGCAGATGAAATGCACTTAAACGGCCAATGTTTAAACGTGGGAACATACAAACATGTATTTATATTGCAGATCAGAGACAAAAATTGTCCAGTTTCGTCAGAACATGGCCGCTATTCCTTTAGTGTAATCGGAAGATGTTGTTTACGAAACTTAAAGCCAGGAACTAACCATAAAATTAAACCCGACAGCAAATCACTTTGGCTAACAACCATCATCCAAAAAATGGCTAACGTTATCGACTTTCAATGTTACGCGCTACGCAAAAAAAATTAGGCCGCCATTCTGTTGATATTTATTTCCAATGACATACGAAGGTTATTGGTAGTTTCACGGCTATTCCATTTGATTTCGGGTATGATTGGGATGTCATAGGTTCAAGAGATACGAAATGACAAAACCCGAGTTCGAATTCTGGCTTGAGGTTCATTCAGCAATAACGCTCTTTGGAAAAAGACAGAAATCAACTTTTCGCTTTGCTCTATCCTATCACCAGAAAGTTTGATAAAACCTCGTCGAAGAAGAGAGTGGGTGAATACTTGTAAAAAAATCACTCTCCCAGGCAGCAATAATAGTAAGAAGTATTTACCCCTATTGTCAGCCTTGACATTCATCAATATTTGGCAATTCCGTAAATATTAAAATTTAACAGCATTTTAATTTCAGAATACTTCCGAAATGTTATCGCTATTTCTGAAGCTCATCTGGTGCAGCTCAAAGCGAAACTGTGGTGGTCGTGGTAATGACGATAGTGGTAGTAGTAGCAGCAATATTCGAGACTAGCTTACTAACCATTTTTTCACGGCGAGGCAACCATATTATCTCATAAGTAAGAAACAAGGCCAAACGGGAGCTAAATTAAAACAGGAAGATTATGTTACGCCGAAGCTTAGCTTGGTGTGACGAAATAGTCTTGGTGGTGGGGATGTCAATAGTGGTAGTTAGCTAACTGGCCATTATTTGGCGACGAAGCAGCCATATTATCCCCTAAACTTAACTAAGTACGAAACAAGGCCGAAGGTGGGTGGGTAGTTAGGACAGGAAGTTTGGAGCAACACAATCTTCCAAAGGAAGACGTCCTAAAAAATTAGCATTTAATGCTAATGCTAGCTTTTTACATGCTTTCGAGCCCAAATACTCCTGGGAAATGTGCAAGGATTTCAGTTCGGAGGAAGACCAGATTTACAAAACCATTGGTCAATGAGGCGTAGCCGGTTGCGTACTGTCATTTGAACGACAAGGCATTTCGTTTCCAAACATGGCGTAAGGAGAAGTTTAAATGATGCATCATGATTTAAAGTAAAAACTGTTAATCCCCCCCACACCCTAAAAAAGTGCTGTTGCTTTTGACAGGTTTTAATTGTTTTTTTCCACTTCTTCAACCTCAACTCTAGACATTGGTGAAGATTTTCTATTTCGACGTTTATCTAATACGTTCCTTTGTGAATCTACAGCACAGGAAATGGGAGGGAGTGATTCTGTAACACGGGAGGGGAGAGAGAGTGATTCTACAACACGGGAGGTGGGGGGGAGTGATTCTACAACACGGGAGGTGGTGGGGAGTGATTCTACAACACGGGAGGTGGTGGGGAGGGATTCTACAATAGAGAATAACGCGTCCCCTTCAGTGTTCAGACAAAACAGATTGAAATAGGTAGATTTCGTTGATTATTTTAATCATGGCAGCAAACATACGTTGAAATTTCCTTGTTAAACGTTATGTTTCTTAATTAATTTTTTCCTTAATTATTTCATTTCTCAATTATTAAAACATAATTATTAAAGAAAAATTAAAAATGGATAATTTAAAATATTAAAGAAATAACTGAAAAAAAATTATCGACAATAGTTCTTTTTCGGATATTTGTCTGAATTTCTGGGATTAGGAGTTATTATTTACGGGATCTGGAACATTAATCTCAAAAATTATGCTCTAATGTCGGTTGTATTAATATACAAACAATGCTTGTCAATAAATGCTTATAAACCACCTGTAGCATCAGTAATTAATCTACCACTTCGTCCCCAGCCCCTCAACTTCCGGCGTCTTCCTTTTTGGGTTGAGGTGTCCACGCGTTCCGAACCGAACTTAGAGGTAACTGGCCGTACGCTCCCTGAGTACCTGTAGATTATTTCGACCGGTCAATTGGTCAAGTCCTGCTCGCTGTCCACGCTGTGTTAGTTTTTAGATCCAGTAAGCGGGGTGTTGTCCATACGTTCACGGTCGACTGGGGATGTGGACACGGCTGTGAGAGTTGGCGCTAGGAAGTTTAGAATGTGGCAAAATAAAACAAGAAATAATATCTGCAGAAGCCAGATAACAATGGGGGAAATATTGACATCTTTTATATAAGATAACATTAGAACAGAGGTTACAGGGAGAATAAAAACATTTAACATAAATGAGAAAAGAAAAAGGAAAAAGACAAAATGCATCCAGCGAATTCCCAACAGAGAGAGGGTTTGTGTGTTATAAATGCATATTGAATCACCTGGGGTAGGTTTATGACTAATAGTCCAGTCTCATACAGACTTCTCAGAACAGGGGGCAGTCTTCTTTCTCTCCTCCAAAATTCTCCCGCAAATCTCTTGACCCACTGCGATGACAGTCTCTTTCCCCGACTCTTCCGTCTCTTCCGTAGCACCGCGACCCGTAATGCACGTGTCAACGATGTGCCGACCGATCGCAATCTCTCCCGTCTCTCTTTTCCATCTGCACTCGACGGCAGTCTAGCCAACCACTTTCTCAACAGATTTCTGTAAGCGTTTATATAGATAAGCCTGGCTGATCACAAATCGACCCTTGGCCCGGCATGCGATTATCATGAGTGCCAAAAACTATCCCTTGACATGTAAACCTATTCTCCAATTATTTACCTTATCTCAATCACGAGTTCTTCTCGCTTCACCAAAATTATACTTTGAGATATCTAAACATTGATTCAACCTTTTGATCAAAACAAATACTGTTAAACAAAACCAAGTATCTCGCCCATCCCCATTGTTTACTAGTGACCCAGGTTTAAAACATCGCCTCCTGCCCTGAGATCGTGTTTCTCATCGGTAATCACACATCTTAACCCAAATTGTACTTTAATATATAAACACTGTTTCCATTTCCAGTCAATAAACGTTATATTTGCGTGTGTGCGTTCATGTGGGTGTGTCGTGTATAACCCTCTCTGTTACATTAATGTTGCTATAAGTGTCTTAAATATTATTCTGTAATATAGTGAATATCAATAAAATCGAGTATTTTGTACATGAATAAAGTCTTAATTTATTAAAAAATATTATAGACAAATGTCCTTAGTCAGGTTTCCTTTAGACGAATGTTCCTAAATCCATTATAAGATTGGATTTAAATTGGCATAAATTTTATTTTACACAATTCTCTATTCATAAATAATTTCAACGATAAATAAATAATTTCATCCAACATATTGAGGTCAACACCAAGCGACAACAGGCTGTTTAATGGTTGAACGCAATCTCCAGGTCATGTACGTTAGTGTTCAATTATATTTAGTGTTTAATTATATTTAGTGTTCAATTATATTTAGTGTTTAATTTTAAGATTTAGGGTTCAATTATATTTAGTGTTTAATTTTATTTAGTGTTTAGCTTTATTTAGTTTTTAATTATATTTAGTTTTTAATTATATTTAGTGTTTAATTTTAAGATTTAGTGTTCAATTATATTTAGTGTTCAATTATATTTAGTGTTCAATTATATTCAGTGTTCAATTATATTTAGTGTTCAGTTATACTTAGTGTTCAATTTTTAAATTTAGGGTTCAATTATATTTAGTGTTTAATTTTATTTAGTGTTTAGTTTTTAATTATATTTAGTGTTTAGTTTTTAATTATATTTAGTGTTTAATTTTATTTAGTTTTTAATTATAATTAGTGTTTAATTATATTTAGTGTTTAATTTTAAGATTTAGGGTTCAATTATATTTTAGGATTTCCAAAAATTAAAGACCAATTAAGATTTGTTTTAAAATTTCCGTAAACTTTCTTACAAAAATTCCCTTTTCATAAATAAATCCAATCACAATGAATAAGTATCCAAAACATGATTGCGTGGTAGTTTGGGGCGTTATTCTGCACCTTTCTTTATGTATATTTTAGTTCTTTCTTTTCTCGAACCCCCACCGGTAGCCAATTATAAGTCTAGCGTACTAACCATGGTATATATTATTATGAGAGAGCAAACACCATAACCTAACTATAAATAGTATCTTAGTGTGGCACAAGATCACCATCATGGGATGTATACGTAAGTGATTATGGTTTCTTTTTTTCTTTGATATCTATCAGATATTGATTGCCACGATTATTCCTAGGAAAGATCGTGAAGTAATTTTCTCAGTTTGACTGACCGATTTCATTATACCACGATGTTAAACGCTAGGCTACTGACACTTTTTATTTGTTGCTTAATCATTTCGTCCAAGCAAGGCAATAAAGCCACTGAGGCGCAAGGGGATTACTAAATGTGAAAGAAACGGAGAAAACGTTATTGAGGACATTAAAAGAACAGATTTCAAAAGACAGGAGATAACGACGTTGCATTTAAATTTAAAGATCGTAGTTGATAGGAAATAAAAAGCTGGAAGAGAGTTCCCCAAGCGAGAAGTGCGAGAAGAAACTATTAGCATAGAACTTACGGTTACACCTTGAACTTTCAACAGATACTTAGCTGTCAATTTCGTACTACTCTTAAATTCATTAAGTCGTGGTACCAAAGAGGAACACTCACCAGAACAGTTATCATGAAAATATTTATAGAAAAGGCCCAGGGAAGCCACGACAGTAGGAAAGTGACTGAAACCGAGAGGCCACGTCAGGACCGATAATATTGCAGATTCTGATAAAGATATCGAGAGACACTTTGGATCTTATCAAGAATCTCTCGATACACCCTCTTCGAACTTCCCCTAAAGAGTTAATTTCTTAGCAAATCCATCTTTCGAACCATCGCTCGATGGTAGATATCCAATACGTACATTTGATTGGGAGAAAGATGGCACCATACCTTTTCACAAAGAGCATATTTATCTTGTACAAAAGTCGGAGGATAACTGTTTCACTTAAACTGTCTGCTCCAACGAATTGGTCTGTAAGGTGAGATTGCTAACTACTGCACCATCGTAAGATTCCAGCACTGAAAGTTCCAATATACCATAATATAAGAGATAGTGCTTAAAAATTCTGATGTTTCACGACTTGGTCAGATTCTGGAGTGTGAACTTTTCAGTGCCTCCTATCATAATTCATTATGCACTGAGTACGCCATTATGCTATTCGACTATTTTCAGACAATATAAATTATTTTCATCGCCCAATTGACTTTACACAGCCATAAAAACTGACAAACTTATTGATTATTCTGCTATAAAAAAATAATCAATCAAAACTAAAATCGAACTCGCTCTCTCTGGCTTTTTGGTTTGGACAATCCTTGTCTAGACGAAGAAAGAACAAATTCACTGAAACGTGTCTGTTCACGCGAGATCTGGGTCCTGAGACAGCACTTCCTCGTTGCAGTAAAAGTAATAGATCCATTGGGACAGTTATATTATCCTCTGACTTACATGTAAATGTGTGTGTTCCTTTGTTTAAAAAAGACCACTGCTGCTTTTAGCCGAAGGTGGAAAGTAGAGCAAATAGTGTTCTTGTCTTTCATCTTTGATTAGTCCTGTCTCGTCTTAGAGCGAAACAAATTAGCTGAAGCGTGTCTAGTTTCTTAGGCTTCTTCTCTTAAGTAGTACTTTCCCATTGCATTCGGGGACGTAAATGTAGTGGTTGCGAATTGATGCCTTCGATAAAAGTGAGACTGCAATGTCTGAATATGTTCACATTCAAAACGGGGAGGTGATTTTCTAAGCGTAGCTTAGAAGTGGCACGAAGTCAAACGTATGGAACACCCAGTGAGGACCGAAATCACTTTTCGGTCGTAATTGATCTAGCGAGACAAGCTTGCTAACCATTACACCACGTCGAAGTGCTCTAATAGTGATTTTAGTCCTGGGTATGACGATAAACTACATCCGGCAGCAAGGCCTCTGATCGGGAGATTGGAGGTTTTGAGGGGCGTAGAACCACCTCTTAATTGCTGTTGTTCTCAGGTCTACCATGACCCAAGGTGGTAGCATCTGTTAGGGTCCCAGCTATGGGCAAATAGTGAACCCCAAACAAAAGTAAAAACCCCACGAAAGTATATAAATATATTTTTATAGTAAAAATATCAGCACTACATTTTAATAAAAACATTTATTACCAACAATACTTTTTATAGTAAAATTACCAACAATACATTTTAGAGAAAACACACTTTATAGCAGAATTACCAACAATACATTTTATCATGAACTGAAAAACAATACATTTTTATTGTGAAATAACAATGAATACAACTCTAAAGAAGTATACAGATACATTTCTATATTAAAATTACAAGCAATACATTTCCATAAAAAAGTTATCAACAATACATTTTTATGATGAATTAAAAAGAATACATTTTTTTAAATTACTAACAATATATTTTATTATCTAGAAACTATATATCTAAACAAAAAAAAACAAACATAAGTTTGCCCCGAAGGTTATGTACAAAAATATCTGCTAAGTGGAAAACCGCCATTTTTCTTGTGGGATAAATATAGCAAACTCGGAATGGGAGTCCAGGTAATAAAATGAGAGTAACACTAAAACCATATATATAAACAAACGATAATGTATACATTAACGAACCAAAAGGTATACATAGACAATTGAAGATTGTTGCATGTGACAAAACAATAAATATAAATGAAGAAAACATTTAAACCTAGTGAAGGTGATAGTGTAGAAGTAAGTGTAACAAGCGTGTGCGATAGACACATGTGTATGTTTGAGTGTGTGTGAGAGAGTTCAAAAGTCAACTGAGGACCAAGGGAAGTGCAGCGTTCTTATGAACGTGCGACAGGTATCTTACCGTCCCCGTGTGAAAAAAGGAAAAAAGTGATATTTAGCTACCCCCCACCACGAGGGTTACATATGGCACAAGGCCGACTTTAACGTGGGATTTCCGAGCCCGTAGGCTCGGCCAAAAATATTCCCTCTTTGAACCCGCATAAACGGGTTCAGGGGCAGTCAACCAACCCGAACGAGACTCTGCCCTTCGGCGGAGTCTCGTCCGGGTTCCTCTCCGCCCGAAAGCAGAGAGTTACTTAGCCCGGAGCCAAAAAAAGAAAAAAGTGGATGGCAGAGAATGTCGCCACCTATTTATAGGCTTAGGGAGCGTCCCCTAACGGCGTTTTTGGGGGAAAGTAAGTGGGGTAATTCCACAACACAAACAACAAAACCAAACCTAATAGTGATTTTCTAAACGAAGCATAGATATGGTACAAAGCCGAAAGTATGGATCACTTAGGATTGAAGTCACAACTCAGTCGTAATTGATCTGGCGAGACAAGCTTGCTAACCTTTGTACCACGTCGAAGTGACAAAAGGGAGTGAGGTCTAATTTAGAATTGGCTTTATGCAGATACAATAATAATTATCTAACAAGTATAACAAAATTTCACAGCGTAAGACTTTTTCATTTGTGAACGCATAGAAAAAGATTTAATGAAGGATGGTGGGTGAAACTAAATCCGTTTCAGTTTGGAGTTTGTTCTTATCAGCTACAAATCCCCCAACTGACACATTTCAGTTTTGAAATCGGTATTTTTCTAACAGCTTGAATGTACTCAATAAATATTTAATATTTTAATCAGCATGGCCGATGCTAACTTCCAGGAGAATAACTGACTGCGTTTTTCCGGTCTAACGTTTTCCACTGACAGGAAGTGAAACGATTATACCGAATCAATTGCTAAGTCTGCTGCTCGGAAAGTTGGTTCATTGTACCTTGCTAGAAAAAAAAATAACTTCTCACCATAATCTATCTCACATCATTGTAAGTCCGTGCATTGAATACTGATGCCACCTCTGGTCTTATGTATCTATTATGTTTCTAGAGATTCTTGACAAAATCCAAAGAAAATGTTATCGGTTCTAAGATGACACTTCGGTTTCAATCACTTTCGCATCGCACTAACGCAACTTTCCTGTGCTTATAAATTCTGCAAATATTATCATGGTAACTGTTCTGATGAGCTTTCCTCTTTGAAACTTCGACTTCACGAATTTAAGCGCAGTGCTAAATTGGCGGTTAGGTCTCATCATTTTGCTGTTGAAATTGCTAGATGCAACCGCAAGTTCTATGCTATTTCTTGTCTCACACTTCTTGCTTAAGGGACTCTCTTTTGGCTTCTTTCCTTCCTGTCAATTACGATCTTCAAAAATTCAAGTGTCATATCAATCTTCTTGAATCTTGTCTTTTTATTTTCCTCTCTCTTCTCAATAACGTTTTCTCCGTTTATTTCACTCTCTGTAATCTCTTTCATGTTAGTGGCTTCCTTGGGGTGAAATGATTAAAAATTACCCACACTGACCCTACAGCTCAAACCTTTCCCTTTCGAGACCAGCATTCAATAATCTAATCACTCAGCTGTTGTTGGACCGGCCAAAATGTTCGTTCAGTCGTTTACGTTAAATTTAAAGGCAAAGACATTTTTGTGATATGAAATTTATTGAATAACTCTGCTATGATGTTTTAATGTTCTTAATTTTATGAAATGGAAAACCTTGTCAAGTTTGAATCTTTTCATTAGTACCCTCTTATGCAATAGTGGAATTTCCATGGCTATTTTTTAGTTGTGGAAGGGTTACTAAGTATTAGAGAATATGAGTAATATATACTATTAAGGAGAGAAGACAATAACAGCACAAGAATTACGAAGAGAGAAGATAACGATTGGCATTGGATTTCATTTTTGGAAGGTCAAAGTTGACTGGGAAGCAAGCCGCCGAGAAAAAGTTCTCAAAGCGAGAAAGCGCGGAATAGAAACTGTTGTCATAGAACTTACGGTTGCATATAGCTATTTCAACTTTAAAATGATGAGACCTTTCTGCCAATCTAGTACTGCGCTTAAATTCACAAAGTGTAAGTACCAAAAAGGAACGCTTATCAGAGCAGTTACCATGAAAACATTAAAAGAAAAAGCACAGGTAAGCTACATTATGGCAGTGGAAAAGTGACTGAAGCCTAGTTGCCAGGTCAAGACCAATAACATTGCAGATTCTTCTTTGGATTTTAACTAGGGTCTCTTAATATATAGCTGGGGCACCAGACGATATATAGCAACAATATTCTAAGCATGGACGAAGATAGATAGATAGATAGATAGATAGATTCTAATGATATATTCTTCATTTAAGGTAATCCTTTATTTGCTAATGTTTGTGCAAGTTCTTTCAAAAAATAGTCCCCTCATCAAAAAAAAAAAAAAAAGAAGTTTCTAAAAAATAGTTTGAAAAATGTTTTAAAAATTCAGAAGCACAGTTTTAAACTTGACATTTCTTGGTTGGTCGTTTTTGTTTAGCAGCTTTTCGCCCTCTATAGGTTATTTAAGGCCGAAATCTAAATAGTTTGGACACAATTTTATTTTATTTTTGGGTGAGATAATAATAGTTTAATGATATGTCTTACTAATTAACCCATAGCTAGGGGAGAACAGATGGAATATTACCTTTTCCAAGGGTATTTGCGCGTGTGAATATAACGAACCCAACTGGAATTAGAACTCGGCTCTACGATTTCCAATCCCGAGCCATCATCCATTACACCATCCGTACATCCAAGCTTACATCACCTAGTATTCCCAAGCAGTCACCTATCTAGGTATTGATCTGGCCCGACGTTGCTTAACTTCGATGTGACCGTAAGCCTTGGCATTTGTAAATAACAACTTTATCCAATAACTTTGTAAAAAAGTCGGAAATCGATTTTACATTGTATCGATATAATGAACAGGACACCCATTTCGAAATTGATAAAAATTAATATTTTCTGATTCTGGCACATGTTGAAGGTCTGATGAATGTTAATCTAGAAAATTTATTCCTCGAAATGGTTTTATCAACTTCTTTGGGGTGAAATGATTAAAAATTACCCACACTGACCCTACAGATTAAACCTTTCCCTTTCGAGACCAGCACTCAATAATCTAATCCCTCAGCTGTCGTTGGACCGGACAAAATGTTCGTTCAGTCGTTTACGTTAAATTTAAAAGCAAAGTCATTTTTGTGATATGAAATTTATTGAACAATTTTGTTATGTTTTCTATGATGTTTTAATGTTCTTAACGTCTGATTTTATGAAATGGAAAACCTTGTCAAGTTTGAATCCTTTCATTAGTGCCCTCTTACGCAATAGTGGAATTTCCATGGCTATTTTATAGTCGTGGAACTATAAAAAGAACTATAGTCGCGAATTTCCATGGCTATTTTATAGTCGTGGAACACGAAAAGAGCATATTCAATCATTAACTTATTTTTGACGAGTGGACCAATCTACTTAAGTTGCTCTACTTTTCAATAAAAAAAAAAAGAACAGAAATCTAGTTTGATTACACGGAGAAATTAAAGGAATTCAACTCGAAGATTTGCCGGGATGATTTCTGTATTTATACTTTCTGGTTCTATGTAATGTGAATTCGTCTAGCGCCAGATCGATTAATTATTATCGATTATATATGAATCAATAATTTAGCGTTTTTTTTTTTTTAACAGCTATGATTGTCAGACCATTCATGGGCTACAATGCCAATATGAAATCGTCTGGAAATAGAGAGAAATACTTGCTTGTAGTGTAACATTTCTTCTTCTATGGTATGTGTTAACTAGCAGAGTAGACTGGTCTTTCTAGCGTTGGGTGGCTATCAGTCCAAGGTCTACTCTGAATTCAAAACCATGGACAAGGTAACGAAAAACCACATTACTCTCTGTATTTACCCGAGATCTCCCCACAAGACGGAATGTGGCACAAGGCCGGTTTTTAACGTGAGGCTTTCCAAGCGCGTACGCTCGAGGAAAAATTCCCCGTAGACCCAGAATACATGGGGTCGGTCAGATGTCAACCTTCCCAGACAAAACTCTGCCCGTAGGTATAGCCTCGTCTGGGTTTCTCTCGGTCCGAAGGCAGAGAGGTCGACTAACAGATCTTTAACGAACTCTAATCGTTAATTGCAATCTTTCGCAATAAGTCATAGTAAATTAGAGATAATAAAAGAATTCATGCATCATTATCGTCTACATTGTAAAGGAACATGCCAACAACAACAACAAAAGAAGCTCAATTTGTGAGAAAATGAAGATATAAGTAAGTAAAAGTTTTTAAGGTATATGTATAACACATATGTTAGGGGGGTGCAAACTTACTTCTCCCTATAAAGGACAATAATTCAAAATACAATTGAGTTACGTCCCTTGTCCTCTAGTTGGGTGGCGGCACTTCTGAATACAACATGGTGATAAGCTGACACGTACGTAAAACTAATGGTTTCAATCCAAAGAAATCCTTGCTGTTCTCAGGCAGTAAATGAATAAAAGTTATTTTATTATATGTTAAAATACACTTGTCTTTTATTGTCATTCGTTTTTGTTCATCCCAATAACCTGGGATATAACAACAGACTTTTTATTCATTTTTTAATTCTTCCTTTCTTTCTTTTCATTCATTGTTCCCTTTCTTGTATTCTATCTCTTTTTTTTTCATTCATTCTTCACTTTCTTGCGTTCTACTGCTTTCTTTTTATTCATTCATTCTTTCCATTCATTCCTTCTTTTTATTCCTTTTTATTCTTTCTTTTCATTCATTCTTTCTTTTCCCCCATTCTTTTCGTTCATTCATTCTTTCTTTCTTTCGAAATGAAACGATTAAATTTCACCACTAGCTGTTGTTGAATCAATTCAATTGGTCTTCGCCAAAAAAGGCCACCTGAAACCCTAAGTTGTCTCTTTCTCTTTCTTTTCTCCGACCTAAAATTTGATATCGATTCAAGAATGCAATTTCTCGCAGGTTCATATTAGAGAAGGCTTGAATAACTAGAGACTTACACTTAATCGATCCACTTCAATGATCGGTCTATTTTCATCGAAGTCCTTGTTTGAAAATCTACATTCGAAGCATAAATTCATGTCCACAGCGTTTTAAATTCAATTAGTTGGAATTGGGGGCTAAAATTCGATTGTTCGGTTTTATCCAATTTTGGATAAACTGGCATCAGCATGCCGGGTTCAAGTTTCGACCGAATTCACTTTCCGACACTTTTCCGATGGTTTCATGTTTCCCAAGGAAACATGAAACCATCTACCCAAAACAGAATTTAAATAGCGAAGTAGACTGGCTTCTCGGGCCTTTGAATTCAAAGCTGTCCTTTCACAACTTTGAAATCAAAGCCGTTTAGGCGTAGGGCTGTCAACTACACCCAGTAAAACCCTACGGAGGCCACACCAGCAAACCCAGTGTGGCGAGGCTGTGGCCCTACACTCAACAGGGGAGTCTAAGTGCACGAAAGAGAAGGAGCCTAAAATCTAGTATGAAGTCATGGAGATTACATAAAAATCTTAGAAATATTAAGGATTTACTTCATAAATTTAGAGAGGGGTTTATTCATGCCTCAGTATATCTCCTTCACACACACACACACATATATATATATATATATATATATATATATATATATATATATAGTACAGCAGGTAATAGATCCGTTAGTATATAATCCAGGTAAATATTAAAACTGGTCCACAGAGAGCTCAAAGTCTTTATTATAACAGAGGATATATATATATATATATATATATATATATATATATATATATATATATAATACAATAATATATTACATTTAAGCTGTCGACTTTGAGTTCTCAGTTTCTTCTATAAAATCAAGTTTTTACCGTATTTTAAGCTTTAGATTATATTGATACTCTTTCTCTCTCTCTCTCTATATATATATATATATATATATGACAAAAATATATTTGAAGGTATGATATATTTGTGGGTTAAACTTCTCATTGAGAGAGAGAGAGAGAGCGTATGTAAATATAAAAGTGAGGTTAGCAGCGATTACAGTCAATTTCATGCAAATGCAATCTTCAGAAGATTGCATTTAAGCATGAAATTGACTTGTCGTCGGACGTTGACCTCGATGCCCACTTTCAGGTATATATATATATATATATATATATATATATATATATAATGCGCATACGAAATAACATTTTTGTGTTTTTTTACGTGTAATATAATGCTCTTTTAAAAATATTCAATTTAGAACATTTGTATACCTAAGAAAGGGAATTTTGAAATCACCCATATATATATATATTATAATTTTTTCATATAGACAAAAACAATTTACTCACTACAAAGATGCAACTTAATTTCAGTGCATTTAATTGCACTTCAACTGGTGAGAACCAAAATGGTTATGAACAATTCTGTTTGTAAGCAAGCCGCATGTGAGGCGTCACTACCTTTTTCCATTTGTTTGAAAAAAATAATACATAATGGAAAAAAGGTGATGCAGTGAAACAATAGTGACTTACAGGTGCTTAACGAAATCCATTGTATATATGTGCTATATCTCATCAAATGAGAACCCCAGTGATATTAAGTTGTATGTGGGATCAACTAGTAGACCTTTTAAGGATCGATATTACAATCAGATATATACCTTTAGGAATGCAGGCAAACGCAATATGACATCACTTTCTAAATGTTTTTGGAAACTGAAGGAGGAAGGATAAACACCCAAGGTTAAATGGAAAATCCTAAAACAAACCAGAACTTGCAAATC
>CAHIKZ030000192.1:27500-272500 GCA_903632075.3 Acanthosepion pharaonis | reverse complement strand
TCAAACTCGGTCAGTACTTAGATGGTTAGGAATACCAGGTGCTGTAAGCTTGGGTGTGCGGTGGTGTAATGGATAACGGCTCGGAAATGGAAATCGGAGAGCAGAGTTCCAATTCCAGTTCCATTAAATTAACTTACGCGCAAATACGCTTGAAAAAAGTATGAATCCACCTTTTCTCCCCCCAGATATAGGTTAATTAGTAAGAATGGTATCAGAAAATCATTATTAACTCTTACAATCCAAACACGCAAACCCGCCCAAGGATTGAACTAACAATTAATATAATTACCGAATTCCCAAATCGGAGCTTTAATCAATTAGGCTATTGTTCCGTGGGACAATCCCAAGTCTGAAGAATTTTTGTGATGTCAACGAACACTCGTTGCCACTCTTGTGATGTCAACGTATACTCGTTGTCACTTTTGTAATGCTTGTTGTAGTAGAGGCTTTGTAATAGCAGATACAACTATAGTACACCGTTGAACAATGCTGGTGTCAGACGTCTTCGAATAACACTCGCACTAATAGTACTTGCTCGATAATACTCGCTAGAATTATAATCCGTATCGTGATCCGAATAGAGAAATAGTATGGCGAAGAGAGTTGTGAACCGTATAGTAATAGAGGATAGAATAGAAATAACGATGCGAATATTATAAAGCATAGACTAGAATATAGCGAGCTGTATCGTATAGAGGATAGACTAGAATATAGCGAGCTGTATCGTATAGAGGATAGACTAGAAAATGTGATCAATTAGATGTCATGCTACTTTCTACTTATGCGATTCTCTATGGTAACGTGATCCACTTAATTCAATAATGGGATTGCCTGTGTTTGCTCACTGGTGATCTATGTTCAAACCCAAGTGTCGGCAGCGACATTTTAAGAATATAATTGCAAAACATATTTCGTACTCAGCTACATTTAATCATTAGTTTCTGGTTTTAGTCTCTACACTTATTTTTAAGAATGATTTGTTACACACAATGGAAATGTTACAATCGTAGTATAAACAAAACTGATTTAAATGCTAACAGAAGGTGTTTATATAGCAAATTCAAATGCCTTTTGTAGATAAACTGCGCCTTTTAATTCAGTTATAGCTGTGATATAATGGATTTCTGCGAGATTGGCTTATGACACACACGTACTCAAGTGGGCTGTAAATGATTTTGCCTGGGATTGGTGCACCGGCGTTTTTTTATGATAACCAACAACAAAATCAAGTCATGAGAGCATCAAAGCAACCACCCGCTGTACACTACTTGAAGAAAAAGGGAAATAGATAGCTAAAAGCTTTCGGGATCAAGTGTCACTTGGCCGGAAGGTAGGGAATTCCGGTTTTGGGTTTATAGAGTCAGTCCACATTCTAGCCTGAGTTAGAAAGAAACCATCTATTGGCGGGTGACAAACCGTCCGTCATAAGGGTGAGATGGGCAAAGGAACGTCAAGAGAGAGCTGGTAGTCATGGACCCTCCATTTAGATTTCTTTTCTCGCTGTGGAGATATTTTACATTTCGTTTCTTTTGTTGAACGTACTCTAAGCGTTTCCAAGTTTTTTTGCTCACACCGACGCAGACAGAAATCGAAAACAGGTGCGGTGAAGCTTTTTGGTGGGTGAAAACCCGACTGATGACAGCGACTGTATATTCACACGCCATTACTATACTCGTTACATAGTAACACGTAATCCATCTTGCACATTAATAAATTAACCATTCGTTCGTGCATTGAATATTGCTGTGATACTGATTTTCCAAGCATAGCTCAGATGTGGCACAAGGCCTAAAGTATGGGGCACTCAGTGAGAATCGAACTCACTACACATTCGTAGTGATTTTCCAAGCGTAGCTCAGATGTGGCACAAGGCCGAAAGTATGGGGCACCCAGTGAGGATCGAACTCACTACTCAATCGTAACTGTTCGAGCGAGATAAGCTTGCTAACCATTACACCGCCTCGAGGTGCCCAAGTGATTTTCCAAGTATAGCTTAGATGTGGCACAAGGCCAAAAGTAGGGGACACCCAGTGAGTATCGAACTAAGTTTTCAGTCGTAATTGTTCTAGCGAGACAAGCTTGTTAACCATTACACCTCCTCGAGGTGCCCATATTGCTAGTCTGGTGTTCCCGCTATATATCTCTCTCGAGATTCTCGACAAAATACAAGGAAGAGTCTGTAATGTTATCGGTTCTGACCTGGCATCTCGACTTTAGTCACTTTCCCACTGCCGCGACGTGGTTTCCCCTCTATCTTTTCTAAAAAAAATATTTTTATCGCATTGTTCTGATGAGCTTTGGGACATCGAATGAATGAATTTAAACGAATTCATAGATTAGCAACTATGTCTCATCGTTTTACTGTTAAAATTGCTGTAAATTTTATTATAATAGTTTTTTTTCTCGAACATAAAGCCTGTGGAACTCTCTTCCGGTTTCTTGCTTCCCTGACATCTACGATCTTTAAAACTTTAAATGTAACATCAATCGCTATCTTCTGTTTTCCTGAATCCTGTTTTATTCCCATTTCTCCTCACTAAAGTCTTTTTCATTCTCTTTAACCCCTTGCGTTTTGGTGGCATTGTCGCCTTGCTTGGTGTCAAATTGAAAAACAAAATGGCTGAATAAATACAAGATGCGTATATCATCTGAGAGAAATACATTTACGGGACGTGAATATAAAATATATACATGTTATCAGATACGGAAAAACAGAAATGAATGAAGTTCTTAGTTGGTAAGTTGGTATGGCCAGATTTTGAGTCTGAATTTGCCTCAGCAATAAAAAAAAAAAAAAAAGAAAGAAAAAACTGGAGTAAACGGATAATGTTTCTGATGAATTTGCTTCAACTGGTCAGACAACTTATGCGCCTCTAGCTCGTCTGTCACGTAACGCATCTCTTTTCCTCTGACATGTTCATAAATTATAGTTCAAGACAGACAAGACAAGAGTCAAAGGCAGACAACTGATCTTAAGAACGCTACATATTTCTTCAAATATCCTTTTCAGTCTGCATATATTGTAATCGTTATTTCAGATTTTTCTGTTTGTTTTTTGTAATCCATGTTTAAAATTGACCTTTTATAAACCATGACGTAAACAAACACATCAATACTTCACCTCGTCAGAGATCATGGCCTCCGATATCATTATATGTATTAGTATTTTTATGACCAGTATTTCTTCCATCTTAAAATCACTATATTTTCCACAATAATATTACTAGTATTATTATCTTGCTGATTTTTTATTATACGAAACATTATCAATAATTGTATATTGTAAACTGGTATTTCATCTTAATTTCAGTTGTTTTTATCGCAACTCAGCAAATCATTTTACTGCCATTGGAAAACAGTGTGTACCGGAAATAAAGAAGCAACCAACAGCAAAACTCGAACGTGAAACGCACGAACATACATACAAACATACAAATCCCATTTACAATGCCAAGTATTCATTGGTTAATAAATCACCACTACATTTCTACAGGCAAATTACAAATCGCAGTAATGCGACAAATTTGTAATCGCCCTATTTCTAAGTAGTCAATTTTATGCACTTTTGGGAGAAGCGGATCACAGAAGCTTTCTTAAGTCTCCCCAAAGCTCGCTCGCTGATTGGCCGATGGCAACCAATCAGATCGTTTGCACGTGAAGAATAATTTTTCCCGCGCAACGATTTGGAGCTTATAGTCGCCGTTTTAAGCCAAGATTTTTCTCATCTCAAATAGTGAGAACTCAACTGCCAAATGAACCCACAACAGTTGAAACCATGCGCCAACCTTCTCACTCACACACACGCTCACATACTGAACATAACTTGTACACACTCACAAAAAACTCTTCTTACACAACAATATTTTTCAAGAACAATCATTACAAGAAACTCTCATGAATATTTTTCCAGTGAATTTTAAACCAAATAACTATCTTTCACTGAACTCTAAATTAACAGTTAAAGAGAGGCAACTCTTGGTTAAGTCAACATTTCTTACTTAAATGCATGTTTTCTTTCACATCGTTGTTTGATATTGTACATCTTGTTAAATACATATTTTATGTGTAACAATGTCTTTTGGTGATCCTTCTTACGTGAGCCTTGTTTCCTAATCAAAAGTTAAATTAATGTGGTGAAGTCCGCCACAAAACTTTAATTAAATTCAAAGAAATACTAGTACAAATTTCATAATCGTTGACAATGCTTCAACTGATGAAAAATAACTAAAATGAAAATGAAATTAATTCTATGCAAAAATCACTAAACGAGGCATCAAAATTGTTTATGGTTTTCCTTAACTGCTTTTTTTAACTCTTCAGCGATGAGAGTTTCAAAGAGTATCAGATTTGATCATTTAAATATACTCTTCATTTAATGCGATCGTTTAGCGCCATATGCGTTTTTACGTATACTTCTATTATTAGTAGTAATATTATGAATTTTTATTACATTAAGCAAAGTCAATCATTGTTAATTTTTGGCTGTTATCGCTTTCATCTTACTTTTTTTTTTTTAATCATTCCACTAAAACGGAAGGAGGTTACTAAATGCGAAAAATATAAGAATAAAAACATTATAAAGGAGCGAGAACAACAAAAGAACAGAAATTAAGAAGATAACAAATGACAATGCATTTAAATTTTTGAAGAACAAAGTTGACTTGAAAGCAAGAAGCTGTTAGAGAGTAAATAGTAGACCGGTGGTTTGTGTGTTGTTGAATTGGGAACATGTGCGTTTTTATTTCCTGCTAGAAAGGTCCAACTGCAAGAAAATGGCGGACTCTAGTTGTGTCCAACCGAAAATGAAAAGAAAACAAACAAGACCGATATATATATGACAACAAATATATGTATTTACAATGGACATAAACATCAACATTTGTGTGTGTGTGTGAACATTTCTGTTTGTTCTTTAGTGAATGTTCGTACGTACGTGTATGTGTGTATAATGTTCATGGCGTCTCCACAAATGGGAAGACGCGGATCTTCTAAGAGAGCTTACATTGTAGTCACTGAAATGAAGAAATGAAAAAGAGAACGAGGCAAGAAGTTGCCCAGTATTTATAGTGTAGGGAGAGCGACCCCTAGTGAATAATTAGGGAATTAAGGAGGAGATAACTTCGACACTTCCACAAGCGAGATGTGCGATAGAAGAAACTCTTAAAACTTACGGTTACATCTCGCCGTTTCAACTGTAAAATGATGAGACCTCCCAGCTAATTTACTACTACGCCTAAATTCATAAAGTCTGGGGACTAAGTAATAATATGGCAAAAGGCTGGGGGATAGGGGAAGGCATATCTTCAATCTGGCTTATCTTAAACTTAGCTAGCCACAATTACTAACCCAAACATACCACAGTATTCCTTACACCATTCTTACTACAGTCACCGTAATATCTCAGAGTCTCTATGTTGTCCTAACTAGTTCCCATATGTACAATTTGTCTGGGGAGTGTAAAAATAACATCTTTTAAAAATGAAACCCCAATGAATGTACCATAGAGAAAAATTCATCAGAACAATTACCATGTAAATATTTATAGAAAAGGCAGAGGGAAGCTACGTTACGGCGGTGACTGAAACCTAGATGCCAGGTCAGGACCAATAACATTGCAGATTTTTTGTAACCTAGAAAGGGTTACTGAATGAGGAATAAGCAAGGTTGAAAATGAAATGGTAATCTTTATAACATCAACAAAAAAAATACTCGCCAGCGGCATGAAGTAGGTAAACCACTGCTAGTGGTGGACTACTTAGACAGCATGTTGCCTCCACTTAAAATATACAGATTTATGAGAATTGGGATATACCTATTAGTGTTCATAGGTACGATATATAACAAGATTATTTTTGTAATTTGTCACGGATCTCTAAATTTTCCCTTTATTAACATCAGTAGAAGTATTAATAGTAGTATTTGGAATATTTATTACTTGAATCATTATCAACTATTATTAATTTTAACTAGCATTTCTTTCATCTTAATTTTACTTGCTTTTCATTGCGACTACTCAAACTAAATGTCTACATCCATGAGTAAATTGCATGAATTACTGATGCGATGCAACTGGGATTAAGATGAAAGAAATAACAGTTAAAAATGAATAATTGATGCATAAATATTGTTTCTAAAAACTATTGCGGTGAGTTTCGGCCACGATAGCAGCAGGATTGGCTGAAAAGGATACAAGCAGTAGCAGCAGCAGCAGCTGATACTCTCTCCTGCGTCCCGTAGACTCTACTGGGGTGTATGGGTTTACAACTCTCAACAGCACTAAGCGTTGCTGCTGTAGTTCCCGTAGCTAGTAAGTTTTTACGGGATGAAATGGCTAACCGCATTCAGAGTTGTCCTTCTAGGTTGGTTGTCAAAGAGCCCGTTCTGTCCTGTTATTGGCCCATAGCTCGAAGAGAAGAGTTAGATTCATTTCTTTGCCGAGAGCATTTGCGTGTAAGTGAATGTAATGAACTCGACCTGAATTCGAACTGGGTTCTACGATTTCCCATTATGCTCTGTTACCCATTGCACAATCCACGCGTTCTGAGTGACGTCTTTAAATACGCACGCTTAAAAAAAAGAAAAGAAACTCTTTCTCCTCTTTTCCTTCAACTCAGTATAGTGTCATAATCCTTACCCAGAAGCTCTCCTCTCCAGCCGGTCAGTAAAGAGTTTTTTCCTTTGTTCAATAACATAAGAATTTGGCCTCTATTGTTCGTGGGCAGCGTACCTTTTCCATAGTTTATTTTTATTCTATTTTATGGAATAAATATTTCATAAAATTGCAATCTGTCGTGTATTTGGTTTCGTTCTGAATTTGGTTTTGTTAAAAACGATTTAAGTGGTAGCGATACCTCCTCTGTAGATAATCACAGTATTTCACTATTCTTTAAACATGTTTTCGTCATGGAGATACATCTCGAATTTTGAATTTTACATTTTGAATTTTATAAATGAAAAAAAAAATCAGATTGACTATAAAACATGTACCAAATTTAGATTAGAAAATATTCTGCTATGAATGAGTCATAAACATTAAACATTTCGTTACGGATTTTAGTGAATTTAAATTAGTTTTAAACCGATTTCATTGAGCTAAACCGTTTTAGATTTCCTTTCATCAGAAAGATGACAAAACATTGTCTTTTTATTCGTTTGATGATCCCTTTTCTCAAACAAATTCCTACGCTTTATTATTCCCAATATAATCAAATTTGCTTAATTCGACGAAACTTGCCTTTTATTGAAGAATCGACGCCACCTCTAACGCCTCTAGCAGAATAATGTCTCCATATAATCTACAAATATCCTTTCATATATGAACATTAATTCAGTCGAAATGTGTATATTATTTTCACAATACCAGAGTTAATACAAATCAATGTCTGTACAATAAAATTGGTATTGATAGAATGATGCTAGCAAAATCTTCAGGACATATATTTGTAGGATGTACCATATGAATTTTAGGTCATAATAACTATTGTTTTGTGGTGATTTTCCCAGAAGAAAACAAAGAAACTAACGTCTTCAGTGGAAAAAGGGTTGACCCCCCACCAACCTCAATAAACGACCAGTGAAAGGAAAGGCAGACAGAAATTGCAACAAATTCCCTTATTGTGACTTCCGTTGGTGGACACCCTAATCCAAACGAAACAAGTTTCGTAAAGCAAAGAATTAACCTTAGTAATACTTAACAGAAAAGCGTGAAAAAAAAAACAAACAAAAAAAAAAAACAAAAAAAACTCAGGTTAATAGTGAAAAGAAATAGAAAGGAAAATACTACTGTATATATACTATTAATGGAAATAAAAATCCAACCAGGAAGAGCTTTGTGGTGTGTCTGTCTACTCTGATTTTATGTGGAAAAATAAAATCCGAATGTCATGTCCACAAATTACAATACAAAATTATAAACAACGCGAAGAAATGATCTTCACAGAAAAGAAAGAAGATCAAACTAAATATGACAATAACATTTATACAGTATATGCAGGTATTTACATATTGGAATTCAATTGTTTTTCTTGTGGCCATGAAGAGGACAGTTCGAGTGTTCAAAGTCAATTGTTACAAGTGAGCCTACAAAGTTCGAAGTTATTTTGTTGCATGTGAGACTGTAAAGTGCGAAGTAATGTGTACGCCAATATTTTTTTTGTGTGTGTGTGTGTGCGCGCGTGTAAAGCACACACTAAGGAAACGTGTGAGGATGCTGACTGATTTTCGTGCGATAATAGTGATTTTAAAACACAGTGAACAAAGAGAAGGGGATCTAGAACTTACTTTCGTCGCGGCTCTTTATGTGGAAAGATCATCGCTGACTGACGCGGTGTTATAGTAACGTGTCGAGGCTGGTCGGGTTCCTTGACTGTGTCATTGGAGATCTGGCCCTCACTGTTCCGTTTCAGATTTGTCCGCTAACTGTTCCGATTCAAATTTGGTCGCTATTTTATGGCAAGTCGGTGATCGGCTCAAGAAATCTATCTGATTTTGGCGGGAACGTATTCCGTGGCCCAAGCCCTGACCGGTTTTCCGATCATTTGGAGTTCAGCCACGCGGACGTTGTAGAGAGTACATCACATGACTTGTCACATCCAATCAGGTTCCAGAAAACAATTATTTAAATTTGAAGCGGTGTTTTGTACAGAATTGTCAAGTTTTTCCATACCTACTGATTTTAGTAGGATGTATTTGTAAGCGTCTCTTGTTTGCGCTTCACTTATTGGCCATAAAATATAATTTATATCCAATAGCTTCATGAGTGGAAAAATAAAATAGTAAGTACAGGGTGCTCAGTAAAATGCGGCAAATTTATTATCACTGTTATATTTTTCAGGAATAATTGAGTTTGAATAAATTTCTTTAATAAGCATTTCTTTAATTTCGACTCTCGCGTAATTATTTAACTCTGATCTTTTATGTTTAATTAATTGCTGCTCGCTCTTGTGACTCGTCATTTAAAGGTTATTTGCAGACAACGTTTGTCTTTCGTTCGGCTCTTCTCGTATAGCTAAACAACTCACTGATTTTGCGCGCCAAGTTATCGTACTTTTCAAAGAACATCCGACATTGGGATTGATGAAATGTGTAGAAAATTCTTCCTGAATTTTTCAATCACATCAGTTGTCACCAGTTTTCAACACTTGTCTCTGAATTTACCGCTTTTTTACTGGGCACCCTGTAAAAAGTACCAAATCAAGTAAGAAAATTGAAAGGACAGGGTTTTCCTAATAAATTAAAACTGATTGCTTAATACAAATTAGGTCTTAACCACACCAAGAATCCATAATTCATTCCTGCCCTTCTTACAGTTTAGGTAAGTAATCTATTTTTAATTTTCCCAACGTTTTAGATATTTAATGTTGTAATTATCTAAAATAACTTATTTGGTTATAAGACATTTTATTAAGTAACTCAATGGTTCATTATCTCATGAAGAAAAATATTAGATATATTACACATTCAATAGTATGGTTCACTGGGCAACAATTTTTTTTTCCAAACGATTTAGTATAATTTTTCACCGCTGAATCTGAAAATGACATCTGTTTCTCTCGATCAGGTCATGTTTTTGTGCTAATTAGAGTTTTTAAAAATCCGATCTTCTGACTAAATCGATTACATTTTTGTGACATTAGCGATTGAATTTTCTTAATATTTCTCATACGTAATAAGTTTTTAAGATGAAAAATGTTTTCTAACACAATTTATTAATTAAATGTTACAAACATCGATTACAATAAATTGAATAGTATACATTGATATATGTAAGTACATTTTTAGCGTATCTTTGGAGGTACCTATATAAAGCAAGCAAACGGCAATCAAATCTTCGCAGAATATTCTAACAAATGATTCCTAAACTCAGTAAAGAAACCATTTTTTGATGCCCCTGTGCGTCAGACCATCATTCTTCGGCCATAAGTAATTGTTTCAACTTGGTAAGGAGGTCTGTAGTAACAACGACAACACAGTTTCGGCTTGGTGTCTTTTGTGCGCCGAAGCGACACTCCAGCTCTTTTATTCACACATAAACAATATGGCCGACACGATACTTCCGTATCTGAACAATAGCTGAACCGGTGCTTCCGTTTCCTTAGTTCCCGGTTACAGCATCTCTCTCCAATTACTTAAAGTTTAATTAAACGATGTTTTTCGCGAACCATTACATAAGGGGTAATATCCATGGGTGTTTCAAAAGAACTTTGAGGAGATAAGTTATCAGGGGTAAGAATTGTTTCGCTTCCTGTCATAGTTACGTCATCATCTTCCATATTTGAGTCCTCTGTAACTATCATCTGGCGATTCCTTTTCAGCAAGTTCTCTCGCCAAGAGTCGGGCACTGCATCGCTTTCCTGTGGTGTCTA
Source organism: Acanthosepion pharaonis (assembly GCA_903632075.3). Lineage (NCBI taxonomy): Eukaryota > Metazoa > Mollusca > Cephalopoda > Sepiida > Sepiidae > Acanthosepion > Acanthosepion pharaonis. The sequence continues at coordinate 262,136 of CAHIKZ030000192.1, read as the reverse complement.
GTTTTACTCCCATGTGCAGTTTCTTGGGATCAATTTCAGCCTTACGTTTCTCTGCTTCCTCGCGTTTCTGAAAACGTGTTCTGACTGGTGTTCTGGATTGCTGCCTTTCCTCTTACAGTCAATGTCTGTAGGGTAGACGACGTGGTCGGTCCTGAATATCCCTTCAAAGTACGTGTTTGATTTCTCCTTCGTTGGTTAGCTTCTTCGGGACATATGTACGGTTCAGTTTGAAGATTCACGCAAATATGATCCACATGTCTTTTCCAGACACGCCCATCTTCCAGTCGTACTAGAAAAGTCAGTGGGACAAGTTTCTCCTCTAGAACTCCAGACAATCATTTTGGTTTTCCTTGAAAGTTCATAACGTTAACAGCATTTACCAAATAGAATCTGTTTTCCTGTCGCTTCCTATCCATCGACATTTTAATGTCCATTTTACTGGTGACTTTGGCGGATACAAAAGGTCAAGCTGAGATCTGGGCTATCGACCTATTAACAAGATGTCTGGTGACTGAACAGTTGTTTGTGGAAAAAGATGGTAGCGAGCCAAGGCATGAAGAGTCGAATTTCGAGATCCCCGGGAACTTTTTCTTTTTCTTTTTCTTTTTTAACTATTCTTGATGGTTTGAACGGCACGTTCAGTTCGTCCATTTGATGATGGGTGGTATGGCAAACATCAAAAATAGTTAATGAAATTCAAGGTGCAAAATTTGGAAAATTCTTCACTAGTCAATCTACGGGCATTGTCCAACACAATCGCATGAGGTGATGTCATGTATGGCACATATGCGCCGCAACAGCCGTCCTGTTAATTCTGCTGATGGTCCTAAAACGACGTGTGCATCTATTTACTATGAGCATCCACTATCACAAGAATCCACTTGCTATTCTCGTATCGCTCCCGAAAAGCTCCTGCTTATTGACTGCGCATACGCGTGTGTCAATGTGTAGCTCCCGTATTCTGGTGTGAAACGGATGGGGTTTCTGTCGCTGCTAGTCACGGCTCGAATGGTGACTTGAACGACACGGATGGACGAAATCTTGTGATGTGAACGCTATTCTAATCATGATCTGGTCAGATTCTTTGAGCATCAGCTCAGGATGAAGATCAGAACTGATAGAAAGCGTTGGTATCGACAGATTTCAGCGAAAGTTGGGCAACTGCAGCGAGCCTGGTTCACGTGAACGGGGCTAGCCTTGATTTTCTTTTTAAATTCTCCCTAAGTCACAATGGGGCGGTTTCCTATGGAGCCCTTCCCCTGATTTAGGATAGACCCTTCTTGTGTATCTAGTTAATGTGAATAAGTGCCGTTCCTGGCCTCTTCCCAGATTCTTCTTTGGTTATCATACAAACCGAGATTTCCAACCCCCCGAATTTGTTTTTTCATCACGACTGCGCCAGTTGTCCCATGGCCAGATTTATTTTATCCTTCCCTCACCCTTAGCGATAGAGCCTCTTGACTTTTCACTTTTTCGGGTTCAACTAACATCAGTTAGTTTGTGTGTTTTGTTATATTTTAATTTGGTTTCGGGTTCATCCCCTCCCTTTTCATTATGATTGATAAATTTTTATATATAAGTTTATATTAAAGAATTTTTATGTCATTAACCTTATCCTGGGTTGGGTTAATTCCTTTGGAATCAATTCTGTGACCCAGATAATCTATTGACGACTTCCTGAATTCACATTTCTCACTTCGAGGATGAAGACCTGCTCTCGTAGTCTTTTTAACGTTAAACGCAGATTTTAGTTATGTTCTTCGATAATTTTTGCCCGAGATAAAAGTGTCGATATAAGCAACAGTCATTGGTATACCTTGAATTAACTGGCATATAGTTCGTTGAAAAATTCTTGGTGAACGGGCAATTCCAAAACACAATCTTGTGTTCCTGAAAAGAACCTTATGATTGTTTATAGTTGTTAATTCTTGTGGCGCTTCCTCCAAAGGAATTTGTAAATATGCGTCACTCAAATCCATCCTCGTAAAACAATGTCCTCCCGAGACTTTGGAATATGTCTATATTTGGAATAGGGTACTTGTCTATCTCCAAGGCAAAGTTTACTGGCTGTTTAAAATTGCAACAAATCCTAACTTGACCATTTTTCTTTAACACTTGAACGATCGTGGGGGGAGAGATCTATTCACAAAAAGAAACTGGTTCGATAAAAGCAGTAGTGACCATATTCTCCTGTTCGGCCTCAACCTTTTCTCGGAGTGTTATCGGTAATGAAACGAAGAGTACTGTTAGGTTTGACATGCAGCTTCGCTTTTGCATCTTTCAATGTTCCCAGGCCGGATTTAAAAAGCTAAGAAAATAGTCGGCCCACGTAATTTGTTTACAGGTAGTCGGTAGATTAAATGGTAATCTTTCCAACCATTTCCCGTCCAAGAAAACTGGATTCCGATCCAGGTACGACCAACACTCTTAAATTATAGGTTCTCCTCTGGTGTTTCACAGTCACGTTAGCAACTCCCGTAGCCTCAATAATTTGTCCGGAATACGTACGCAATTTTTGTATTAAACTCTTTTTAGACAATACTGCATTAGATAGTTTCTTGAATCTCAACAGAGAAGATGAACACTCGGTGTCGATTTTCATTTCACAACTGATCCCATTTAACCTATAAGCTTCAAGTGGGTACGAATTAAATATATATAATGCTATATCCTATGGGCACATCGAGGCGGTGTAATGGTTAGCGAGTTTGTCTCGCTAGAACAATTACGACTGAGTAGTGAGTTCGATCCTCAATGGGTGCCCCATACTTTCGGCCTTGTGCCATATCTAAGCTACTCTTGGAAAATCACTTGGAACGGTGCCAAACTGTTCATTATTGTCGAACTCTGCCTTGAGGAGAGAGGAACCCGGACGAGGCTTTGCCGAAGGGCAAAGTTTCGTCCGGGAGATAAACAGGCCCTTAACCCGTTTAGGCGGGTTCGAAGGGAATATTTTTGGCCGAGCCTACGGGCTCGGAGAAACCCATGATAAACTCGGCCTTGTGCTACATGCGCACCAGGTGGTGGTGGTGGTGGGGGCTGTTAAATATAGTGGTGTGATGGTTAGCATGGTGCCACATCTAAGCTACGCTTGGAAAATCATAAAAGGCACCGTGGCGTGGTGTAATGGTTAGCAAGCTTGTCTCGCTAGAACAATTACGACTGAATAGTGAGTTCGATCCTCACTGGGTGCCTCATACTTTCGGCCTTGTGCCACATCTAAGCTACGCTTGGAAAATCACTAGCAAGCTTGTCTCGCTAAAACAGTTTCAACTGGAGAGTGAGTTCGATCCTCACTGGGTGCCCCTTACTTTCGACCTTGTGCTACATCTAAGTTACGCTTAGAAAATCGGTATAATGCTATACCCGTGTAGTATTCAGAAGTAATTTGGATCACCACCCTTCCGTTGAGAATGGAACAGTCGACTCTAGATATAAACAGTTGATTTTTTTTCCATATTTATTGTTAAAGTGGAATAAAGCTTATCTTTAAGTTTATTCGGGTTTTCTGTTTTCATTACAATCCGGTTTGTTTTGTTCTTGCATATAGTAAGACTGCTTTGCCCCTTGTTTGTTTTTGCACAGTCTTGAAAAGTGATGCTTGTTTTGACAATTAAAACAAATTTTGTCCCATGCTGGACACTGTATACGCTTTTCGTGCCATTCTCCCTCCCCTGCATCCAAAACAAACTTTTTTCATTTTCTGAAATTCCATAGAACTCTGAATCGCCATAGACATTTTGTGTATGCCATTCATACTTCTATTATTAATGTTTGTCACGTCAATAGCCGCCAATTACATGGCTTGATCTATTTTAAAAGCATTTCCAAGTGACATGTCCTTAGATAACAGTCTTTTTTTGAATGCTCTCATTATTTAATCCACACACAAATTTGTCCTGTAATGCTCTTTCTAAAAATATTTCAAATTCACACGTCAGCGATGAACATTTAAACCGAACAATGAAATTTGAAACAGACTCACCATTATAAAACCCGTGACTTTCCACGATGATGAAGTGTTTGGGCTTGAAACGTTCTAGCAACAAATGCTTAATTTCCTCAAAAGTTCTGTCATTCGGTTTCTGTGGTGCACACAAATCTTCCAAGACTCTGTACGTCTTTTCACCCATGGCACTGAGTAAGAAAGCTCTACACTTATCTCTGTTCACTAAGAAAAACTTCCAAACAGTCCAGGTACGACGAAATATTTTCAGATTCAATGCAGAATTCTTATAAACGTCCGAGTGTTTAAATATTTGTGTGAAAAAAAGTCTCTCCACGCGGCCAAAAAATGTCGCAACTTGGTAAGGGTATCTGTAGTAACAACGTCGACGCAGTTTCGGCTCGGTGCCTTTGCCGCCGATTCAATACTCAAACTCAATATGGCCGACACGGTACGTCCGTATCCTTAGTTCCCGGTTACAAGAATAATAATAATAGTTTGTGGATTAAATAAATCATTTTCAACTATTAGTAATGACTGTAATGTGGACTACTTTTTTTCGGTTAATTTGCAGATTAGGACCCGCGCTCAGTTTGCAATAAAAATTTCCGGAATACTTACATTTAGGTGTAAATGTATATGCTTCATTCGAAAATGACTTGATAAATTTGATAAAATCTACTGTTTTGGAGTTATCAAAAGTAAAAGTTTCGATTCATTCGCGTCGTTGGCGGCAGCCATTACTGGCGTCGTTTGCATACATTCGCTGCGGAAAGCTAAGCGCGGAAAAGAACGTAGTTAACGGCCTTGTTTACTGATCTAACTTGTCTAAATTACTGCGCAAGAGAACTATATTGCATGCGCAATAATCAAGACAACTGAATATTCCGCTCATTGTTCTACGAGAGTTTTAGGTTTAGTTTGGCTTGTTTTACAGCATATCAACCAAAATGGGTTATTTAATGCCAACAAGATTTTTATTTCTGGTAATATTTTTCCAAAAATGTATTACTGGTAATATTTTTTCTTCAAAAATGTATTGCTGTTAATATTTTCCTCAAAAAATGCATAGCTAGTAATACTTTTTCTTCAAAAATTATTGCTGGTATTAAAATCTGTTTTTACACTTTCACAGCGCTTTGACTCCAGCTTGGGAGGTTAACAATTTGCCCATAACTGGGGCCCCAACAGTTAAAGTGCACCTGGGGACACCAGGAATTAAGAAGCCTTGCTGTTGGACGTAGTTTATTTTCTTACACATGACGCGGATGTAGTTTATCGTCTTACCCAGAATGCCTCATTTGGGGAGGGGGGGTCTTAACACTCTTCAGGGGTGCATTTTTGCGTATTCTGAAGCCCCAGCTGACAGGGCGGAGTTTTATGTTTGGAAGAAATTTAACATTACTGTTCGATCGTTTAGCGCCATTTGTTTTCGTACATTCGTATTATTAGTAGTAACATTTACTTGAAGCGGGTTTAAACACTTTTGATGTGATTTTACAAGTTCCTGATACATAGAAAACGCTAACAATTTTGGTCTCGCATAAATCCAAAGGAAAAATAAGACATAGAATTTGAAGAAAGAAATATTAACAAATATATTGACAGGACATTACACAAAAGAAAAATGAGAAAGAAAATGTGAATAATTCAAAGTAGCCTTCACTGTCTGTAGTTGATTACTCACATTTTGCGGCAGCTAAAGAGAATATGTCTTTTCGCTATGAAAAGTCACCGAGAAAGAGATCGATTCTTTCAAATCTCGCACCGCCTGTAATTACGTCAGGTGTGTGTGTGTGTGTGGGGGGGGATAATTCAAAATCTCGCCGGTTGTGATTTTCATCAGCGGGGCGGTAATCTTGAAATTTACTTTGGACATTTTTACTTTAAATTATTAATTTCAGAAAATGAAAGAACTTGAAGTGTATACCAGCGGGCCTAGATTCTGCCCTTTAGCTATAACAGCAGGTGTTTATTTGCAATGTTGATGATTGTCAAACACATGATTAGCACATAGGGAGGACGAACTGTAATCTTCCTGAAACGAATCCAGTTGCAATTTTATTATTGAGGAAGAAAAAGCTTGTGTTTCCATCTATTGATCGTCAAGTGAGCTAAACTGACAATGTAAACTTTTGATTGGTTTTCTATTTATGAGACAACACATTGGCATTCCTGGGTTCATTGCCTCTTGAAATTACGAGACAACCAAACGTTTAAACAGTCGGGTGTTGAATAGAAAGAGTTATCATCCATTTTGCGGTTATCAGAGAAGTGCTACCAAGAGACAGCAATCAAAGTTGCCATATCTGGTCTGGTGCCCCTACTGTTCATCTAGAGGTTCTTGACAAAATCCAAAGAAGGATCTGCAATGTAATAAATACTGACCTGGCATCTCGATTTCAGTCACTTTCTCACCGACGTGACGTGGATTCCTTCTGTCTTCTCTACAAATATTTTCATGGCAACTACTCTGACGAGCTTTTGTCCCTGGTTCCCTGACGACATAAATTTAAGCGTGCTACTAGATTGGCATCTAGGTCCCACTAATTTACTGGTGAAATAGTTAAATTTATCCACCACTTCTAATCCAGCAGTTTCGCTTCTCGCACTTCCCGCTTGTGGAGCTCTCTTCCGTTTACTTGCTTCCCTGATAACTATAATCTTCAAAACTTTAAATGCAACGTCAATCACCATCTTCTATCTTCTTGAATCCCGTTCATCTTTTATCCTTTCCTCAATCCACCTTATACCAAGTCTTTTCTTTCACTTTCACTCTCTGTAAACCGCTGCGTACTAGTGGCATTCCCGCCTTGCTTGAATGAAATAATTAAATATATATATATATATATATATATATTATCGAATATCAAATAGTTCGAATATCGTCTAATTAATCTTTATTTTTGAATTACACGATTTAAAAATGGCTGTCGAAACGGTTTGAATAGTTGCGTTAGTCAACTGAAATTAGAATGAAAGAAATGCAAGTAAAAAATTAATCACTTTTGACAATGTTTTATCTCAGAAATGAAAATGAATGCCACTACTGCTAAAGTAAATAAAGCAGTTAAAATTAGAATGGAATAAATATTAGTAAAAAATGATTAATGCTTTGCAATGGGTCATGTAATGCAAATTCAAAAGAATATTACTTCTACTAATATAATTTAAATAAAGCAGTTAAATTAGGATGGAAGAAAAAACAGTCAAAAATGAATACCGTATACACTCATGCATAAGACGACTTCATGACCCATGAATTCTTTTTGGCATGAATCTTAACCCGTCCAGAAAAACTTACCTGTGTGTAGTGCAAACGATCAGAGAAAATGCAACTCAACTCTCCAAGGTTTTGTTCCCTCTGCTGTAACCAGGTAGTGAACTCACAACTCTTTGAGAGTCAAGTCACTTTTTGGATTATTTCAACCAATACTTTTATCCACTTTGCCATACCAGAGTAAACAAAAGCTTGGAGAGAGAAGTGACTAAAGGGAATTAACTTTTTAAAAAAAAAAAAAAAAAAAAAAAAAGAGGCATGGCAGGTGAAATTGGAATAATCTATCCCCGAGGACTAATTAAAGAGTTCGGTTCGAAATTCAAACGTTTATATCACCTGAAGACGGCCGGTGCGTACAACAACTGAAACGTCGTGAATATGGCAATAGAGATGAAGACAACAGTCTGAATGATGTAAACAGTGTAAATAGTTACAACACCTCATCTCAGAAATATAGATATATATATATCATTTAGTTATTTTGTTATATATTGTCAAGAATGTTTTTTTTTCTGTTTCTTTTTTTATGGGATAAATAAAAGATGCAAACAAAAAAAGTTTTATTTTGAAAAATCAAATTAAAAATCCAGTATTAAAAATAAATTTAATTATCAAAATTTGAAATATGCAAAAATGGTCTATATTTCTGAGGTGAGGTATTGTAAATATTTACACTATTTGCATAGTTCGGACTTTTGTCCTCATCTTTATTGTTATATGCACGACGTTTCGGTTGTTGTACTCTCCGGCCTTCTTCAGCTGATATTAGTAGGAATTAGCCCAGTGGATAAAAGCGATAAAAGAGATAAAAGTTGGCCGAGTGATTCAAAAAGTGACTTGACCCAATGACTTGCGAGTTCAATACCTGTCCACAGTAGAGGCAACAAAAACTTGAATTACTTCGGGGAATTAACTGAAACTGAGATATCCAAAAAGGGCGTGGCACGTGGAATTAGAACAATCTTCCCCTGTGGACTAACTAAAAGGTTCTGTTCGAAATTGCAACATTCTGAAGAAGACCGGTGCGTAAAACGGCCGAAACGTCGTGAATATAGCAATAAATATGAGTACAACAGTCCGAACTACGTAAATAGTGTAAATATGCAAAAATAAGTTTCATCATATTTTCAGTGCGATGTTTTAAAACAATTTAAGATCAGTCTCATTTCACTCCAATCGTTGACTAAAAATATTACTATGATCTTTGCATACAGTTATTACAGACAGCCTTTACTTTATAATCATCTGTAATTCACGCAAATATTACGACTAAAAGTAGAAATTCCTTCTAGTTACTTGACAGAGGGAATCAGAAGTCTACTTGACTAATAATGGAAAATCCGTTTTGTCACTTTTTAAATGCCAAGAGAAAACATTTTACTAACGGAGAGTGAGATGAAAAAAATGTTTACAGAAAAATATAAAGAAAAAATGTGAACATTAAAAGGTCAATAAATTAGGACAAAGTAAATCTTTTGGAGAAGGCATTAAAAACGAGGTTATTGATTATGCAGACGCGTAATAAATTGGAAACAGGCAAATAAAACAGTTTTCACAACAAAATTTATTTGGATTTCGTCAGACTAAAAAAAGTGGGCGCCTAAGCAGCCACCAATCACTGATGCAAATCCATTTTAATGAAAAATATTTCGTTGGTTGAAAGTCAAAAGAATATGGTTTGTGAATTGACTGAACTTAGTGTGGAAGGAGAGAGTTCAATCATCAGTTACTACTCCGTATTTGTGACCTCGTGCCAGAACGAAACTCGTAAATAATAAGTGAATAGTAATCTCGTATCAAATACAATTATGACTAATTGTATTTTCACCGGGTCCCCACTCTGCATACATATACAGGAAGTTACAAGGAAAACACACATACGCAAAAACAAAACAGTGCTACTTCGCAAGTTATCATTGTCAGTAGTCCTGGGTATGACGATAAACTACATCAGGCAGCAAGGCCTCTGATCGGGAGATTAGAGGTTAAAGAGAGTGGAACCCCTTAATTGCTGTTGTTCCCAGATCCACTTTGGCCCGGGGGGAGTAGTACCTGTTAGGGTCTCAGCTATGGGCAACTAGTGAACCCCCAATTAAAAACACCATGAAAGTATAAAAATACATTTTTATAGTAAAAATACTAGCAATATATTTTTATATAAACAAATTACCAACAATAGCTATGTATAGTAAAATTACCCACAATGCGCTTTATAGTAGAATTACCAACAATAAATTTTATCTGTAGTTGAAGGCATACAATTGCGTTCATATTTATATTTAGTTAAAGCCATAAAATTGTGTTCAAAATATTTAGATTTCGGCATTAAATAACCCATAGAGGTTGATATGCCGCTACACAAAACAACCAACATGAAAGAACTCTTTCATGACATTAATCCATATAATATCCTATAATTTCTTAAAGAAATTAAACTGTATTCCAAACTATAGCATTAACACTACAACACGAAACACACATCACCGCCTCTAGTGATCATGACCATACAGGCATAAAATCTGAGTATCATCTACCATTTATTCAACTGTGAAAGCAGAAAAACATATATTTTATTAGTTCAAAGCTCCCCACAAAATTAAATGTCGGCATTATATGACCCATAAGTAGTTTATATGTTGTTAAACATATCAAATAATTGTCAGGGACCAATCACCATGAAGATTTCAAGTAATGAAACACTACGTTCTTTGGAATATGGCTTTTTCAACCACCTCACTTTTTGCATGAACTAAGAACAAAACAAAAAAACTCGTCGGCCTCAATCTACAACAATATAATTGAGCTGAGCTGCAGTGTCTAAAATAATTACCACCATTAATTTTTTAAACAATTTTTTCTCTCTGAGTTTCTTGGATGAGGAGTTATTATTATTTGCATTCAGACTAGTATCCTCATCTTTGTTGTTATTACCTCAACATTTCGGGTGTTGTTCCTTCTGGCCTTCTTCAGGTGTCTATCGAACCGGGTAACATTCAAGGAATTTCGAACTGAACACTTTATTTAATCTACGGGGATAGATTGTTCTCGTTCCGCTCTCCAGTGTCCATGTCTTGTTCTTAGTACTACTTAGTTACTGCTCGCACTGTTTCCACTTGAGTACAAGTCTGTATTAATCGGTCCAAAGATTGACCTAACAACTATTGTCACCAAATTCACAAATCATCGCTTTAATCCACAATGTTATTGTTTCGTGGGACAATCTTGAACTTAGAACTTTAAACTTAGTTTTCTTCAATCTTTCCTGTTGCTGCTTCTGTTGTCACTCTTGACTGCATTCACTGCAGCCTATCTTTTCTTATAGTTGTTACTGCTGTTGAAGCTTTGCTGTCATTATCGTTATTAATGGCTCCTATGTGGAATTTATTTCCATGCTAAGCCTACTGAGGAGATCCACATAGCCTAGCATATTTGCTGATTCATTCAGAACTTCACTTGTCTTTTCTGTATAGTATTTTTACTTCTTTCCATAGGGATTGGTAACCATAGCATTTTCTTTCGTACATGATCAGCCATACCTGATTTCATTATTTCATTCCTAATCACTCTTTTTTCGATGTTCCTATAACCTTTTTCGAGTGGACGACTAGTTTCACCATTTTTCTTTGCCACAATTGCAAAGGATGGAATATATACAGTTCTTGATCCTGCTCTCCTCTGGGTTAGGTATCACTCGGCAGCGATTTCTTCGTAATGTCGAATAGTATGTTGTATAGATTCCGATAAGCTCTTGATATAAGGGAGATAAGCCGTGGCATCTTTTTCTCCTATTGGGCTCTTCTTTTTTTCTGCCAACATGATTAATTTTCATGATGCTGATATTTCTTTTCTTTTTTTTCTCTTTCGAATGATTAGCTTAAAGTGATTAATGCAGGAAAAGTCAATAGCCTCGTTCCAGAAAATGCGTGCAGACGAACACCCAAAAATATCTAATTAAAATCTAAACAAAAAGAAATATTTACAGTAAGATAATTGATCTAAAAAGGGCAACAAAAAAACAAAATACACTACCGCCTTTATACTTTCAGGGATCCTTCAAACATGACATCTGACTAACCTCCCGGCTTACGCATTTTATCCGTGCGTATGAAAAGTGGCGGTTACCCCCACTTGGTCTGTCAAGACGCTGTTAGTTGGCGCTGTTTCAGTGCTATAAAAAGATGATATCTTCCTCTCTCCGTTCCTTTTAATCTATCAATGGACAGGTAGCAGCACCAACATGGGACTCGCTCCCGCTGTAGATAATATCTTTCTCTCAAGTGATTTATGACGGAATTTACACACAAACATGCGTTTCGCACAAGTACAGACACACATTACCTAACAGCTAAGTTTAATGACTTTCCTTCCATTTCAGTTGTATACTAAGTGTATGTTTTCTTTTCGTTAGTTCTTTATTAGTTTGTATAAAAATACAAGAAAATATTTCCATGTTTAAATTTATTCCTTCCGCTCATTCGACATTAATTCTGTTTTCTTTTACCTCTGCAAATAAAGACAACTCGTGATTTAGATTTGAAAAAAAAAAAATGGTTGCTGCTGCTTTAAACTCCGTCAGAAGTTGTATCCGCAACAAAAGGAAATTAAATGGGGGCATGAAGCATTTCTTGAACATAAGTGCAGATATCGTCGCAAACCATTAGGCGGCCATTTTTTTTTTTTACAGATTGCCTTCTGAATTTGGCGGTGGGCTAAATATTTATTTTAAATTCAAAACTTTATAATAAAACAAAGAGGAAATTGTAGAGACAAGTAAAAATTGCATAAGTTCAATTTTTTCCTTAAAAATACTGAATCACACTTCATTACCCAGGATAACTTCAGAATTCAGTGTTAACTCCGATTCTTTGACCGAATAAGGTTTGGGCTGGGGTGTTAGTTATTCAGACGGAATTAATAAAACAAATAGTGTCAGATAAGAAATACTTATGTCAAAAGATACAAGTTTATGATACTGCGGAAAAAAAAAAACTTGCGTGACCTACATTTTTTAAATGGCGCCAGCAAATCTTTTTCATCCTGAGAGGCGAAAATAACTGAATTTCTATTTGGGAATTCTGTGTCGTTTGAGGGCGTTGTTACTATTTTTTTAGTTTGTAAAGAATTGGAAAAACCGGACACACGTGTTTGCAAGTCGTCTGACAAGATAAAATGTGTACTTATACCAAAGTGAAAAAAAAAAACCAACAGTAGGTATAATAAGAAAAAAAAAAAAAATTAAATAAACTCAGTACTAAAAGTGACGTAAAGTATGGCCACTTAATTGATAATACAATTTCAATATATAAACAAACTAAAAAAAAAAATAAACGGGACAGTAAGAAATTACAATCAAGAGACAGAAATAAGCCGAGACAGGTAAAAAGAATCATTTCTGGTTGAATTTCTATGATGAGGAGTTAATATTATTGACATTACTAACGTCCTCATCTTTAGTGTTATAACAACGTTTCAACTGCTGTACTTTCCCGTCTTCTTCAGGTGTCTATACTAAATAATAATAAAGATAATACCAGAAGTACTAAATAAGAACAAGATGAGATAATCCTAGGCATACAGTACGAAAAGTGAACAGCCTACACTCGTAGATTAAATAAAAGGGTTCAGTTCTAAATTCACTGTTTGACTGATTCATTTTTTTTTGTTTCTCCTCAAACTGGGCGATAAAACCACTAAGACGCGAGGGGTTACTGAGAGTGAAAGAAACTGAGAAAACTTTACTGAGGAGAAAGTGCAATAAACGAATAGGATTCAAAGAGACAGATGAGGATTGGCATTGCGTTTAATTTTTTTAAGATCGTAGTTGACAAGAAAGCAGTTATATAAACGAGTGTGAGAGAAGAAATCATCAGCATGGAACTTACGATTACATCTAGCAATTTCTATATTAAATTTATAAAAACTAGCTACCAATCAAGACCCGGATCGACAAACGTCTGAAGAAGGACGAAGGGCATAACGACCGAAACATTATGATAATAAAGACAAAGATTAGGACATTAGTCCGGTCTTCCTTAGGTGTATATCAATCTGGGTAACCTACAGGGAATTTAGTGATGACTCCTTCATTTAATCTACGTGGGTTGACTGTTCTCGTTCCACTGCTCATGTCAAGGTTTATCGTATCTAATTATTAGTTTTGGTACTGCTCAGTTATTGCTCGCCCTGTTTCTTCTGAGTCCAAGTACACACTGCCTGAAGCAGGGATTGAACTCACAATTAATATTTCACCAAATTTATGAACCAACGCTTTAATCCACTAGGTTATTGGAGCCTTAAACCTAACCTGCCTGTCTGCATGTCTGCTGGTGTGTCCTGCTTTTAAATAAAGGGTTCAGTTCGGAATTCCCAGTAGGTTAACCGGATTGATATACACCTGATGAAGGCCGGAAATCACAACGACTAAAATGTTGACAATAACAAAAACAAAGATGAGTTAGAATATAAATAAATCCTAGAAATTCTGACATATTATTATTATTGAATATATGCTAAAAGTCTTCAGGAAGAGAAATTCCCTCTGGCCTGAAGAGAGCTAGAAAATTAATTTTGAAAATGGCATGGGGCATTCAATTTTTGGCAGTTGATCGAAATCTAATGGGTAGTCCTAAAATTTTAACCTATAATGTACATCCCGATGTTGCAGCAATGATTGAAAAGTCCAGGTAATTTTTGTTTTTATTTTGAAAAAAAAAAACACCCTAGAAAATACATTGTGTCCTAGAATTGTCTACTGTCTCAGGTAATGAAAACAAAATGTTCCACTATAGCTCACCAAAAATCAGAAAAAAAAAAAATCCATTAAAAAATTTCCTCAATGTTTTAGTTGCAGAATCAAAAAACATTTTTTAATCAAATTACCAGCGATAAAAAGCAGACAATATTTGGAAATTATTTGCAGAATGTCTTCATTATTATGAAGTTTTGAAACATTTTTCAAATAACGTTGCATCAAAAAAATATTGTTTGGTCGTCTGCAACAGATATGTTTCACTACAATATTCTTCCATGAGAAAGGAATATCACACAATTATTTACTATGCAAAATAATATTGGTTGGTGTAAAATTTCGTTCAGTTTATTAAATAAATTTTCTACTTAATAACCGAACGAACATTTGGGTCAACCCAGTAAAAGAGCTATACGGAAAAGTGCTTGAAGTAAGATCAACAGTGTTGTTTCGAAGGGGAAATATTCTAGCCTAATGCAATCGGTTTTCAAGTTTTAATCCATCTTACATATTCGTGAGGATTATCTGCACCTGGTCTACCAAAATGCCCGCAAAGTAGCGATGTTATAGGACTATAAAAGAACATAACTTTTCCCCTTTCTCTCTCTTACTCTTTTCCTCGAAATGTAGCAGTATCAATACAAGTCTTTTCCCTGTACAGACACACATTTCTTAATAGCAAAACCTTAAATGTTTTTCTTTTTTTCCAGTTGTATACACGTTAGTACATTTTCTCTCTCATTGTATTGTTACTCTTTAAATGAAGTATATATTTTAAATTCCTATAAGTGTTGAAATTTATTCTTTTTGAAAATTCTGAATTCAATTTCTTCAAAGTTCTGAAACTCAACCTCGTTCTGATAAAAACCTGGAGACATGAATCCTCTACATATCTTCCAGATTTATAAAAAAAGATTTTAAATATCTGGATATTCTTTTTAAGCAAAAAAGGGTTCACTAACAGGGAATCTACAGAAAGCACTTTGAAATAAATTTTAGAGTCTAGGTCCAAAGAAGTAGCACGGGAAAAAGTCACAGCAATTTTAATCTGGATAGGGTTACTGAAAAAAAAAATGTCACATTTAATTTATAGCATTTTTAATGTTATATCTCATCAAGACGACAAAAGCGATTATGACGCTCCCCTGCTTCCTTTTTTATGTGTGAGTTACCATGAACTAATTGGAAATAGTGGAGTGGTTTCCCGTTGCGTTTTCTATTTTTTGGAATCCAGAATTTTTCTTCTCTTAGACTAGTTGTCACTCAAGTCTAGATCGCAAAATCAAGTCTGCTTTTTAACCGACAGCTGGTGGGGGAGAGAAAAATCAGATTAATACCTTTCCAAATGGTATTAGTGCGAAAGTGAAAGCAATAGACTGACCCGGAATTTGAACTCGGTTCGCTGTTTTCAATTTTCTCACCGATATTCGTTATACAACCCGCGCATTATAGTAATAAATTAAATACTGTAATTCCTCATGTATAATACGCATTTTTTTCTAAAAAATAAAAAAGTAAAATTAAGGGCGCGTATTATGCACAGCTACAAAAAATCCTTTAAAAAGTTGCCGTTTCATAGGTCGATTTCAGTTGCGAAATGACTACTCACTACAAACATACGACAATTGCGACCTCATAAGGATGTCAGATACAACCATATGTACCTAACAATATTAACAAATGTAAAATAAAATAAGAATTATAAAACTAAATTAGAATAATATTATTCTATGTTTAAAACCATTTTTAATAAGAGTAGGAAACGCT
Source organism: Acanthosepion pharaonis (assembly GCA_903632075.3). Classification (NCBI taxonomy): domain Eukaryota; kingdom Metazoa; phylum Mollusca; class Cephalopoda; order Sepiida; family Sepiidae; genus Acanthosepion; species Acanthosepion pharaonis. The sequence continues at coordinate 246,395 of CAHIKZ030000192.1, read as the reverse complement.
AGCCGTAATGAAATTCGAGAGGTACAATTTATAGGGTTTGATTAGCAAACAAGGGGTGCATATTATGTGTGAGTAGAAGCATTTTTGCACACCTTCAGCACAATTTTAAGGGTGCGTATTATGGATGAAGGCATATTATACATGAGAGAATTATGGTTTTATTTTTAGACTTTCTAACTGGCAAAATACGGATTATACACAGTCAACGCAATTTGTACATGTCAGGTTGATGCTGCTCATTTAGACAAAAATTTAATTATCTTTTTTTTCTTCCTTTAAACAATGACTGAATCAATTCTGTATAGCTTTATATAAAGTGATTACCATATATTAAACTACACCCAATAGCAAGCCACCTTATTAGGAGGTTTCAAGGAGCGAGGTAACACCTGTTAATTGCTGTAGTTCCCAGTTCCACCATGACCCGGGTGGTAGCACCTGTTAGGGTCCCAGTTATGAGCAAATAGTTAATCCTGAAACTGGGATCAAAACACTATGAAAGTGTAGAAATGCATTTTCATAGTGAAGGTACCAGCGATACATTTTCATAGTAAAAAAATACCAACAATACGGTTTTGTATAAATTTAAAGAAATATTACTAACAATACACTTTTTTAAGGAAAAACATATTACCAGTAATATATTAAGAAAAATTACCAACTATATATTTTTGTAAAAGAAATTACTAATGTTCCCCCAAAAATTAAATTTCGATATTAAATGAACCATAAGGAGTTGATATATCGTTAAACAAGCAACAAATGTTCCCCCAAAAATTAAATTTCGATATTAAGTGAACCATAATGAGTTGATATATCGTTAAACAAGCAACAAATGTTCCCCCAAAAATTAAATTTCGATATTAAATGAACCATAAGGAGTTGATATATCGTTAAACAAGCAACATAAACAAATTATATTAATAAGAGAAAGGTCAATTGAATATTGGCGAAAGACAAATAAGCATGGCAAAAATTGACTGTACAAGTGCTTGTCAGTATATCTATGTTCGTCGTTTGATACGATTGTATGTTGAAAAGTCTGTGTCTCTGCTAATAAGTCTATAGCTATGTCAAGAACCCCTTCGCCCACACCGATTCTGATGTACGGTCAGGTTTTTGTGAGGTGGGTTAGACTTAGCTGGTACTAATAGATCAAAGTGTCTTTATACTTCTTCGAAAGATTTAATACTTTTATCTTGAGGATCATGTTCACTTTCCGTCTTGTTTGTCATTCTTTCTTTGAATTCAACCAGCAGGTGAGCTGGTTTGATGGAGAATTGCTGTTTTGACCAATAATTTCTTTAGATTCTTTCTCAGATGTCTCCAGGCACAAATGAGTGTGGCAAACAATTTTTCTGACTAATCAGATTCAGCACAAAGTTTTGAGCCAATCAAAACGATTTCCGGAATGAGTAAATTGTTTGAGTTTAAAAAATAAAATGTACTTAGAAGGTGGAATCACTGATAAAAGAAAAAAATGTTTTTCAGAAACGTCATTGTCAGGAAATAGGTTAGAAACCAATAATTTCTATGGTTGTCTTTAAATTATATTAGTGACAGTCTGTTTGAGTAAGTTCAGCGAGTAAATTTCATCCATTTAGTAAAGGTTAAAAAAAAACGTGCATTGAATAGTTATCTGGTCTGGTGCTCCTACTACTAACCTCGAGATTCCTGACAAAATTCAAAGAAGAGTCTGTAATGTAATCAGTCCTGACCTGGCATCTCGACTTCAGTCACTTTCTCACCGACGTAATGTGGCTTCCCTCTGTCTTTACTACAAATATTTTCATAGCAACTATTCTGACGAGCTGTTCTCTTTAGTGCCTCGTCTGTGTGAATATAAGCGCGCTACTAGATTGACAACTGGGTATCGCCATTTTGCTGTTAAACTACCTAGATGCAACCGTCACTTCTATTCTAAGAGTTTCTTTTCTCTCATTCTTGCTTCTTTGCCACTTACAATCTTCAAAAATTTAAATACAATGCCAATCGCCACCTTCTATCTTCCTAAATCCTGTTCCTTCATTATCCTTTCCCCGTCCTGGGTATGACGATAAACTACATCCGCATCCTGGGTAAGACAATAAACTACGTCCAACAGCAAGACTTCTGATAAGGAGGTTTTGAAGAGTGTGGAACCACCTCTTAATTGCTGGTGTTTCCAGGTCCACCCTGACCCGGGGTGGTAGCATCTGTTAGGGTCCCAGCTATGGGCAAATAGTTAACACCCAAACTTGTGTAAAAATAGGTTTTAATACCAGAAATACTTTATAATAAAAAAAAATTATTACCAGCAATAATTTTTGAAGGAAAAATTATTATCAGCAATATTAAAAAAAAAAAAATACCAGCAATACAAACAGTTATACATTCTTTGAAAAAATATGACCAGCTATAGATTTCTTCAAGGAAGAATATTCCCAGAAATGGATTTTTGAAGAAAAATATATCAGCAATAAAAATTGTCGGCATTAAATAACCCATTGAGGTTAATATGCCGTAAATCAAAATTAACCAAAACAAAATAAACCAAAGAATATATATTCTATTCATACAAATTAATTCTAAAATTCCTGTCGGCATTATCCTTTTTCTCACTTCTCCTCACTAAAGCCATATTATTCTCTTTCAATCCCAGTGACATCTTGTCATATTATTCTAACAGTTAGGAATTTTGGATTTCAAACGTTTAATGTTCATTTACTTTCACACTTTAATTCTAATTACGATTGAGTACGAATAGTCGTAATTCCTACTAAGTTCAGTCGCAGACCTCAAGTGGAACTCATACATACGATTCATCGCTAAAGATGCTGGAAGAGATTTTCGGTTCCTTGTACCGCTCTAGAAAGCACCTGACTCCTCCTAACATTCTCAATATTTGCAATAGTCAGATAGGGCCAGAAATAGAGTGTTGCTGCAATATCTTGGCTGAAGCTGCCCAAGCCTCTCTTTCCGGCCTAGAGAGATTTCAGAAGCGTTTACGAGACCATCTAGGCGTTGAATTATTTTCCGTCCTCCAGCCTCTTTCTCACAGACAAAACGTCGCAAGCCTCTCCTTATCTATCGCTATTTCCATGGCAAATATTCTGACACCCTACATTCATTAGTTCCACCAGTTAAGACCTTCACAACTAAGATCTGCCATGCCATGTATACAGGTTAGAAACATTGTCATTCCCTTTGTATTCCATTGGTAAGAAGGCAGATTCATTTAGACCGCTTCTTCCCATGAGTAGCTGGTTTGTGGAACAAACTCCTGAGAGGATGCTTCCCCGCACATTACAATCTTAACCTCTTCAAGTTTAGAGTCCACCGTTATCCACATAATCTATGATTCTTACGTCTATAAAACAACCCTATTCAGTAATCCTCTATCTGGAGTGGCTCCTGAGACTTATACCGGGGAAATTGTAGTATATTGCTGTTGGGCTCAAATAAGCTACGAGCACTTACATGTAAATCTTACTTATTATAAAACGGAGTGTGTGTGTGTGTGTGTGTGTGTACGTTTATATATTGGATCGGATTTCCTACATTTTTCAACCGATTCCAACAAAATTTCACAGGACTACGTAAAATTACATTGCGGTGGTTCTGACAGCGCCAAAAATTGGAAAAACACAATTGTTTTGCACGAAATCAATTTGAAAACACGATTAAGAGGCGTCACGAGAATGAAAGGGGGACAACTCATATCGAGTTATACTTATTATGAAACCCAGGTTTTTTGTTTGTGTGTATGTGTTTGTTTATATATGGGATCGGATTTCCTACATTTTTCAACCGATTTCAACAAAACTTTTTTGGCAGGTAGCGTTTCTTATTGTCTTGCACACTTTTTTCTTTATTTTTACATTCAGAATGCTTTAAAAATTCCATTTACAAGACAATTGTTTATAATAAAATTCTATTCAATCGGTAGACTCATAACGATTGAAAACAATGTTTGGGTTTGACCAATTCGTAAAAAAACAAAAAACAAAACTAATTAAGACATGCGTGTCCATCAACCTTAAGCAATAATCTTTCTCAATTTTATTTTTTCAGTCTTTATGATGGTCAATACTTGATCTATCTTTTACTGTTTACCCCCCAGGCAACGCCGGGCTCTACTATATATATATATATATATATATATATATATATATATATATATATATATATATATATATATATATATTCGAGTTGAGGGAGAATCAAAGAGGTTAGGATTGCGCACACAGGAATTGACGGAGAAAAAAAAATCTTCGGTGAACCTCTAGCCAGACCAAAAAATCGGACCGGTTAAATAAATTTCTATTTTTATTTATTTTTTATTTTGGTTGTAGCTGATTATCTTGTTTAACATTTGCCATTGATCACAGCGTATAAAGCCAATGTATTGATCTGCAGATGCTTGCGTAAATTCTTTTTAAGTCTGCCGAGTCTAGAAAGAGAGGATTAGGCAGATCAGGGTCAAATATGGCAGCAACTAGAGAGCTGTTGCCCGTTCGAGGTTTTTAGTCAGTTTTGTTCTTCTAGGTAACTTGGGTTTTGTCTGGCTCAGACTCACTGACATCTGGTTAGGTTGGCGTTGCCAAGAGATACACTCGTCAATATGGCTATCCGGGTCATAGAAACCTGCAAGACACTCCATCGTGTCAAGGTACTTAATCATACAGTGGGTTCTGGACGTTTCTAAATTAAAAACCGATTAACTATGCAAATGTTGCTGGTCCTTCAATTTTAGGATAATCTAGCCTCGACTAGAAACCATTCAGTCAGACTGAATTACTCTACACTACTCGAGTTTATTGCCAGATTAATATGTATATCTTCAGGATGTAGGCAATCATGGCTTTCCACAGCTTCTTATTCTTCGTAACTCTTAGTAATCCTATTTTACTATCCTCCTCTGTTCTGTCATTCATTTACACAAGCTTGTATAAAATTGCAACTGTCTCTTCTCGATTATAGATACAAGTGTACTTTTTGTTTTCGTTTTTCATTAAAATCTCCTCACCGTTCGCATGTTCAGTCTATGGTATTCTCAGCATCCTTCTGTAGAACCACATTTATGTTGCTTCAAGTTTTTTTTTTCCATCTGTAAGAAAATTCTACAGCCATATAGAACAGTGATTTTCAATCGGTGCACCATGAGAAGATCGTCAATGTGCCACAAAAATCTTTAAAAGTCATTAATTAAATTATTTCCGAAATAAATCCAAAGCACAATAAGCGTACTTATCAAAATTTAAATGGATTATACGAGTATAGCATTGATATAATAAATAAACGTATACATAATATAAAATGGATGGGCTTATATGGGTTAAATATTACAAAAAAAAAAAAAAGCAATAGAAATACTTTTTTTCCGTTTTCAGCGCCATATTTGTGCGAAACAAGCTTCTCTGAAATGAACAATATTAAAAACAAAAATCGATTACGAGTAGAATCTTTGAAGAAGAAGAATATGAATATGCCTATCCAAAAGTGGACATCGAAAAGATATTCTAAAAAAAAAAGCTCATTAAATGTTATAATCAACAGAAAAATAAATAAATATAAGATTTTAAAGAATTTTAATTATGTTTTTATTCGAAACAAGCCGAGAAGCTGCCCTTCAAAGCGGATTTTAGGTTATCTCCTGCGGAGAGATTATACGCCTACCTTCAGCGTCCTATGTACTTAAAAGTTATCAGAATTTAGAAATAATAAAATTATTTTATCTTTATTTACATTATTCGGACTATTGTCCTATCTTTGTCGCCATATTTATCACAACGTTTCGGCCGTTGTACACTCCGGCCTTCTTCAGGCGGTTGGAATGTCAAACTGAACCCTTTATTTCGCTCACCGGGGTAGACTGTTCTAGTTCTACATACCATGTTTTAATGGATGTCAGTTATCAGTTATCTCCTGTTAATTTCCCTCTGAAATTTCTCCACTGCCTTAACCGGGTATTAAACTCACACTCTTTGGGTCCTTCGCTGGATCTAACCAACGCCTTTATCCACTGTGCCATGTGTCCTTGAGGATAAATATGGCGACAAAGATGAGGACAATAGTCCGAATAATGTAAATAATGTACATAATACCTCATCTCAGAAATATAGACAGACTATTTTATCTTTATTTGATATTTTAATTCTGCATAATCTTTCTTCGTATACGCAACAGATCTCCATAGTTTGTTTACATTTATTTTGTGCGCAATTTTTATTTTCTTTTAAAATCACCATTCTTTAAAATCCATTCAAATAAAGTCACTCTTAAAAAATATTAGGGAAACCGAACGATATAATATTTCGAATACGTCACAGTACGCGTATTAGAAAAAGAAAGAAAAAAGAACATATGAGCAACGTACCGTGCCCCGCTTAAGTTTTATTTACAGTTTAATTAGACGATATCAACTGCAATTGGGAAGAAAAGCAAAATTAAAGTTAAACCTTTAATAAAGAATTTTTTTAACCTTTCACTGTTTGATATTTAAATTTAAATAAGTTATTTATTTAATTTTTCATCGCGTGTAACTACAGTAGTTATTGCCTGTTATAAAGACACTTATACTTAACATAAAGAAGAAACAGTTGAAATTTCTAGGACATAGGAAAGAGGGCTTGGAAAAATTGATACTCACAGGACATACAAAAGACAGCATGAACAGAGGGAAACAACGTATAACCTACCTGGTTGTTTATGGTTCGCCAAGATCGAAAAACGGACGGACGGTTACATGTACACTGCGCTTTATTTATATAGATTATAATAATTTTTTTGTGCTTATGAATAAATCATGTATATACTTATGTATAGTGCGAGTTTTTATGATCACTTTTTATGCTCAAAATAGGGGCACGCACTATACACAGGTAATTTTTTTTCTGGAGGGGTTAAAATTCATCCAAAAATTTCAGGGTTCGCATTATACATGAAGTCGACTTATACACGAGTATATGTGGTATTTTAAAAACTTTTATCATCATTTAAGTGTACCACAGAAGTTTTACTATAGGTTAAAGTGCGCAATGAGATAAAAAAAAAATTTGAAAACGATTGATATAGAAGGATAGATAGCATTATTTAACTACTCTTCGTGACAATGTGTGGTAGCTAAAATATTTGAGACGACCTCCGGTTGTAAAACAAGGCAGCTATTTGTTCTCAAAATAGGAGAATACCCGACGTAGATTGTTGTTTGAAAGAAAGTCAATAATAAGTTGGAGAAGAAATACAATTAATTTCCACAGTACAAAAGAAGTAACTTCCGGTGAGACATGAATTTGCACCTCATATTCCAGATACAAAATCTCAGAGAAAAAATTATGATAAAAGCAAAACTAAGATTAAAAGAAGGGTCAAGAATAAAAAAAAATAACAAAAAAACATGCAACTGTAAGAAAATATCATTATTTTCCTCGCGACCCATATGTAGTATCGTTGAATTCTCGACGTAGCGAGATTAGAAGAGTCTCGTAGAAAACGAGAAGGAACAAAGAAAGAAACAACATGGTGGACTTAACTGCACACGTTATACACTCATATGTGTATATAACTGTAAATAAAATCTCTTGTTAACCGTCGACCTGGCAAAGAATGCCGTTAATTTTAGCCGAGTTCTGATGTACAAGAAATGATTTAATCAAACAGAATGAAGCCATATTAAAGCTTCATTCACGTCATTGATAAACACGATGGAGAATGTCAACTAAAGAGAAATTGAGAGTTCTTGCGTCATTTTCATTCAAGAAAGGTATTCAAACTAAAATACTATGGGGGTATTTTCTTCTATGTGCTGTATCCATTCATGATGTTGGGGATCATGGCTCTCCACAATTTCCTGATCTTTGGAGCTCTTAATAAATTTCATCCTTGTGTTATCTCTCTTAAACCTTGTTCAGCCATCCATTTACTCATGTCCGCTAGGTAGGTTATGCGTTGTTTTCTCCTGTTCATATCTTTTGTATGTCCTGAGCGTATTAAATTTTCCAAACCCTCTTTCCTATGTCTTAGAAATTTCAACTGTTTCTTCCTGATGTTAAGTATAAGTGTCTTTGTTGTTTCCATTTTCTCTAAAACTTCGTCTGTTCACATGTTCGGTCCAAGGTATTCTCAGCATTCTTTAGAACCATATTTCTATTGCCTCAAGTCTTTTCATCTGTGAGGAGGAGATTGTCCAGCATTCACTGTCATAAGATGACCGGTATTATATAGCAGTCCAGTAACTTTTTCTTTGTTTCTAACGAAAATTTCCTGTTTCTTAATACCTTGCTTTTTTGAAAGGCTTCTTCGCCATTCATATACGGCTTATTTAAAAAAAAAAAAAAAAAAAATTATTGATATTTTTTTGTACATGTCTGGAGGTTGGTGAGGGTGTAGAAAAATCAACCGACCAGGAGTTTTTTTATATTAAAAATCAGAACGTCCGAATAATAAAATAAAGAAAACATGGTTTCATGCCTGTTAAATAAATCATTTGTATTTACAAACATCTACATGAATTCAAAAGATTAAAAAAGGAGTAAAAATAGTATTTAGTTGAGTTAAAGTCTTTGAGTAGTTGGTACACGGAAAAATCTTTAGAAAATACTTTAAAATAGTCGCTCTACAGAAAAATGTGGTTGGAAAAATACATTTATCGTTAGCGAAGATTCACTGACTATCTTTGTCGCTAGAGATAATTCGTTTGAAGTCGCCAACCTATGATTCTTTAAGCACGAGCTGAGGAGACAACCGCGTCTCTGTTCTTTAAAAGTCTTTGTCGGTTTTTGTACACTATTTACATTATTCGGACTATTGTCCTCATCTTTGTTGCCATATTTATTACAACGTTTCGGCCGTTGTACGCTCCGGCCTTCTTCAGGTGGTTGGAATGCCAAACTGAACACTTTATTTCGCTCGCTGGGGTAGACTGTTTTAGTTTCACGTGCCATGTCTAATGGATGTCAGTTATCAGTTATCTCCTGTTAGTGGAGAACTTGGAGGGGGGTACTGCCTTAACCAGGTATCGAACTCACATTCTTTGGCTCCTGTCACTAGATCTAACTAACGCCTTTATCCACTGTGCCATGTATCCTTGAGGACACATGGCACAGTGGATAAACAACAAAGATGAGGACAATAGTCCGAATTATGTAAATAGTGTACATAACACCTCATCTCAGAAATATAGATAGATATTGTCGGTTTTTATAAGAAATATTTTCCCAGAACAAGGCTCGAGAAAAATAAGTTTTTATTTTTCTCTGATTGGTCAAATATTCCACATGGTGATGTTAATTTCTAACCAATAGACACGTTGAATTAAACGGTGTGTGTGTTGTATTGTGGAATCTTTTTGGCATGTTTTGTAAATACTGTCTGTTATTAGGTTGAAAATAAAGTTTGGGCGTGTTTTAATAGTGCATGTATGTGAATATGTAATTGTGTTGGAAATGGGGTTTATTTCCTGTAAGAGATCAAATATTCTATGAAGAGACCAATGTTCTAAAATATTTGGTGATCCATAATATACAAGACATCTCCTATTAGCTGTGGGGTAATTGGTCGAAACGTATTTCAATATCTATAATAATAAAATACGAAAACAATCGTCGAGTTAAAAATCGAATGTGAAATTGGTTGTGTATTTTTTCTCCTATGGTCGGGATTAAACACAGATTTCGAATACCGAGTTTTAAGTTAGATTGTGTCTTATTTGGGTGGTTGGTACAACACAATCTTCCCTTCTTTACTCCAACCATGTGGCCTTGTGCTAGACTGAAACAAGCTGATTTCGTCTCGAAGACTGCAAATGGATGTTGGTTCAAAGGCGAGATCGAAGTATGGTAGATACAGGAGAGGAAGATGCAATTAATTTTTCTCTTGTCTTTGCCCGGGAGGAATACAAGCACCGTCTTCAGTTTTTTTTTCCGACTCGATTAATTGAAGGAAGTAAGTCAGTAAAACAAGAAAGAAATTCAAACGATTTTAATTGCTCTTTTTTTTTTTTATATTCAAACGCGTTCTATCGACACGATAGCGTTAGTGGAAAGAAAGAAGTTTCTCACTTACTATTTCGACGTATGTAGTCACCGTATTTTCTTGTGTATAATACGACTTGAGTATAATAAGCCCCCGTGTTTCTGAAGCTAAAAGCGGAATAAATTATATCCTTACGTATAATATAACCTGTCGTACAGCCATTCCTATGTAACGGGGTCAATCTTGAGTTGTTATTGTAAATTACCCGGTGTTACATGCATGAGTAGTTGATTCCTTTTCTCTTTTTAATACTGAAAATAAAATGAATAAAACATACGACAATAACGTACAACAACAAGACTTTGAGACACGTGTTGAAATTAATGATAATAATGTGTATTTTTCTTTTTGTGATGTTATTTACAATATTGTTTTGTGTATGTTAAATGTTCTCAGGGTTATTGTCTCTTTTTGTTTCTTTAAAAGTTAGGCTTACTTCTTTATAATTGTTCCAAGAATTTTGTGGTTAAGGGAAGCTTTCGAAACCGTCAACTCTCGATTTTCACAGAGCGAAGAAGATACGTCTGTGTTGTTCTTTTTACTACTGCTAATCGTTTTGCTTGTGTTAGAAGGGTCGTTTTTATAATGATGAAATTTCAGATCTTTATTTCTAGAATGATGAAATATCATCATCATCATGAAACTAGGTAATTTGTTTTTGAAATGTTGTACCAAATTATCGATTAAAATCCTTATGTCGTACATATATTTCACTAAAATATTTAATTTTTTACGATATTAAAGAATAAAAATGAACCGGATGTTCAGCCACTGCGGATTTCTTCTAATTTCCGGTTCAAAATTTATTTCCGAGTGTTTTTCTTTTGTTAACTGAAAGTATTTGCAATCTTATTGTTACAAATAATAGATTTTTAAGTTAAGTAAAAATTTCTGAAACGTGTACTTGTATATAATTCGGACCCCGTTTTTTGCCTTTAATTTTAGTTCAAAGTTTCTTGTATTATCCACAAGAAGATAGGGTACCTACTCTTGTGTTTTGAATAAAAGTGGTGCCGATTAAGTGGGGGTAATAGAAGAAAACTTTAAAATCAAATAAGCGGAGATTGGAAACATTTGTAGAGAAAAGATTATTTTATTTGAATTAAGGAATGGTATTTAAATATACTATTGGAATTTTATTTGAATACACAAAAAATAAAACAATTTATCTACAGTTAAGTTTAAATTGGGAATGAAAGAAGTGTATAATGGTTTGCTCAAAATATTCTTTTGAGAGTATAGGAAATAAACCCCATTTCAAACACGATGACATACCTACCTACATACTAGATTAAACCACGCCCAAACTTTGTTTTCTAACCAATAACAGACAATATTTACAAACATACCAAAAAGATTCCACTATACAAAACGTACCGTTTAAATCAAAATGTCCATTGGTTAGAAATTAATATCACCATTTGAAATATTTGACCAATCAGAGAAAACTAAAACACTATTTTTCTCGAGCCTATCTTCTGGAAAAATTCTTATAAAAACCCACAGATTTCGACTTTCAAAGAGCAGAGATCCAGCTACCTCCAAACCGAACACAAAAGAAGACATCGCTACATAGTTTTTCTCCCCCACCCCCACTCAGCGCTTGCTGAAACAAACATGTGTCTGTGACTTCAAACGAATTATTTCCAACAGCAGCAAGTAAGCATGGTCAGCCCAACAAGAACAACAAAATGGTCAGTGAATCTTTGCTAACGATAAAAGTATTTTTTCAACCAAAGATTTTTTTTCTGTGGACCAACTAAATGAAAAAGAATGTTGTGGTTGAGTGAAGCCGAATGAAGAATTGGTAACAGCGATGTAACGAGAGCTTGTTTTTTGCGTCTCTTTAAAGTTGGTTTCAGAACAAATTGTAAGTTTTTGGTTGTTCTCAGCTGCTCAGCTGTTTTAAGACTCTCCTCTTGTCCGTATGACTATCATTTTGATGACGGATGAATGCACTTTAAATATTCATCGGCAAGCAACCTCGTTTGTATTTGGGTCGCCTGGATCACACATTTACCATTTCCAATTATCGTGGGTTTGAATTCCTTACCTCTGACATCCCTATAACCCTAGGTACATATACATAACACATACATCCAGCTAAAAATAAAAAATAAAAGCATCCTTGAAAATGGCTAAAAGTATTGCCGAAGGCGATCGGAATTGCAAAACATTCGGATAATTTCTACACAGTATCCAGAAAAAGAAACACTTGTTCGAACACAAGAAAAATGAAATAAAAAAGATCAATCGCAGTACCTTGTCTTTGATCTTTAATGAAAAGAGGGATTGCTGACTATATATATTTTCTCTTTATACATAATTTTTATGGATAATGCTCTGTTTTTAATTAAACAATATTAATTGCATTTACTGGCCTGAATGTTCAAGGAATTTCGTAGACAAGATTCTTTCTCCGACTGGAATCGAACATGTATTCCATATGGAAACAGTCATTTGACCTGACGTGCTGTTAACAATTCAGCCACAGACAACGTTCGGTTGGCAAAGTTCAAATTACTGCTTCTAAACAAACATCATCGACCATTTTTCTCGATATATCATTTCTGCTCCGGAACGTAACAATGTCTACCCCAGTGTGTGAAATAAAGGGTTCAGTTCGACATTCCAATCACCTGAAGAAGGCCGGAGCGTACAACGGCCGAAACGTTGTAATAAATATGGCGACAAAGATGAGGACAATAGTCCGAATGATGTGAATAGAGTATTTTTTTGATTCTGACAAATGTCGCACCTTGAATACTAATTTTCAAATGTTATACCGGAAAAAATTTTTTTTTTTTTTTTTTTTTGAGTAGACAAGTTGAAATAAGTAATGCTGTACCATGTAACCCAATATTACATGCCGGATCATTGATGATTAAACGAGCTCCGTCCACTAGGCTTTTCTGTAGATGAGGGTAGGTAGACATCCAATAAGATTAAAACAAAGACCCGTGAAAGAGCGGACGAACCTTCTTGTAAGGCCAACATCCCTCTAACACAATGGAATAGATTGCACTTAATAGTTATAAATACATACAGCGCGATGATGACACACTATCACTGGGCGGAGGATTTAGTCTGAAGATAACGGCCAGGGAGAAATGTTCCTCCGATGGAATCAACGGCTATTTTCGCCATCTTTGAAGCAACTTCATGATTCCAACCTCCCAGATTTTTTCTGGTTGATGATGTTTCGAAGTTCGTTTTTTTTTTTTACAGACTTCTAGAGAATAAAAGTTATTTCCATTAAGAGAATTTTGTAGGGATCAAAATAAGCGATGAAATTCGAAGGTAAAATGTCAGATGAGTACGGTGGGTGAAGTAAAACATTCCAGTCAAGCTGTACAAATTTCTGCCGGGAAGAAGATCCCCTCCGATTGTTCAATTTTGGGACGCTTTTCATTGATTGCTGCCTTTAATCGGTACAGCTAGGAAGTGTATTTATCGGAGTTCAATGTCTGATTTTACGGAAAGTGCTCGTAAGACACAATACCCTTCCAATCCCACCATTAGACACACAGTATCACCTTCTTGGGATGCAGACCGACATTTCTAGTGGTTAACAGTGGCACATTGCATTTTTCCGAGAAAACTTTTCACTCCCCATTGTTGTAAACAATCCATTTTTATCGCTTGTGATAGATTTTTTTTAAAGGGGTCGTTTTTGTTTTCATTTCCACTTTTAAAGTAAAAAACAGTTAAAATTTCCAATCCACATACGAATCGCATAGAAACATGCATAGAAATATCATCCTTCATAGTAGGATATATATTTCAGTCACGCGTGAAAGGAGATCACGTGTTCAAATAGCACGTACTGAAAAACTTCTGTTCTAACCCAATATCTTTAATTGCTACATGTTGGCCTTTTTTTTTATTATAATGTACAAGGCTCAAGAGCCTCTCGGTGTAGGGGATTACAAAGTAAGAGGCATAATTTATGTCTAGGAGATAACTTAATCCTAGTTTTGAACAGGTTAAGATTGTAGTGATCGGGGAAGCATCATCTTGGGAGTCGGTTCCACAAAGCAGCTGTTCGTAGGAAGAAGCTGCTCGAGTGGAACTTGCATCTCACCATTGAAAAACGAAAGGTATGAAGGTGGTTCGCTAGAGTGGGCGTGGCATGCCGTGAGGGTTAGAACGGGTGGAACTAAGGAATGTAATTCGTCTGGACATTTTCCATGGAAATAGCGAGAGAGCAGTCGGAGGCTTGCGATGTTTCGTCTGTGAGAAAAGGGTTCCGTATTTAGCTAAAATTTGTGAATATCATGAATTACTGGTGTTATTATTTTAAATATGGAACACGATATAGGAAAAATTCAATAGCTAACACTGAATAGCAACAATTACAAAGAATAGAGTGCAATTATTGAATGTCTATTGTGCCTAAGAATTGTACCGTATGGCACACTAAGGTATTATGCATCCTTCTGTTGTCTGTTGCTTTTGAAAGAGAATGAGGAAAACAAACGAATAAAGGTTTCGATGACTCGTAGTAAAAGCTAATTGTAAAATAAAAAAAAGAAAGAAACAAAGAATCAATCAATGCTAAGAATTCGATTGATTACAAAAAGGACAATGAAAGTTCATTGAAATCTTTGATTATCATCTCACTCACCGCTGGGGAAATCGAATGCTACTACGACCATTGAACAATTTTCATTGGAAAATTATTTTCTATTTCTACACAAGATCAGAAAGATTTGTGTGCATATGTTCGAGGTTGGAAATTAATTTAAAGAAATCATAACACCATTAAAATTTGACATTGTAAAGAGTTGAACTAATAAATATTTATGACTTCAAAAATGATTTATAAATGGTAACCCGTATCTGAGCAGACGTTTTCATTTATTTTGTCTACCGGTTATCCGACTCGAGAAAGCTTAATAAAGAAAATACAGCCCCCGGTTATTAAGTTTTGTCGAATACGCAGTCCGGAGCAGGGCGTCTATTAAAATACAGGTATCCACCAAAAAAAAAAAAAAAAATGTTTGAAGTAATGAAAATATATCGAATTAATTCTTTAGAAACTTACTATATATATATATATATATATATATATATATATATATGTGTGTGTGTGTGTGTGTGTGTGTGTATGTATGAAAATTTCTCCGATTTAACCAGTAGAGAAGACAATATTTATGAATAGAAATGACAATAGGAAAACTAGTAATTGCTGACGCGTTTCATCAATGTGGACTTTATCAAAGCAAAATACGAAATGAATTTAACTTTAATTTCATTAGTTACCTTGTTCAGTTAAATTCATTTCGTATTTTGCTTTGATAAAGTCCACATTGGACGAAACGCGTCAGCAATTACTAGTTTTCCTATTGCCATTTTTATTCATATATATATATATATATATATATATATATATGTATTCCAGGAACCAATAAAACTGTCAAAATGACCAAGGGAATTCAGAGTAGCATGAATCCTAATTTGGTCCCATCTGATTATAATCTGTTCCCCAACATGAAAAAACACTTGACTGGGAACAAGCATCGTAGTAATGATGGTGTCATATCTGCTGTTGAATACTTGTTTGACCTACAAAATGAAAGCTTCTTCACCTATGATATCCAAGCACTACAACAACAATGGAAGATGTTTGTGAACCGCAGTACATGAGCGTATCTTGGTCAGCTTATGAACATTTCAGCCGACCCGCGTATTATTCTACCTACCAACTCTATCACAACTACGATACAAAATAATTTTCTAAGCTTAACATAAAATTATATTTTCTCCACATGTGCTATTTTTACCGGTGCCATTATCACTGTGCACCATTAGGAATTAAATCTTGCCAATATAATGTGTATTTAAGCAGCAAGATTATTCTAATAAGTGTTATTAAACAGTACCGACCAGGTCATTCCACCATTTTATTTATTTATTTTATCGAATATAATAAGACTGAGTAAAATAAATGAACTTTAGGAAATTAATTCTGGCATGAAACAACTTAGACAAAATGTCTTTCGGACAACAAAAAGTTGAACAGAGTTTGTCGTTGGTATTGTTTAATGTGCGTTTAAAATTTGCTGTATTTATAAAGAAATAACGCTGAATATTAGCGATGAGAGGTTTTTTTAGTGTGGACATAGTTACTATGCAACGTTGATTGCTGTTTCCCAACTAAAACAAACACCTATGTAACTATAGCAGCGAATGACCACACAGACTATTTATGGTGGCTATTTTTAATAAACAGAGACCCGCATATCCTCTCCACCCATGCACAATTTTTCTTACCGAACTCAAAAAACAGAAAAAAAAAAAAACTATTTACCCAACCACATAATTGATAAACATATTAAATTAGATACTCCGTAAAGATTGCTAGAATCAACGGACATCTGATGAAGGTTTGACTGCACAACGTAGTGAGAGCAATAACAAAGTTGAGGACATTGATCCAAATGTAAATATCTGATCCTAGAAAATTCAGACAGAATAGTTAAATGCAGGGATACACAATGCTTAAACGACCTGGGAGGAGAAGAGTGGCCCTTTAACTGGAAATGACAGCTCAAAGTACTTAAGGTGACATTCTTATCTATCTCTGATTCCTTCCTGGGTAAGAAGATAAACTACATCCGACAGCATGTCCTCTGATCAGGAGGTTTTGAGGAGCATGGAACCACCTCTTAATTGTTCCTAGGTCTACTCTGACCCGGTGTGGTAGCACCTGTTAGGGTCCCAGCTGTGGGTAAATAGTTAACCACCAAACTAGGGTCAAAACACTATGAAAGTGTAAAAATAGGTTTTAATACCAGAAATACTTTGTAAAAAATTATTACAGTGTAACCCGGATATAAGAGACCCGGATATAAGAGAAACCCGGATATAAGAGAGATTTTCTCTGGTCCCAAATTAGAGCCTGTGTTAATGTATATAAAATAGACCAAACCCGGATATAAGAGAAACTCGGATATAAGAGACTTCTTCTCCGGTCCCGACAACTTTCTTACATCCGGGTTACACTGTACCAGCAATACATTTTTGAAAAAGAAAATATTACCGGCAATGAAAATCTTGTCGGTATTAAATAACTCATTGAGGTTGATATACCATAAAACAAACCAAACCAAATCAATATATACTGAAAAAGATAGATAGATAAAAAATATTACCAGCAATAAAAATCTTGTCGGTATTAAATAACCCATTGAGGTGTTGATATACCGTAAAACAAAATAAACTAAACTATCTTTAATCAGTTTGAACCAAAATATTTTCGTCTTAGACATGTGAGCTAGGAGCTTTGATTTAAGACTTTCACCTAATCAAGTCGGCTCGAAAGAGGAGTTCAAGTTCCATAAAAGAGGAACCGTTTTGACAGGTTCTTTGATCCCAGCGAGCGCCACAGAGAGCAGCCATCTTTGATACTCTCCGCCATTTTCAAAATCTAATAGAAGCAGTTTCACCTCGCTGTTGAATTACATAAATAAACCAGAATTACTACCACCTTAACTGCTTTTTATCGCCCATAATTTTTCGACTACTTTTCGATCGCGCCGCCTTTTTTTGCATTAGGCTACAATCATCACCCCAAAGGCGACATCAAAACTGGTTGTCGGTCCATGGCGTAAAACTACATTAATAAAACCAGACAAACTTTTACATTACCCGATATGAATTGTTTCCCTTTGTACGTTTGCGTGTAAATCTCAGTGATTTAAAAAGACCAAATGAAAAGATCGTGTCTCAGTTCTCTTCGGTATCGGAAAGGTGACGAATGTTAATTTTTAGGTTAGGCTCGGGTAACAACTGAACTAATCAGCCGTCGGAAAAGTCGGCTGTCTGCTTTTTTATTGGTCTTCTCGAAATGTTGTCTGCGTGACGCATCAATTTTTCAGTTATTTTTTTATTTTTTACTCAGTAAACAAACTCGTCTTCGTCTGAAGATCACAGACAAATAAAAAAAATACGCTTTTCTGGTACGGAATGACTAAATAGTCATCTGGCTTTAATATCCAACACGTATGCTCACGACTCTAAATGCATTTGCTCTCTCGTAAAATATTAGATAGAATAGATCTGGTCATTAAATTTTATCTACACAAGCGCTACCATACTTACCTGTGGGTTATATAGCTGAGTAGACAGGGGCTCTCCTACCGTAGATGGTAGTAAGACTACGAGAAGGGCTATTCTGAATTCAGAGAAGGCAACGGGAAACACTGTTCTACCTTTTCCAAGAAGTCATAGAAAATCACAGATATAAAACAAACGGGATCTGTAGAGAGCCATGATCGACGATGTCATGAAAGGCAGGGCCGACGCTAGAATCTCGTCCTCCGGTAGGGGGAAAGACGTGCCAGTCCTGTTGAAGGGAGATAGCATTGAAAAAAAAAAAAACTAAAAAGATGAATGTGAAATGGTGAATTACGGGTTTGAAATTGATGATCGAATTATCTCGGTGTTCGAAGAAATCAGTGTGCACCGGTCACGAAAAGAGACCCATTTTGGCCAGGACAGTCATTGTCTTGATCAGACAATAATACCGTAATTCACCATGTATAATACGCACGTATTTCTAAAAAAAATAAGCAAAATTAGGAGTGCGCATTAGGCACAGCTACAAAAAAAAATCTTTAATAAATTGTCGTTTCATAGGTCGATTTCAGTTGTGAAATGACTACTCACTACAAATATACGACAATTTGACACTAACATTCAGCAATTACGACCCTACAAGGATGTCAAATACAGGCATACGTAACTAACAATATCTACAAATGTAAAATAAAATAAGAATTATCATAAAACTAAATTAGAATAATATTATTCTAGGTTTGAAACCATTTTTTTAATAAGTGTAGGAAACGCTGGCCGTGATGAAGTAGGAAAGGTACAATTTATAGGGTTTGCTTATCAAACAAGGGGTGCGTATTATGCGTGAGTAGAATCATTTTCCCACCCACACTTTCAGCACAATTTTAGGTGTGCGTATTATGGATGAAGGCATATTATACACAGGGAATTACGGTAAGTGATTTTGTCTCTTAAGAATCTTGGCTCCAAAACTTACACGAACCAAGTCTTTCGTTGTCAATTCTAGCTTTGGACCTGATTGTACATAGCGTGGCCAGACATTTGGAAGACAGACATTTCACCTAAAATGTACAAAAAATAAAGTGACAAGCAATATTTTAAGTATTTTAATTAGTATTATTATAAGGTAGAATAGGACTAATAATTACCACTGAATTTCAAGTGATTAAATTACTAAATCTAAATTTAAAGTTATAAGTTTTCTTATTTCAATATTTGTTTATTGAAATTAGTATTTTTTTTAAATATTTGAGTGTATTTGGGTAAAAAGTAGCAACTAATTATTTAAATTCGTATTTAACAGTGAGATAAAAGCTAGTTCATCCCTTTAAGATAATGATCATTAAAAGCGAAATTGAAAGATCTTTCATATCGTAAAAGCTTAAGATTTTTGCTGTAGTAAAATGTGTTTTTTGTCAAAATACTTGCAGTAATATTCGAAGTAAAATATAATATATACAGAATAGATTAAAAAAAAACCAAAAACGAAAACTTATAAATTAATACAGTAAATAAACATAAATATATGTAGCACATTACGATAAAGAGTGTGACATCCATATAAGTACGCCATTACATTTTTGGATAAATGTCCGTCGGCCAAATGTCCGAGTACCGTATATAGCCGAGATCATAGCAGTTTCCAGAACATTGTTTCTAATGGCTCGAGGCACGTCTGAATGTAGCATCCGTATCATAACATTATTAATTAAAACTTATAAACTAGGCTCGCCTATCGTACGGTTCATACACCTTCCCAGCTTTTTGAACAAGAGTGGGAGTTTATCTCTTGTTTCTTGCTTAAGATTGGGTTTCCGGTTCCTTCAACTCTGCACTTCTAACGTCTGTCTGAAATTTTATTCAATAATTATTACTATTTTTTGTCTCTCCGAATAGGGGTAGATACGTTTGCCTATAGTCCGTTTCACACTCTTCCCCGGTTTTTGAACAAGTGTAGAGGTTTAGACCTTGTTTCCTGTTTAGGATGGATTTCCGGCTACTTCTAATGTCTCCGCGTGAACTCTGAAATTTTATTCACTAATTAAATCTTGACCTTTTCAAGTCTAAAATTAGCTGTTATCATTCTTGCATAGTCCAAGAACTTCTTACCCTTTCTAATACAACTCCAGACAGTAACCCGCTACTTTGAGTGACCCTTACTTTTGGAGTTGATTATGGGTAACTGAGTGCGCAAACAAAACAAGGCTACTGTGTACATGCATATACCGGGGGGTAACAACATGGATAATTGTCCATCCGACAAAATGTTTAATATCTATAACCCCCCAAAAAAAAAAACCCACTAAACTAATTGAGTTTCTTTTTTCCATTTTTCAGATAAGACGTTTAGCCATCTTGACACCAATTGCCGTAAGAATCAATGAAAAACCTTTTGAGTTATTAAGCTAGAAAGAGAACAGGTTAAAATCGTTTTGTGTCAGCTCCACTATGTCTTCCCAACTGAGCAATAGTCAGAGGAAAAAGATCATTCAAGACTTCAGTAATGGTACCAACATTCATACTCTGGCTACCATCTGGAAAGTCCATCCAAGAACCATCAAGAGAATGGTGAATAAGTTTTAAAAAATGGGAAGAGTAGAGAGGAAAACTGGATCAGGAGGTCACAACAGCAAGAGGATTCATTTTTTCAGTTTAGAGCTAAATACATTTATTATTGTCGAAAGTAGAGCACAATAGTGTTATAAAAACCTAGGAGAATTCCAGTAAGATATCTTTAATCATTTCTAACATACAATGGTTCAGAGCTTAATCTAACAATTGGACAATTTTGCTGTTACACCCGATATACTGCTGCTATATTAAAACGAGACATGCTCGGCGCCACTCGAAGCGGGCAAACGGCGTGTTACCACAATAACGGAATTAAAATTTTTAAACATTAAACAAAAATATGTAAATGAGTTATTTGCTTTCTTTCAGAAAAAAATCAACCCATGTCATTTATATGTAACTATACACGTAATTTTTTTTTCATGGTTAATAACTAATACATTTAAGATTATTTATTACGGTTTATCAACCCTTTGTGGCTAATTTAAAGCCGAGAGTATTTTGGATTGTAAGAATAATTCTGTTTTTGCGAGTGAATATTGCATTAACATTTTTGAGGATAACAATGATTTTTTTTTTCCAAATACAAATTCTGCTATTTAGTCCATAGCTGGGGGAGGAGATGGATTCATACCTTTCCAAAGGGTAGTTGCGAGTAATTGAATATAAGGAACGCGAATAGAATTCGAACTCGGCTCTTCGATTTCTTATTCAGAGCCGCTATCCATTATCTCAGTCACGAATCCCCCCCCCCCGCCGCAAGATGTATACGAAACAGAACGTTGAAATAATAGTGACAAACAGCAAGATAGAAAAGGCATGCTTAACAAGTGGCTGAGATAGTCGCTTATTTCTTGTAGTTGACAATTATCAGTGCTTGAGACTCAGCAAAAAAAGCCAGGATTTCGAATAATGATTTGGAAGGTAAGCAGACCCTTCTCACTTGGAAGATTGTGTTGCCCCAGTCTTCATTTACTCTCAGTTTGACATTGTATCAGATTAAGCTAGGTATAGTAAATGTCAACAAAAGTCACAACAGGCCTACCTCATGGGGGAGGTAGTTCTAGATTTTCCGCTAGCGACAGTATTGGCCTTCGAGGCCAAGGTTCGCCTATCGTCCGGTTTGCAATCCTCCCCGATCTTTTGAACAGGAGTAGAGGTTTAACACTTGTTTTCTGTTTAGGATTGTGTTTCCGTTTTTTTTTAAAGCCTTCTCATTCTCTTTCACTCACAGTAGTTACTAGCGTCTTAGTGGCATTATCTCCTTGCTTGAAGGTGAATTGATCAAGAAAAAACAAATAAAGTAAAGGCCATGATATTGAACCCTCCCTGCTTCGAAGATCGGTGCAACACATTTATACTCCCCCACCCACATTTTACCATATGCAAAAAAAAGTATATATATCTATACTTTAAAAAACAACTTGTCCTTTAAGGACGTAGCCGATCATGCCTTCCCACAGCTTCCTTTTCTTTAATATCTGTAAAAATGATAAAAAAAAAATACTAGGTGAAGATAATGGTGCAGTCCCCCACTGTCTTTTCCACGGGTTTTAGATCAGAGTCGTCCTTCTCCTAGACTGGCCACCAGCCCAGACGGAAACCCCCTCTTCTCCCAGCAGCTATCTAACGGGGACAGAGATAGATTCGTGCATTTCTCAATGACATTAGTGTAAACTGAACGCAATAGCCTCAGCCGGAATTTGAACTCAGACTGCCGATTCCATTTTTTGCATTAACCCTTACGCCACCCAAACATCGCTAATACCACAACGTTTACTAAATTTATAAACCTGTTTTTTTTTTTTTTTTTTTTTTAACTAATAACTAAGATTAGGTGTTCATTTCAGTCAGTTATGTGCCATGCGTGATACACGTGTAGGCGATCATGTATCTTTCCATACATAACTGATTTTTTTTGCCACCAGTAGGTTGCCATTTCTTTCTGCGGTAGACCAGTTGCCATCTAAGACTATAGAACCGGGTCTGTCCTGCTATTTACCCATAGCTGGGGGGAAGAGTATTCATACCTTTCCCAAGGGTAATAGCACGTAAGTGAGTATAATGGATTCGACTGGAATTCGAACTCGGCTCTCCGATTCCTCAATCCGAATCGCTATCCATTACTCCACCCTACCTTCACTTATCTTGTTCTTACTCAGAGTTTCGGAGATTACATCATCATGTCAGGAGAATGGCTTATAAAATTTTGCAATCAACTCCTCTGACGAATGAATGTTATCTCCACAAAAATCTGAGTAACGACAAGATTAGTGAACATTTAATTTTATTTATGACTATTAATGCTCTGTTTCTTTAATTACAAAGGCTGCTTGCCTTAAAAACGTTATCGTCTTGGTCGACTTTTTTCTTTTGCAAAACGCAAGCGTTGATATTATTAAAACTCTTTTTTTTTTTTTAAAGTTTATCCATTTGTCGTTGTTAAATGTAATTATTTTGTTCAGTACATGAGTTTATAGCTAAATTTCCCCACCCCAAGACAAATCGTGTAAATATTCCCTGTCAAAATCTATCTTTTACTTACCCCACCGCCTTCATTCTCAGTGTTTGTTTATAAATGAGTAATGCATTAAGAACCCTCCTTTTTCTTTTCTTTTTCTTCTTCTTCTTCTTCTTCACAATCCGGAACTGTTCAACTCTTTGATGTGATCAAATTCCATTGTCGGTGAAGTGTCTTAAGAAGCAAAAATGAAAACCTTCCAAATATCGATCCTTGGATAACCCAAGGTCATGACTAATATTTAATTAGGTCTACCTGTCTAAGGTGTGCATCCGTGATTGACAGGTAAGTACTCTTAAATCGTTTCTGTTTGTTTACTTATTATCAGCTGACTGTCGGTGTCCGAAATACATCAGATGACTCATAGTTGTAGTTAGAGCTTTTTTTCACACTTGCTAGCTTATCAGATCGAACGGCTGGTATAGCTAAATGGTAAGCGCGATGGAGTGAGGATTTGAAGTCATCAGTTTGGTTCTCGATATTTGATTTCAGGTTTTTTTTTTCTGTAGTGTTTAGTGAATCTTTTGTCTTTGCTGGTCTGGGGTGAGGAAGCAGAAGGAAAGAACTTATTGAGAGCTGCAAGGGATAGGAGGAGGTGGAGAGCCATGATCGGCTACGTCTGAAAGGACTTAGCACATAAAAAGAAAGATTGCTGGTAAAAAAAATTCCAAAAAATTATTGCTGGTATTAAAATCTATTTTTATACCTTCATAGTGTTTTAACCCCTTTTGGAGGGTTTACTATTTGCACATAGCTGGGACCCTGACAGGTGCTACCACCCCGGATCAGGGTGAACCTGGAACCACCAGCAATTAAGAGGTGATTCCACGCTCCTCACAACCTCCCCACCAGAGGCCTCACTGCTGGACGTCTTACCCAGCACGCGGATCTTGTTTATCGTCATATCCAGGACGGTATATGACTGGACAGGCGAAATATTTTATGACTTGTATCTCTCCAGAAAGGGACTGACTCCTGTCATGCCTTATCTTGACAAGAGTCAGATCAGACCCCAAAATAGTGTATATTCCTGATAGATCTGGGCTGGAGCGGTCCAGTCCTCACTTGACGGTTGTCAAAAGCGTCTCCATGGCCTTGTGGGTAATGAATTATTTTCCACCCTACCATTTCAAACGAGACGTCGTCAGCCTCTCGCTAGTCTATCAGTACTTCCATGGTAAATATTCTGACGGGTTACATTTACAATTAGGACCCACCAGGCCGCATCATTCTCATTCCCTTCATATACCATTGGTAGTGATGAAGTTCCTCTCTGACAGCTTCTTCAGAACCATTACGCTGTGGAAGAAACTCGCGGAAAGAAACCCCACATGCTACGTATATATGGTCTTCCCAAGAACTGCTACTTTGGGAAACAGATTCCCGAGGGGATGCTTTCCCCAATCTGCAATCTTAATCTCTTCAGGTCTCGAGCCAACCGTGATCTATTTACCAACAACCTCATTCAGTAACCCTCAAACTTGAGTGGCTCTTGGACCTTGTATTACGCGAACGACAGTTTAAAAATGACCTTTTACCATTTTGGTCAGCAGTATTATAACATGGAGAAGGTTGTAAAGAACTGTTTTCGTTGTTGGGTGGACACGTTTCGTTTGGTTCGTTTTACGGCATATCAACCACAATGGATTATTTAATGTCGACAATTTTTATTGCTGGTATTTTTTTTCAAAAAATGTATTGCTGATAATATTTTTTTCCTTCAAAAATCTATTTCCGGTAATATTTTTCCTTCAAAAATCTATTTCCGATAATATTTTTTTTTCAATAATGTATAGTTGATAATATTTTTTTAATGTATTGCTGGTAATAATTTTTTTCCTTCAAACAAGTATTGCTAGTAATAATTTCTGTTACAAAGTATTTCTGGTATTAAAACCTATTTTTACAATTTCATAGTACTCGGAGGTTAATCACCCGCTCATAGCTGGGACCCCAACAGGTGCCACCACACTGGGCCAGGGCGGATCTGGGAACAGCAGCAAATAAGGTCGTTCCACGCACCTCAAACCTCCCCACTAGAGGCCTCGCTGCTGGACGTAGTTTATCGTCTTACCCGGAACTCGGATGTAGTTTATCGTCATACCCAGGACGGTTGGGTAGACACCCCTTATTTTCAGTATCTAGATTTGATTGATACTGTAACAAAAACTGGTAGTTATTAACAGCTAAATTTCTTCAGTCGATCATGTGACGTTACTCAACCGTTGATCATTCGTTCACCCTGATCCACAACCGAACAGAAGTGACAGAAGGTGATATTACATTAGCATTAACATTAGATGAACACAAGCAATTTAATTTCTGTCTGAATTTCTGGGATGAGGATTTATTTATATTCGAACTATTATTCTCATCTTTTTTGTTTTTATCATAATTTCGAACTGAACACTTTATTTAATATACGGGTGTAGACTGTTCTCGTTTACTGCCCACGCCTAGGGATATCTCGTGTAGTTCTTTTTATATCAAACCAATCTGGTTCAATAGTCTTTATTATTACTCTTATTTTATAATCACTATCTTATTGTCACTTTTTATCGATACAGTCTTCATTATTGCTATTTTTATTATTAGTTTTACTCCATTTTATTAATATTTTTTGGTACTTGTGATTTATCTGTTGCTACTTTTATAAATCTACGGGGGTAATTTGTTCTCGTTCAACTGCACATGTCTAAGGATATCTCGTCTAGTTTTTTTTTTTTTTGTACTGCTCAGTTATTAATCGCCCCCGTTTCTACCGAGTCTAAGTAAACACTGTCCGGTCCTGGGATTGAACTCCTAATTGCCATGTCATCAAGTTCACGAACTAACGCTTTAATCAGTTATGCTTTTGTCCCGTGGTAACGGGTGAGCACTAATTGTGCAGTACTAAAAGTAAGGACTAGACGAGATATCCCGAGACATGCGCAGTGGAACAAGAACAATCGACCTCCGTTGATTAAATAAAGGATTCAGTTCGAAATTCTCTGTAGGTTACCGAAATCAAAAGACGACTGAAAAATGCCGGGAAAGCAAAACGGTGTGATGACAACAGCAAAGATTTGGACAATAGTCCGCGTGTAAATCATGGGTTCTTGTAGGTTATCTGTTACCACTTTTTAGAAAGAAAGGATGTAAAAGCACCGAGCTTGGAGGAGACTAACTTCCAACATTTCAAGGTTAATCATCGATACCATTTCGTTGCTGTAGATACCAGAGTCCACACTCGGAATATAGAACATTTGTGGGGGATCAGTAAAGTGAAGAAACAAACGTCACCTAGGAACGACGCGACGCCATCTTGAGACCTACCTGGCCGAGTTCATGTAGAGAAGAATATTACCCGATGGAGTCTACCCATTCGCAGACTATCACCGCGTTCATGCCACCCGAATAATACGATTAATGATTGTTATTTGGAGAAATAAATATAATTTAAGAAACAAATAGTATATTTTTACACATCTGTATTTGTGAAAATGTTGGAAAATCTATTTAAAAGGTGGCGACAGATAACTCACAAGCAGCAAATCATGGAAATAACAAACAGTTTAGTAAATTTAATTATGACAAGGTGCAATAAAGTTTTACCTGCGTGAGAGCCGACTTAAGATATTGCAACAATGGTAGCAAACCGCTGTCCCGGGGAAGGGGTGTTAAGAAATATCACTTGAGAAAAAAAAAAAAAAAAAAAAAAAAAAAAGAAAAGAAAAAGAACATAATAAAAAAAAAGGACATGATGGTGTATTAGGTGCATTAGCCATGAATTAGAGGGTGGCCTAGGAGACATAGGAGTGAGTGACACTCAAGAATCAGAAGTAGAGTAAAGTCTGGTACTCGGTAGAGTCAGGTCATTAGAATATGAATGAGTGAGTGAAAGAGAGAGAGTTTTCACTGAGTGAAGTTAAGGAATAGAAGAGGCTTTCTCTTCCTGTTTTGTCGAACTCTTTGTCTCCGGTCAGAGAAGAACCCAGACGAGGCTACGCTGAAGGGCAGAGTCTCGTTTGGGGAGGTAGACAAACGCGACCCCGTGTATACGGGATCTACTGGCTCGGAACGTCTGACGTTAAAAACTGGCTTTGTGCCACATCTTGCCTTGTGGAGAGCTTGGTAAATAGAAAGGAGTAGTACTAATGGCAATTTAGAGGAGAGTATATGTAATTTATGTAGCCTTAGATTTTTCCTATTAGCCCGAAGACAGTCGATGTTGCAAAGGATACGGGAGCACGAGGC
Organism: Acanthosepion pharaonis; assembly: GCA_903632075.3. Lineage (NCBI taxonomy): Eukaryota > Metazoa > Mollusca > Cephalopoda > Sepiida > Sepiidae > Acanthosepion > Acanthosepion pharaonis. The sequence goes on along the minus strand of CAHIKZ030000192.1, from coordinate 218,971 downwards.
TGGCTCTCCTAGAAAAGCAATAAAGTGGAGAGAGGTGGGAAGGAGAGAGAGAAAGAGAAAGAGAGAGAGAACCAATTCAGAAGCAAATGCAAGTAATTCTTACCTCACCTGGCACAGGGCTCGTCCCTGGGCTGATGGTATCACGGCTACGACTAGCTTGGACCGGATCCGGCCTGGACCATCTAGGACAAGCCAAGACCAGCTATGACTAGCTTAGACCAGCTCTGACCAGTTTGGACAAGTTATGATCAGCTAAGACCAGCTTGGACCAGCGGCCCGAGTGAAAACACTCGAGTCCCCGTTAAAAACCGACCTTGTGTCACAACCTGTCTCAGTGGTGGTGGTGGTGGTGGGGGGGTCAAGTAAATACACTTACCTAACCCCACGTTGTTATATCTTAAGACTCTTAAAATAGATTATCACACTCCTTTTTGAGTAATAGAATGCTATTTTTCCTTTTGTACATAAATGCACATAAATTCATGTCCTGACCATGGTGTACGCCTGCGTGTGGATTAAATAAAATAACAATAACTTCGAAAGACGATAAAAAACACACAACCAGAGATCAAGGTGAAAATAACGACAAGACAGACACATGGCAAATGTTCGGATGAACCTCATTTTTTAGTTCCATCATTTAGGGTTTTGAGAGCTATGATACGCTTAGCTATTTCCACGGAGTCGAATCAGCCTTATTTCCTCCATGTTCCAAATGTAAAGAGAAAGTTTCACTCACACAGGTTCCCCCTTCCCCGCTAAGAACTACGATCTTGTAGAACAGACTCCTGCGTGGATGCTCCCGTGAAAACTAAAACTTTATCCCCTTCAAGTCGAGGGTTGATGCTTATCTATATTCCTTATTCTCATAATCTTCACTTCCTAAAAGCTTGGGCCTACGGCCACTTCACGTTGGAACACCGCTTGCCGCACGATTACCGAAGTTAAGCAACGTCGAGCTTGGAGAGTACCTAGATGGGTGACCGCTTGGGAATACCATGTGCTGTAAGCTTGGATGTGTGGGTTGTGTAAGGGATAATGGCTCGGAATTGTTAATCGGAGAACCGAGTTTCAATTCCAGTCAGGTTCATTATATTCACTTACACGCAAATACTCTTGGGAAAAGGGGTATGAATCTACTTTTTCTGCCCCTAGCTATGGGTTAATTAGTAAGACTTGTGTCACTAAACCATTATTATCTCTAAATATAAAATTGTGTACAAAAATGTTTAGATTTCGGCATTAAATAGGTGATGATATGCCGCTAAACAAAAACAACCAAACGATTAACACCTTCTCTTCTATTCATATCATACACATTTGTCATTACTATATTGACAGTAAACATCTACCTTGAGTGGCTATCGGGTCTTGTATTGGGTAAATTTAGTCTAAAAAATAAAAAACAAAAGAGTCTACAGGTTCAAGAAGTATTTTATTTTTTATACAATGGGCGATTATTATTATTATTATTATTGTTGTTGACTTATAAAACTTGACAAACACTTCTCTGTGTTATTGATAAGCATCGATCCAAAGGCTCTCATTTTTACTCTTCCTTTCTTTCGTCTCTCGCTCGCTCCCCCCCCCCACACACACATTGTGTGTGTGTGTGTGTGTGTGATATATTGAACCATAAGTCACTTCTGTTTCAGGGAACAAATTGTAATAACGCATATGTCATCCTAATTACTAACCAGATGTGGCATATAAGAATAAATTTAAAGTACACTAACATACAATATTTGGGAACTTCGACGTAGTGTAGTGTTTGTTTCACCAGATCAATTACAACTGAAGAGTGAGTTCGATCCTCCCTGGGTACCTCATAATTTCGTCCTTGTGCCACATCTAAGCAACGCTTAGAAAATCACCATACAAAAATGTTTAATGGAAAAGGCAAGCGGATTGACACGTGTAAATCTCCGCAACTGACCCAAAAGCTGAACCCTATGGAAGAAAAGTAAGTATTAGCCTATTTATTCATTTAAAGTTCTTAAAACGTATTAAAGCACTAAATGCACATATATACCTCCAGCAGCTGCAACGTGTCCATAAAAGTTTTATCGAAAAGTACTCTACGCACAATAGGGAAAAGGTATACAAGCAAGAATAACATCGGAAAAAATGTGGATCTCGGTTGGGCTGTTCTCGCCAACCAACCAACCATATTCACCTGATCTCGCAACAACCAATTATTACCTTTATTCGATTACTTTAAAACGCTTCGATGTGGGGAAAAAAATTCTCTGGAAAAAATTTTTTTCTTTATCTGGAAAACCAGATTAATGATTCGATTTGTTTGTTTAATGGCATATAAACTCCTCGTGGGTCATTTAATGCCGAAATTTAATTTTCTTGGGAGCTTTGAACTAATAAAAATATGATATACGTTATTCTGCTTTCACAATTGAATACATGGTAAATGATACTCAGCTTTTGTGGACATGATTACTAGAGGCGGTGATGTGTGTGTGTTTGATGTTTTAGTTTTGTTGAAGTTATATTTTGGAATACAGTTTGATTTCTTTAAGAAATTATAGGATATTATATGGATTAATGCCATGAATGAGTTCTTTCATGTTGGTTGTTTGAATGGCTGGTTTTGTTTAGCGGCATATCAACACCTCAATGTATTATTTAATGCCGAAATCTAAATATTTTGAACACAATTTTATGTCTTCAACTAAATCTATTTTGAAGGCAATTCTATGTCTTCAACTACAGATAAAATGTATCGTTAGTCATTTTAATATAAATATGCGTTGTTGGTAATTTTTTTTCTATAAAAATGTATTTCTGGTAATTTTATTTTAAAAAGTATTTGTATACTTTCTGTTATATACCGTAACTATGAACACTAATGGATATGTCCCAATCCTCATAAATACGTTGGACACTATTATAAATGGGGGGTAATATGCTATTTAAGTAGTTCACCACTAACAGTGGTTTACCTACTTCACGCCGCTGGCGAGTATTGTATTTTGTTGATGTTATAAAGATTACCATTTCATTTCCAACCTCCGTTTTGGTTATTCCTCATTCTGTAACCCTTCCTAGGTTACAACACTTTCATGGTGTTTTATTTTTGTTTTGGGAGTTCACGATTTGTCCATAGCTGCGACCCTAGAAGGTGCTATCACCCAGGGTCAGCGTGGACCTCCAACAATTAAGAGGCGGTTCCACGCTCTTCAAAACCTTCCGATCAAAGGCCTTGCTGCTGGATGTAGTCTATCGTCAGAACCAGGACTACAAACCAGTTTAAAGAGTTTGTTGAAACCTTTTTTTTTTCTTGCATTAAAACCTGTGGAATTTTACTTAAAGGGTGTCGAAGCCTGATATATTGGGACATGTCATTGCAAATAAGGATTAATGGTAAATAAAATGTAATAGTAACTTTTTTCTTGAAGAATAAAATTGATAAAGAATAACGGAAATTATTTATGACTCAACCTAATGCCAAAGCTTCAGTTACAAGTTCAGCGAACAGAGCAACAGTAAAATTGATTCTCGCTGCAGTTTCTACTGTTCTTGTTTATGAATATCCCCCGGCGCAGTGAAATCATTGGCAATGCATTTCAGAAATTTTGATGAAGTGCGGGAAGGCGAAGTAGAGACAGGTCCAATTGAGTATTTAATTCCAGAAAAGAATAATCAGAAAAAGAAAAGTAAAAGCCTTGCGGTTTGAGGCTTTGTTAATTGCCTGCTTATTTGCAGTGTGGCCATTTGATTAACTGTTTACTTGTCTCCGCCGGGCGAAAATGCGTTCCTTCGAGAAATGCGTGGGACTGGCTGCTTCATTTTAACAAACGCCAGCTGAGCATACACATTTTGTTGGATGTGCTTGCGTATGGCTAAAGTGTCAGAACAGAGGGCCTTGAGGTCAAAGAATCTGATATGACTTCTCAGATGAAACTCGCATTCAAATAAGGAAAGCAAAAATCTCCTGCAGTGATGTAGCATGGAGTTGAATGACATTCTCTGATGAACTTTTGTTCCGAGGCTAGGAATTATTCGGATTCTTGCTTTTATTGACTTTCTTTTACGATTTAATATGCTGAAATTAAATATCATTATTGTCTTGATTCGAACGAGTATCATTATCTTTGTTATAAAGACTGTCAAATACAGCCCGGTTTTCATCGTTCTATCTGATGTTATGAAATGAATTACTGCCATGCCCACGCTTTCTCCCTCTCAAACACGTAGACACACACAATATATATATATATCACTTTTTGGTCTCTGGTCGTCGGATCCGATAAATAATTTATTATTCCTCTTATCCTTAAAAATGACAACCAGATTTTCTTTCATTCTGACTTGAAGAAGCCGAACACACATCACGTCGGTGTCGTCTAAAAGCTTATACATTTTTTCTCATCAAACACACCTATATATATATATATATATATATATATATATATATATATATATATATATATATATATATGTGTGTATGTATGTGTGTGTGTGTGTGTGTGTGTGTTAGATGTTTAATTTATTAATCCGACACATTTTATTACTTAAAATGTTATTTTTAGTGGATACCCATATTTAAGTAGACGCTCTGTTTATTGAGCAAATGCATATTTTTCTTTAATAAGATTTCTTGAACCGGTAGAAAATATATATACTGTTCAGTAAATAATCTAAACGTCTACTTAAATATGGGCATCCACTAAAAATAACGTTTGAGTAATAAAATCAGTCGGATTAATATATAATCCATCCATCACTTATATATCAGCCCACTTCGAGTATATCTGCTTTTCTTTTATTAGAATGTATATGGCATTGTTCTATTATTTCTTTTGCAATGATCGATGATATTGTGTAGAGACTTGGTCTGAAATTTATTGTTAAGAATTGTGAGATCAGTGCACTCTCAATGCATTTTCTTAGTGAATCCTTTTCTCTTCTGATCAGATTGGCATTTATTAAGTTGAAATTATGGCCAGATATATTACGGTGAACTGCCAGTGTGTTTAAAGGGTTTCTCTGTAGCATATTGCTGCGATGCTCATATAGTCTTTTTTTAGGTTTCTGGATGTTTCACCAATATAAAATATTGGGCATTTTCTACAATATATTTTGTATATTCCTGCCTCTATCCTGTTGTTTTGATCTCGCTTTATATATGATAGGATCAGGAATTGTTTATTAAAGCTTTATCAGAATAATGAAATATGGAATAGAAAAGAAAATTCTGGTATTTTTCCTTTTGTCTTTGTTTTCCATTGGTTAAGCAGACCTCAGGTGCATCTGTCCTGTCGAGCAGCGTTCATGCCTATAATCCTTGCGTGTATGTGTATCAGAATTCTAGTTTGTCTATGCGGGATTCGAATCATAATGCGTATACGTTTGCGAAACGTTAAATTCATAAACGTTTCCTATTTGTCCCTTATCCCATTATTCTGTTGGATTCCAATCCATTATCCATAATTTTTACATACGGACAAAAACAACTTGCTCACTACAAAGATGCATTGTTGTTTCGATGCGGTTAGCATCTTGACTGGTGAGAACCAAAAAATGGTTATCTATTTTTGGTTCTCACCAGTTTTGCAACCGTTCAATGCATCTTTTCTAGTGAATCTTTGTCCGTATGTAAAATTATAATAAATAATTATTACTCTACTCTTGGTACTGAGCCCTCTTTTGAATTAATGCTGTGCACGTTAGAATTTATATTATTCTCGTTCTCATTACATTCGGAGATTCATATATATATATATATATATATATATATATATATATATATATATATATATATATATATATATAAAGAGAGAGAGAGAGAGGTTATTGAATGGTAAAATGGAAGAAAATTCCCAAGTTACGCGTTTCATTCCTAGAAAAGACTTCTTCAGACTAATAATGGTATTATGGATGGAATCAATCTTATGTATATGGAGGTGGGTAGAAATACAATACGCCAGTTACAATTTTACACCCGGAAATTCTTGCATAGAAGGTTTACAAAAATTGGATACATGACAAAATGACCACCATTTTACATTGGAAATTTTCTCAAAAACGTTGATTTGACCGTATAGATAAAAAGCATAATCGCAAGTCGGAGTGGGTAATCGATAATGATAAATTAAAGATTTTATGGTACATAAGATTCAAACGGACAAATTTATTGATCGTGCTTGGCTGTAGTTGTTCTCAGGAAAGAAAACCGAACGTGTTAACTTATTGAAGTTGCTTGTCCGTTTGACAGCAGAGTAGACGAGAAAGGACAGATAAATGAGAATTTTATAGACATAAAGTACTAAATCAAGAGGATATGGAATTGCCGAAAGGTAGAGATTGTGACTCTTGTAAATGGAAGATTACGAACAGTGTCAGATAATCTTGCTCAATTGTTGAAAGCATTAGATTTACCAGGTAGTTTTCCTGTATTGCTGAAAGCCTTTTTTTACTTGGCACAGAACGAATAATCAGAAAAGGATTGCATACCTAAGGCTATGGGATGTAGCTTGATATCTAATACGTGAAACCCAGCTGATAAATATCTAATATTACTACTATGTGCCTTTAGAACAAGAGCGATCATGGCTCTCCACAATTTTCTATCTTTCATAGCTGTTAGTAAAGTTTGTCCTTACCATGGCTTTCATCCACCCGTTCTGCCATCCATTCATACAGTTGGTCAGGTAGGAGGCCCGCCGCTTTCTCTTTGAAAAAATTGAGAGTTTGGAGAATTTGATACCTACAGGATATAGCCTTGTTATAAAATAAAATAAGACATATCTCGGCTGATTTGCAGGCAAATAAACTAACATACTCAAGAGCAAGAGCCGGATGTGAACGGGACAAGGCCCCGTCACAAAATAACCATTATCGTCGTTTAGGCATAGACCCGACGCACGAGTTCCCGTCGAAAAATAAAATATTTTAAAGTGTTTCTATTTTTCGACCAATAAAAATGCTTCCCTCCTAATTATACTCGCGTCGTTTTTCGATCCTGTTAAGCCATAAAAACGCCATAAAAGAGGTCACACGGGGAAGTACAACAGCAGTCAACAGGAGGCCAGGGAAGAGACCTGTCACGGTCAGTCAGCAGCAGTCAGCAGCAATAGCGCCATGCCAACCAGTGAGAACTACTATGAGAGATCAACCCAGATCAGAAGCCGGCTTATGAACTATACCACAAGCTGTCCCCAAACCACACGCTCCTATTGAAATAAATCACGTAAATCTATTTCTGCTGTTGTCGTATTTCTTTCTTGCAACCATACGCTTGTCTATAACAGCCTGGAGGCATCAAATTCTTAAAACTCTCCTTCGTTATGCGTCGCAGAAAATTTAGCTGCCTGGTTCTGAATATAAAAGTCTTTTTTGTTTCCAATTTACTTAAAACCTCTTCTAAAAGATAAATAATCAGTTCAGTTATATGCCATGCGTGATACACGCTTAGGCGACCACGAATCTTTCGATACATGACTGACGAGGTAGATGTTTTTTTCCCGCAGTAGCTTACCATTTCTTTCTGCGGCAGACCAGTTGCCATCCAAGGCTGTAGAACCCGGTTTGTCCTGCTATTTACCCAGAGATTGGGGGGGGGGAGAAGAAGGGTATTAGCTCATAATTCCTCAATCTGAGGGTCTATCGATTACTCCACCGTGCCAATATGGTAAATAATAATAGATTGCATAAATATTAGTTTCGCTTTATTTAGAGAAATTTTCTTCAAAGCTTAATGTACATATCTAAAAAGGATAAACCTTCTTCTTCTTATTATTATTATTGATAGCGGCTCGGACTGAGGAATCGGAGAGCCGAGTTCGAATTCCAGTCGAATCCATTACATTCACTTACGTGCTAATACCCTTGGGAAAGGGTATGAATCCTCTTCTTCTCCCCCCCAGCTATGAGTAAATAGCATGACAGACCGGGTTCTATAACCTTTGATGGCAACTGGTCTACCGCGGAAAAAAATGGCAACCTACTACGGGAAAAAATCTGCTCTGGAGTTGAAAGAGTATGCAATAATAGTGTGTGTTTTTTATTATTATTATTATTATTATTATTATTATTATTTCCTTTGATTTCTGGCGTTTACACATTTCTTCCCGGGTCCCACTCAGGGATCAAAGGTTAGAAATGGCATCATGACACTTTCCACTGAAAAAAAAATTACATAGACAAAGCCCTTCGTAAAATATGGGCTGTACTTGTCAGAACAATTTTTTGTATCCTTTTGAGGCATGGACTTCCAGGAATCCCTTCGATTAGTCTACTGGAATTTTTTCCAACCATTCTTAGGGCTCCAACTACAACAGGGATTGTTGATGTTCCCATGTGCCACATTTATGAGATTTCTATTTAAAAGGTCCTTGTATTTTGACAGCTTTTTGAATATCTTCAAAGATACATTGCAGTCTACAGGGACTGCCATATCAATAAGGAGGCACTTTTTTTTTCATCATTATCATTATTATTATATAGTAACAACACCGAGTAGAAGTTTATGAAGCTTTATTAGACTTAATTCAGCTTTAGCGCTAAAAACATTTATTCTAATGGATGGTTACAAGCGAGAGGGGAGATGGGTTGTGCTTATTTTATTACTACAGTTATTATCATCATTATCTTTATTCGATTTTTATTATGAATTAATAAAGCTATTGTAATAATTAAATGCAGGTCGCGTAAGGGCTATCGGTGCTGAAAGTGGGATTGATCTCATTTCTTGCATACACATTCGCATTCATGCCGACCCTTGGGTTATTTAATATCGATTTTTTTTTGTATGGAATACCCAGTGAGAATCGTTAACCTATACCAAGAGCCCAGGAGAAGGAAAAAAAAGTGGCAATATGGCGAGAGATTTGGCTTTTAAGTATATGACTGAATAGGTTAAGGCTGTGTCCAATGAAAATTTACTAATTTTGTGCTAGCTGCTCACTTAATGGACAAAGACAACGCGACATTATGACAAAAGGAGCAAAAGTCAGAGGAAGAAAACTAATAAAATGTATAATAAAAAATGGGATTCAAAACGAAACGAAGAGAATAATTTAAAACATCGGAAAGAGGAAACGGAAAAGTTAAGGCTTTGTGCGTACGAGCAAGAACACAAATAGAAACACGTTTAGAAGCTGCAACTTGGGAATTAAATAATGATTTAAAGTGTCAATCAACTCGAAGCGAAGAGAAAGATCTAATTAATACGAAAAAAAAGGCAAAGATATAAAAAGAATGAAAATTAAATTCAAGCGATTCAAATTAAACTTTTCTCCAAGCGATCACCTTAATAGAACTGGATTTTGCTTGTCCTCTTTCCCAAGCCTGTGATCGATCGACTTCAAAATCTGCCAGCAGATGGAGCTTTATATGGATTATATTGAAAGGATTTCTTATCGATATTTCATGTTCTTCGGAAACGGGATTTTTATCACTTTAGTCGTAAAATGTTCTATTCCCGAATTACAAATTCTTGTGTTCTGGTCTCTTGCAGTCTACCAGAGGGATGTGCACAGGGTCATGTTCACACCCGTAAAATATCACCGTTACTATTTTCTTCTATGTTCCGTGTCCCTTCGTGGTGTTGGTGATCATGGCTCTCCACAATTTCCTGTCTTTTGTAGCTCGTAATAACTAATCTTTTTGCCATCTTTCCCAAACCTTGTCATCCATTCAATCTTGCCAGGTCGGTTTTGCGTTGCTTTACAGTGACCCGATTACCTTCAATCTGTCCCGTGAGTATCATATTTTCCAAGCCTTCTTTCCTCATTATATGCCCGAGACATTTCGACTGTCTCTTCTTGATATTAAGTATAAGTGTCGGTAAATTTTTATTTTAACACCCGAGCGCTAATATCCCTTCAAATTTTTCCAAAATAGTCTTTTTTCCGTGCAAATGTATATGCTAAACTCAAATCAACAATTAGATATTGAAGAAACCTACCTTTTTGGATGTTAACGACCCGAAAAAAATCGGACTTTTTCCTGGTCTTTCGTCAGCCATTACCGGCTTATTGATAAGTAATACAGTGCTGAATTTTGTTGGTGGACGTATACAATTTGGGCCTATTTACTTCCTTCATAGTAATTCCTTGTAGAGATTAGTACGCGCTTCCGTAAAGCGATTTTGTTTTGTACTTAATTTAAGAAGAAAGTTAACTTTAAAATATATGTAAACATTGACAAATAAAAGAATAAAGTAATTTTTTTTTCAAATTAGGGTGAGGTGTTTTTTTTTGGTTATTCTTTTATTATTTTTTTTAAAGAAGAAAGTTAACTTTCAAATTAGGGTTAGATGTTTTTTTTCTTTTGTTATTCTTTTATTTGTCGATGTTTACATATATTTCGAAGTTAACTTTCTTCTTAGATTAAGTACAAAAAAATCACTTTACGGAAGCGCGTACTAATTTCTGAAAGAAAATAGTTCAGCAGTGAATGACGCTCGGGTGTTAAAATGAAAATTTACCTAAGTGTCTTTTTTGTTGCTATTGTCTAGAACTTGTTGCTCACATGTTAGGTCCATGATATTCTCAGCAACCTTCTGTAGAACTACATTTTTATTGCTTCAAGTCTCTTCTTCATCTTTGGGGAGATTGTCTGGCATTCACTGGAGGAGAACTGATACTATATAACCGTCAAGTACTATTTCCTTTGTTTTTAACGGTATTTTTCTGTTTCAGTGCACATAAAATAAATCGACCTTCGGCAATGTTTTAATGTTGGTAGTGTTTTTATTTTTCATTTTTTCCCTAAAAATGCCATCTTATTTATCGTTTGGTATAGACTCTACCTTAAACACTGAGAGCCCAATGCCTAAAAGAGTCAACATGTTCACCGTGGCGCTGTCAAAGCATTGTTGCTTGGCTGTTCTGGCCCGTTTTAGCAACGGTTGCTGAGGAATTAATCACTATAAAGATGTTGTCGGCAGTTTTGATTTCGATAGGATACCCGGAAGGTACAGACTAAGACAAACGACGCCTCATGACACGATATAATAAGAAATACGTCACAAAACCGGACGTATTGTACGCTACTATATGTCTGTAAGATTTTGGAAATTCTACAAAACGCTCGTTAGTTTATAATACAAACGCTATGGAGTGACATTTCAAGTTCTAGACAATACGATGATACCGATACTTGTAGGACCCCTATTACGATGAAGACCCCAATTAAGAACCCTTCGCTGGCCGCCCGGTCGAACACTTTTTAAGCTAGTTAATAATAATTTATAATTATTTTTATTTTTCCCGAATTTTTTAGGGATTGTTCTTGAATTTCATATAGCTTCGGGCCTCAACAGGTTAAAGTGCTTCAATATATTCTGTGAGTGTCAAATTCTCTAAGCCCTCTTTTCTCATTATGTACCCTAAAGGTTTAAAATACTACATGTTTTAAGATTTATGTTGTCCTTATATTTACTGGTTATTCAGTAATCCATTTTTACAAAATAGCTCTACCTAGAACCAGTAGATGATGTTCGTTTTGCATATTTGGCAATGAACGCAGCAGTTATTTTGGTAAGCGTCAAGTTTTTATTTATTTAACGCTGCGCTAATCTAAACGGAATGCCTTTGCTTGCAAATACTTGGAGAAATAAGAAAATGGATGTACAAGATAAAAATCTGTTGCATGATTAACAATCATGAAAGAATTTCTATTTTTATCATGTTTCGCTGGCCAACAAGTTTGTAGTTATTTTTATTTTGTTTTCGAAGAAGTCGTCTGAATCCTTGAAATATTTTGTTGTCGACTAAAAAAAAAAAAAAAATTATTTTGACATTTTATTTTGTGATTGTCTTTGTAATCTTTATTTTTCATCGAATTCTTTCCTAAGAATTTTTTTCTTTTTCAAGACATTTTCTTGAAACACCGTTTCTGCCTTTTTCTTCGGATTCTGCTTTTCTTTTCCGGTCCCCTTTGTAGTCAGCTGCTACAATTGTAATGGATGAGGTTATTTAAGAATTTTGACGAAGAGGTTGCAAAAGGAATTTCACTATTTTCAGAAGAAACGAACTGGAGGATTTTTATACTTATATTTTTATTATTTACACTTACATTAGGACTATTGTCCTTGTCTTTGTTGTTATCACAACGTTTCGGTCGGTGTGTGTCCCCCGGCCTTCATAGGAAATTCCGAACAAACTCATCATTTAATGTCTCGTAGGATAATTCTCTGTGAAGCCTTAAATCTATTCTAACTACTGATGAGTGATGCTGCATGTCATACTTGGCTGCACTAATTGAAGATTTTCACTTTTCTCTGCTGCTATAACTTTTCTTTATTAGCGGCTCCCATATCGTATTTATTTCTATGCTAGGCCTACTAAGGAGGTCCAGTGTTCTTCCTTGTCCAGTATTTTCACTTCATTCCACAGGGTCTGTTGATTACCATTTTCCCCTCTATACATGGTCAGCCATACCCGATTTCATTGTTTCGCCACAGCCTTTCAATGTTCCTTTAGACTTACTTTTAGGGGGAGGCTTGTTTCACTTTTATATTCTTATATTCACCTACCCCAAAATTGACCAGTTCTAACCGATTTAAAAGTGCTTAAACTTAGAACGTTTCTTTTAAAAAAAGAAGATATGAATCATACTTATTATAAAACCCAGGGTGTGTGTGTGTGTGTGTGTGTGTGTATGTGTGTGTGTGTATGTGTGTGTGTGTATGTGTGTGTGTGTGTGTATGTGTGTGTGTGTCTGTACGTTTATATATTGGATCGTATTTCCTACATTTTTCAACCGATTTCAACAAAACTTCACAAGACTACGTAAAATTACATTGCGGTGGGTCTGACAGCGCCAAAAATTGGAAAATCAATTTGAAAACACGATTAAGAGGCATCGCGAGAATGAAAGGGGGACAACTCATATCGAGTTATACTTATTATAAAACCCATGTTTGTGTGTGTGTGTGTTCGTTTATATATGGGATCGGATTTACTACATTTTCCAACCGATTTCAACAAAACTTCACTTTTTGGGGGTAGGTAGTGTTTCTTATTGTCTTGCACACTTTTTTCTTTATTTTTACGTTCAGAATGCTTTAAAAATTCCATTTACAAGACAATTGTTTATAATAAAATTATATTCAATCGGTAGACTCATAACGATTGAAAACGATGTTTTTGTTTGAGTTTGACCAATTCGTAAAAAAAACAAAAAAACAAAAAAACTAATTAAGACATGCGTGTCCGTCAACCTTAAACAATAATCTTTGTCAATTTTATTTTTCAGTCTTTATGATGGTCGATACTTGATCTATCTCTTACTGTTACATCCCCGGGCAACGCCGGGCTCTACTGCTAGTATCTTATATGCTACTGCCGTATCCCTATTCGAATGTTCAGGTTGGTTTAGTTCTTTTAATTCATACTATTTTGTATTTCAATATAGTAATACTTGTAATCATCAGGTCATTTGTATTCTCGTCCCACTTCATGCTAAAAAAAAAAAAAAAGTGCATTTATACTTTTTAAAAATTTATACCTTCAATATCAAGTGAGGTAATTATATCTATTTGAGATATATATATATATATATATATATATATATATATTAATCCAGTAATAAAATCGGCCTGGATATCTATGAGGTGAAACTGCAGTAGCAGGTGAGGTTTTTAATAGAAACGATCTTATATATAACCATCAAGCAACGGTAAACGCGTTATCAAATTAGCGGTTTTCTCCGCATTTGTTGTTTTATGTCAGCTTAAGCTGTGATTTGTAATCATCAGGGAATGCCTCACCATGGAACAAAAGTAAGCAAGTTAGTCTTTTTTTTTTTCATTCTAGAATTTACTCAATAAAGGCTCAAGAGTAGACAAACAACGAGGGATGGTAAAATCAGAAACAAACCGTAAAAGATGATAATTAGATGACAAATAAAGTTAGCTTCACTTGTACCACTAATTCCTAATCAACAGGAATCTAGTTTTAAATAATATCCATGAAGGGAGAGAGAAAAAATGGAAAGGTTATTAGATATATGTAATGATACATATGAAATAAGGATACGCTCAGTTTATGAAAAGAAATTCTATAAAAATCCGTAATAATTTAAAATGAATTGATCATTATTTGACGAATGTTATTTTATGCATCAGGTTGTAATCTATGTTTCAGGGAGAAGGTTTAGTTTTATTTTACGGATCGATGATAAAAAAAAACTTGATAATTTAATGTCTTCCGTTAATTTTCACTTCAATATAAGACATTTTTCGCAAATCCACATAATGGAGGAAAAATGTAATAGAGTTAATGACGTCACTTAAAGTCCTTCAGTGTGTGTGTGTGTGTGTGTGTGTGTGTGTGTGTGTGTGAGTGAGTGAGTGAGTGAGAGAGAGTGTTGTGTATCAGTTCCCGAATCTTACAAAATCTATTAATTCTCAAATGTTTACAACTGCAGCATTTATAAAACCTTGGCAGTCTGTCGTTAAAAACAAGCAACAGACTTTTAGTTAATTTGATTTCTCTATATACAGACAGTAAAATTGGCCAGTCGGAAAATATGAAATTGGCTCTCTACAAAAATATAAACGCAGGCGCGCCTACACACACACATATATATAGAAAATACATGCATATATTATAAACTGTTATATTGGAACATGCAAGTTACCACGACAAAAATGCATATATCTTTAGACGTTGAAAGTCCAAATTAATTAATTGTTCTACTCTTGTATTGAGCCCTTTTTTAAAATTAATCTTACGAACGCTTGAATTTATATTCCTTTCGTTCTTTTTACATTTATATATATATATATATATATATATATATATATATATATATATATATATATATATATGCAGATTTCATTAAAACGACAAACAAAGGTACTACGATTAAGCTTTTTATTTAATTTTTCTTTTGTACGAACAAAAAAGACACTTGTTTGAACACAAGAAGAATTAAATAAAAAGCTTAATCGTAGTACCTTATTTGTCGTTTATATATATATATATATATATATATATATATATATGTGTGTGTGTGTGTGTGTGTGTGTGTGTGTGTGTCGTTATATCATATATATTTATGTCTCCTCCTTGGAGGGATTTTCAACGCAGGCTTATCATCTCTCAGTTGCATCTCTGTCT
Organism: Acanthosepion pharaonis; assembly: GCA_903632075.3. NCBI lineage: Eukaryota > Metazoa > Mollusca > Cephalopoda > Sepiida > Sepiidae > Acanthosepion > Acanthosepion pharaonis. The sequence continues at coordinate 203,882 of CAHIKZ030000192.1, read as the reverse complement.
TTGGGCAGAGTGCGCTCAGGGCTTCTCTGTGAAAGGACAGAGGGCAACTGAGAAAATTATACTGAGAGGTGCCCAGCCCTGGGGAAGAGCGGCCCAGGCCGCACCCTCCCATTGCACAAGAGGGAGGTTGCGGGGGCTGTGGGCAATTTTTGTCACTGCCCGGGCGCACGCGCTCGGGTTCCCACTTTAAAGAGACCTTTGAGTCACATCTCGTCCTCGTGGGGGACCGAGTAAACACCATATATATTTATGTCGTTAATATTATACATATACATATATATATATATATATATATATATATATATAAGTAAGAGCTCCCATATAGGAAGGGACGTCCATCAATACTAAAAAGAGTGATAAAAGTGAACTTGAGAAGCGAGATTTCCTGGTTGGTTTTGACATTTCTAATTCGTACTTCACACCATGAGATGTCTCTATATATTTAATTGATTGCATTTTTGCTAGGCTGGCGCTACAGAATTACTAAGAAATTTGCCAAATAACAAACACCACATCAATTTGAGACTGTCAACAAAACAACTAAAATGGATAGAAGGTAAAATAATAAAACAAGATGTTATCTTTCCGCACTACCTTAAACAAAAGGTTAGGAAGGAAACTCCCATCAATACTAGAAAGAGTGATAACAGTGGACTTAAGAGAAAGTAACGACAGTAACGCTAAGTGTTCGGCTAAATTCGGTTTGTTTAATGGCATATCAACTCCTTATGGGTCATTAAATGCCGAAATTTATTTTTCTTGTGAGTATTAGTAATTTCATTTCCAAAACTGTATTGCTGGTATTTTTACTATATATATATATATATATATATATATATATATATATGCAGATTTCATTAAAAAGATAAACAAGGTACTACGATTAAGCTTTTTATTTCATTTTTCTTTTGTACGAACAAAAAAACAAAAAAAATTCTTATACTTTTATAGTGTTTTGACTGCAGTTTGGGGGTTCCCTATTTGCCTATAGTTGGGACTGTAACTGGCGACATTCGTTGTCTCCAACAGTTCAGACCTTCACAGGTATGACTCGCTATGCTGCGTACACAAGGTCAAATCATCCCTATTCCCTTCGTATTCCATTGGTAAGGAGAAAGTTTCATTCGGACAGCTTCTTTAGAAGCGCTACTTTGTGGAACTGACTCCGAAAGGGATCTTCCCAGATCGCTACAATCTTAATCTCGAAGTCTAGAGGTCAACCGTTATCTTTCCTACATATCCTCATAAACTTCATTTATCTCCTCTTTCTATATTCATACAACCTCATTCAGTTACATCCTACCTTGCAAGTTGAAAAAGAAAAGAACGAAAAAAGAGCGGAAAAAAGAAAAAGAAAACGAAAAAAAAGCGGAAAAAAGAAACAAAAAGAAGGAAAAAAATAAAAGTACAAGACAAAAGAAAAAAGAAAGAAAAAGGAAAGAAAGAAAGAAAAAGAAAGAAAAAGGAAAGAAAGAAAGAAAAAGAAAGAAAAGGAAAGAAAGAAAGAAAAAAAAAGAAAAGGAAAAAAGAAAGAAAAAAAAAAAAAAAAGAAAGAAAAAGAAAAAAAAAAAAAAAAGAAAAAGGAAAAAAGAAAGAAAAAGGAAAAAAGAAAGAAAAAGGAAAGAAAAAGGAAAAAAAGAAAGAAAAAAGAAAGAAAAAGAAAAAGGAAAAAAAAGAAAAAGGAAAAAAAAGAAAAAGGAAAAAAAGAAAAAAAGGAAAAAAAGAAAGAAAAAAGAAAAGAGAGAGAGAGTGAATGAGACGCATTACTAATGAGACATGAATGCGGAAATTCTTCGTCTGCAATGCCTTCGAGTTCTTTGAGGCAAACCGCCAAAAGTATTTTTCTTGTGGCAAACGACTTCCATTAGACAGTTACATCAAAGAAAATACAGACAGCAAAATTTAACTGACAAATCTATGGATTCTAGTAACAGGTGTCGGCTGACACTGTTGTTTACCACACAACAGGATTAAAGAAACCGAAACGAATCAAAAGCAGTTTGAATACAGAGAAGTCAACGACAAACTGCGATCTACAGGCTGCATGTTACCCGCTGGGTCTCCAAATAGCACCCCTAATTTCATGCGTAGAATAACTTTTATTAAAATTTTGTTTCTTTCGTTTTCATTCACACATTTTCACTCACCCGTAATTAAATCCGATGTTTCTTGAATTTTGTAATGTTTTGTTGAAGAAAAATTTCGCTAGAAACAAGGAAAAGAGTACTAAACTGTTACGCGATATCAGTTCTCCTGCAGGGCAGTGACTGCTGAACAATCTCCTCAAAAATGAAGAGATTGAAGCAACAGAAATGTGGTTCTACAGAAGGATGCTGGGGATATCATGGATCGAACATGTGAACAACGACGAAGTTTTAGAGAAAATGGAAACAAAAAGGAAACTACTAAACATCAGGAAGAGGGAGTCGAGATTTCTAGTGCATATAATGAGGAAAGAGGGCTTGGAAAATTTGATACTCACAAGACGGATTGAGGGCAAGAGGGACAGAGGAAAACAGAGCATGACATACTTAATGGCCTTTAGGGTTTAGGAGAAATAACAGACAAAATATATTAAGAACGACAATGGATAGGAAGTTGTGGAGAGCTATGATCGTCTACGTTCTGAAGGGACACGGCACATAGAGAAGTAGAACGTCTTCATCATTTTAAACGATTGATAATTTTCACTAAGGTAGATCATACATGTAAAATCTTTTTGCTCCGGAATCAGGAAGCGTCTATAATATTTCTTTTTGTGTCGAAGAAATATTTTTCTTTTAAAAATTATTTGTATTTTTAAATTAATAAATTTGAAACAAAATCACGCAGAGGCCTGTATGATGATCATGGCTCTCCACAATTTCCTCTCCTTTGTAGCACTAAGCAACATCCCTTACTCTTCCTTACCGTCCGTGTTCTGCCATTCATTTACACAAGCTCAAGTAGGTTGAACATGACTCCACAAATTTCTCTCCTTTGAAGCTCTGAGCATCGCGTATTCTTTTACTATCCTTTGCTGTCCTTGTTAAACACACTGACATAATACATAATGCTTTTTTTAATTATATAAAAATCTTATCTCAAAAAAAAAAATAAATAATAAATAAATAAATAAATCTACTTTTCTCAGTCACTTTTGGGATCAATCGACCAACTCTTTTATCCACTGGGCCATGTGTCTGTGGGGGCCAAAAAAGTGACTTGATCCAAAGCGTTGTGAGTTCATTAGCTGGCCACAGAAGAGGCAATAAAGGCTCGGAGAGTTGAGTTACAAAGGAAATTAACTGATACTAAGATATCCAAAAAAAAAAAAAAAAAAAAAAAAAAAAGGTATGGCACAATCTACACCGTGGACTAAAGAAAGGGTTCGGCTTGAAATTCCAAGAAATATCTGCTGAAGAAGACAGAGGCATACAACGGCCGAAACGACGTGAATATGGCTATAAAGATGAGGACAACAGTCAGAACAATGTAAATAGTTACCTCATCGCAGAAATATGGACAGATGTTGGTGTTATATTATTAGTAAAAAAAAATTAGCTATCTGAGGAGCGTTTGAACAGACGACGGAACTATGAAGGTGCATTAGAATAACGAAAAATGCTCTCCAAAAAATAAACAAATAAGAAACAAGAAAATTTCATTAGAAACAAAAGTTTGCTGAACTACTATGTAATAGCAATCCTCCTATATGACAGTGAATGCTGGACAACCTGAAGCAACAGAAATTTGGTTCTACAGAAGGATGCTGAGAATATAATTGTCAGAATATGTGAGCAACGAGAAAGTTTCAAGGAAATGTAAAAGGACACTTGTACTTAGAATCAGAAAGAGACAGTTGAAATTTTGTAGTCATATGGGAAGATAGAGATTGGAGAATTTGACACTCCTATGTCATACTGAGGGCCAAAAGGAAACTAGAACAGTCTACCCCAGTGAGCGAAATAAAGGCTTCAGTTCGATATTCCAACCACCTGAAGAAGGCCGGAGCGTACAACGGCCGAAACGTAATAAATATGGCGACGAAGATGAGGACAATAGTCCGAATAATGTAAATAGTGTACAGTTATTACTGTTAAAGCAGCCTCTATTTCGCGTTTTTGAACATAAGAGGAAGTGGGTTTGTATAGAGAATGAAATGCTCCGAATTTGAACGGGTAGAATTGGGTGGCGGTACATTTAGCTTTGGTTTGGCTTTGATCACAAATCAATAGATATTTGATGAAAGTTGAGAGCAAAGATCATTTATTGCCAACCAATATTTTGGCAATGGCTTTGAAACTATGACTGTTCTCTTCCTGGAAGCTGACCATAAAATGTCACTTCTGATTTCTACTCTACTTTCTCACCTTATTTCTAATTAATCGAAAATGTATTTATATTCCATGACGCTCTTTCCCGCCTTTTAGTGTAACGCTTATCATTTGTTGGCGTCTGCTTAGTTCTCGTCGGTATTCTCTGACAGATAAAAAATGTCCGGCATCAAAAAACAGATTTTAAAATTCCAGTAATTAATGAGAAAAAAAAAATCGCCACTATATAGACTGGTCCACATACACAAAAAAAAAAAAAAAAAAAAAAGCAAAAACACGGAATTTTTATTTGCTGGGGAAATAATTCTTATGCATTAGTATTCTTTAGGTCACGACACTTGTCAGAATCTAAAAAATATAGATTTACTACAATTGATTTAGAAGGGGGACCCGTTTATAAAACCGATATAATGTCAAATTGTACCCCGACTTTTAGATAGTTACTGAACTGAGCGGTTTTGCGTACGAAAACAGATGTTTTTTTCTGGGTGGTGGTACAATAAGATTTCGTTTAAATAAAGGACAAATGAATATATACATTTCTCATTAAAAAACAAAATCTGAATAAATTAATAAATGTATGCATCATTATTCAAGATAAATAATTATTAACCTCACCGACCTGGGTAAGACGATAAACTACGCCCAAAAGCAAGGCCTATGATCAGGAGGTTTTGAGGAGCAATGAACCACTTCTTAATAGATGGTGTTCCCAGATCCATCTTGACCCGGGGTGATAGCACCTGTTAGGGTCCTAGCTATGGGCAAATAGTTAAACCCGAAACTGGGGGAAAAACACTATGAAAGTGTAAAAATAGGTTTTAATACCAGAAATACTTTGTAAAAAATATTACCAGCTATACATTTTTGAGGAAAAAATTATTACTAGCAATAAGGAAAAATATTACCAGAAATAGATTTTTGACAAAAAATATTACCAACAATAACAATTTTGTCGGCATTAATAACCCATTGACGTTGATATACCGTAAAACAAAAACTTAATAAATATTTCATATTTGAGGAGCGGTTTGTTTTAACAAAATAAATTAAGCCGAGTTATTCCAGCTAAGGCTGTTCGCGTTTACTTCGCACTATTGATCTTGAAAAAAGTATGAATGTGTATATATATATATATATATATATATATATATATATATATATATATATATATATATATATATATATGACTGATTGATGCGAAAAATCCAAACCAGATTGAAGGTTATAATGTTTTTTATTCTGTTAACGTTTCGCTCTGTGAGAGCGTACTCATAACAATTGCAAAAAATATCTAACAAAAAAATCATTATCATGACAACCTTACTGATTTTTTTCCCTTAGATTTTTTCAGTTGATCTGGTGTTCTTACAGTGAAGTAACAGCAACACGCGCGTAGATGAAAGAAGAGATGTTTATTGTAAAAGAGAATATACTACTGAAAAACAGGGAATCGGGTGGCAGGCTAGTAATTTCCGAAGCAAGAATATCTACCAACCGCCCCACGCGGTCAGACGCGGTCAGATGCGGCACAAGGCCGAATTTAATGTTGGGTATCCGAGCCCGTAGGCTCAGACAAAAATTCCCAGTATAAAACGGGGTCGGACAGCTGCCACCCGTGAAGAGACTCCGCCCCTCGACCCAGACCCATCTGGGGATCCTCCTTGCCCGAAGGCAGAGACTTCGACCAGCACAGTTGGAGATGAATCTCTAACTAATTGCCGAAGCAAGGTTATTTACCTCACCACCCCGCGAGGCAGGATGTGGCACAAGGCCTTTTTTAATGCGGGGTAAAACCGAGCCCGTAGGCTCAGGCAAAAATTAGACCCCGTATGCACAGGGTCGGGTAACTGTCTACCACCCCAGACGAGATGCTGCCCTTTCGCATAGCCTCATCTGGGTTCCTCTCTGACCGAAGTCAAAGATTTCGACTAGCTTAGCTGGAGACGAATCTCCAACTAATTGCCGAAGCAAGGATATTTGCCAACCGACCCACGGGGTCAGATATGGCACACGGCCGAATTTAACGTGGGGTATCCGAGCCCGTAGCCCGGACAAAAATTCCTCGTAGACCCCATAAAAAAAACGGGGTCGGGTAGCTGTCTACTACCCCAGACGAGACTGCCCTTCAGCATAGCTTCGTCTGGGTTCCTCTCCGCTCGAAGGCAGAGTGTTCGACCAGCCCAGCTGGAGACGAATCTCCAACCAATTAACGAAGGAAGTCACCAGATATATCCCGAGCTCACTATATATAGCTACTGATATAGTCAGTCCACATACTTTTATTTTAACTGTTTCTAATGAAGATTTTATGAAGTTAAGCTCAGTGCTAAATTGGCGGCAAGGGTCTCATCATTTTACAACTGAAATAGCTAAATGTAACCATAACCTGCTTCTTCTATTGTACTTCTTACTCGTGTTACTCTTCAGACTTCTTGCTTCCCAAGTAAAGTTTGATCTTCAAATATTTAAATGCAATATCAATCGTTATCTTCCGTTTCTTAATTCTTGTTCTCTCGCGGTAAGTTTTTTTTTTCTCATTTTCTAACAGTCAGTAACCCCTTGGGTCTTTGTGGTTTACTTGGCGGAGATGATAAAAAAGTGATTTAAGGATAGAATCGAATTTCTAAAACAGTTATCAAATTAAAGAATTGGAGGGAGCGGTATTCTAGAACTTTTAACAGATGCATTCAGATTCCAGGTTGACAGCCTCCATGTTGTCTATCCCAAAATACATACCCTCTGACATTTGGTACATTGATACCATTTTTCTTTAGACGGTAAATATTTGACAATATTTTATTGTTGAGAAAATTATGTAATTATCTTTTAATAAAAACTGTACTTTAATTGAAAAGATCAGAGACACATTTCTTGTAATGTCATTAGATACAGAAGGTGAATTAATCTTTAAAGGATTTTTTTGTTTCAGTTTTGGCCATTTTTATTTCAAGTATTTTGTACGTCTGTGTAGAAATGTTTTGTCTTTTTGTAAATTTAATGACGAGAAATAACACGTGTGGGATTATCCCCAGATAATCTCGCCTATGATTTCATGATGAATTTTTAATGCAGAGACACGCGTGATAATCCTTTCGTTTGGTAACACTATTTATTCTTTTATAATCTAACAATTCTTTAAATAGAGTTTGAAAAACTCTGGAAGCACTATTTCCTCACAGATATCGATTTTCCCCACCAAGAGCACCTCTGCAAGGCAAACGTGGCAAGACGGATTCGAAATTAATGGAGCCACAAGTTGCTGAACACCGAAAATGGAATCACTTTTATACTCTGAAAGAAGAATCATCACTTTAGCCGATTGAATCCCAATCTGCTCGAGAGTGATAGATCTTTTCTGTACGAAACGAATCTTGGGATTTCCTTGTTAACATATCGTTCAAGTGATTTTCATTATCTTCAGCCATTAAAATTACTATTGTTTCACTAAGAATACATTTCAATGGACAAAAAGTAATTGGTAACTATCTTTAACGAACGGAAAAGTAATTATCTGCCGTAAAAAAACGACATCAGATGCAATAAATTACCAAACGGTGTATGCAAATAATACAATAGTACATAAATACGATAATAATACAAATACGATAGGACATAAATGGGTGCAACTCCAAGAATCTAGATGACCAAAGCATATCTTCTGATCTAGACAGGACATGTCTATATTTCTAAGATGAGGTATTATGTACATTATTTACATTATTCGGACTATTGTCCTCATCTTTGTCCAAGCATAGAAGTGAATACAATATGGGAACCAGTAATAAGGAGTGCCAGAGAAAAGTGATAATAACAACAAAAGATGCAATATGAGCTCTGGTAAAAACATGTAATGATAACAGCAAAAATTGCAACATGAACACTGGTAAAAAGGTTGCTGAAAACATCAGGTTTATAATACCCAGAAATTCAAACACAGATGTCCTCAAGTGGCACAGTGGATAAAGGCGTTGGTTAGATCCAGTGACAGGACCCAAAGAGTGTCAATGTTCAATGCCCGGTTAAGGCAGTGGAGAACTTTCAGAGGGAAATTAACAAGAGTTAACTGATATCCATTAAACATGGCACGTGGAACTAGAACAGTCCACCCCAGTGAGCGACATTCCAACCACCTGAAGAAATCCGGAGCGTACAACGGCCGAAACGTTGTAATAAATATGGCGACAAAAATAAGGACAATACTCCGAATAATATAAATAATGTTGCCAGGACATGTTCGACCGTAGGCGATAGACGGATGGACATAAAAAGAAAAGGGGCTCTCCTTTCGGATTCTTTTGGAGAGATTGTCAGGAGTAGAAGTGTTTTTTTCATCATAGGGTTGGATGCTGCAGATGTAGTATCTGTTCCGTGCCATAGGTCTTCTCTCTTCCCTTGCATCCTCCTACCCTTGCATCCCCCCACCCTTGCATGACATCTGTCACGTAGCGGTGGTATGACTGGCTATGACCAGCTGAGACAAGCTAAGACCAGCTGGAAACACTCGAGTCCTCAAGTTAAAACCCGGCTTTGTGTCACAACCTGACTTAGTGGGAGTCAAGTAAATCTTGGTCATGTTCAATCGTAGACATCTAGTTAATTCAACCGATCCTTTGCTTAGCTGCATAGTATGTGCTTCGCCAGGGCTACCCAAAGTTTTGAATTCAGAGTCTTCCTTCTAGATCGATTGCCACCCAAGGCTATAGAACCCAGTCTGTTAAGGAGTCGGCCGTAGTCGGGGTCATCGAGTCAATGCGAACGATCCTTTACTTTCGCAAGGGCTACATACATTGAATTCAGAGTTTTCCTTCTCCTAGACCGGTTGACAACCAAGGATGTCCTGCTATTTACTCATAGCTGGAGGTGGGAAAGAGATGGATTCGTACCTTTCCCAAGGGTATTAGCACGTCAGTGAATGTAATGAACGCGAATGGAATTCGAACTCGACTCTCTGATTCCTCAATCCGAGCCGCAATCCGCTACTCCACTGTGTCTCTAACATATTAAATAGGGGAAAGTAGTGGCTTGTAACGTTCAATATTTCCAAAACCAAATTAGTATCGTTTCGTTATCACCGAGGAGAGACCCTGAATGTTCGCCTATCATGATGAACCATTTTACTCCTAAGCAGGCTGCTTGCATTGAATGTCTATTGGGGTTAAAGTTCACCCCAGACCTTGACTGGAAATCATATACATGACCCTTCGCTAAAGATGCTGAGAAAATGGCCGGTCCCTTATACCGATCCTGTAAGTATTTTACTCTTGCTATGCTTAACACTTACCAGGGACAGATTCGAGTACCACTGCCATATCTGTACTGTAGCTGCCTAACCCCACCCCCATTCAAGCTTTGAGTTCGATCTGCGCGGCCTTGTGGGTGATGAATTTATTTCCCACTCTTCAACCCTTTCCTATAGATGAAAGATTGCAAGCCTCTCGATATTCTTTTGCTATTTCCGTAGAAAATGTTCTGACAAGCTAGATTCCGTAGTTTCACCAGTTCAAATCTTGACAGCTAAGACCCACCATACCACGTACTAAGCTCGAATTCTCCCCATTCTTATCGTATTCCATTTGTAAAGAGGAATTTCCACTCGAAGAGCTTCTCGAGAACCGCTACGTTGTGGAAAAGAAGTCAGGGAGAATGCTGTTCTAGATCGCTACAATTTTAACCTTTTCATGTTTAGGGTCAACCGTTATCTTTCCTCCATATCCTCATCATTTGCACTTCTTACCTCTTCCTGTGTTCATACAACAACTTCATTCATTAACCTTCTACCTTGGGTGTCTCTTGGGTCTTGTATTGGATAGACAATACGTAAAAAAAAAAATTAAAAAAATGACTGTATTATAGCAAAAACGAAAGAAAATCGCCGTCGGCTGGGACTTCCGAATACGCCGAATGCACCTCGACAGAGGAGAAAGACCCCCCACCCAGGTAAAATGAAGCGTCCTGGGTAAGACGATAATTACATCCAGCAGCAAGACCTCTGCTGCTCTTAATTGCTGGTGTTCCCAGGTCCACCCTGACTCGGGGTGGTAGCACCTGTTAAGGTCCCAACTATGTGCAAATAGTTACCCCCCCCACGAAACTGGGGTCAAAACACTATGAAAGTGTAAAAATAAGTTTTAAATGCCAGCAGTAAATCTTTGAAGAAAAAATATTACCAGCATATTACATTTTTAAAAAAATATATATTACCAGTAATAAAAATCTTGTCGGCATTAAATAACCCATTGAGGTTGATATACCGTAAAACAAAAGAAACCAAACCAAAACGAAAAAAATTTCCCTCAAATACATTATGTGGATAGATATTTTCGGTTTATCGTTTAAAATATACGCACAATGGAGATGTGAGAATTTATAGCCAATAGTTTAAATGCGACACATGTGACGTGGATGAGAATTATCGGTATAAGCTTAAGACGCATAAATCTAGTGAGAATGGTCATTAGAATCTGTGGAGTCAATAAATAAAAAAAAAACTTGAAAAGACATTCCTATTGAGAGTGTAGTTAACCACAAACTATTGCTAATATAAGGAGTTTGATACTCACTGGGCTACCCACTATTATAGCCCTATGCAACACAAAGCTAAATTTAGTGAATGTTTTAATGAATTTATGTTGTCTAAATTCATACTCCTTCCCCGTCTTTTGAACAGGAGTAGAGGTTTATCCCATGTTTCCTGTTTAGGATTGGGTTTCCGGCTCCTTCTTTTGAAGTCTTCTCATTCTCTTTCCCTCCCCATATCTCCGTCTTAGTGGCATTTAAAATATATATAAAAAAAAAACAACTTGTAAATTTATATTGCTTAATAGCAAAAGTTGCCTTCCAAAAGCTAAGCAAAGTATTAAGAAACAAGAAAATGTCGTTAGAAACAAAGAAAAGAGTACCGAATCGTTCTGTAACATAAATACTCTTGTATGGCAGCAAATACTGAACCATCTCTTCAGAGAAAACTGGAAGTGATAGAAATCATGTTCTGCAGAAGGATGCTGAGAATTCTATGGACGGAGTACGTATGTAACGAAGAAGCCTTAAGGGAAATGGAAAGAAAAAGAACACTTATACTGAGAATTTGAAAGACAGCTGAAATTTGTGGGACCCAATTAAGGACGGTTTAGAGAATTTGATACTTACAGGACATATCGAAGGAAAAGCGGGTGGGGGGCAGGGGGATGAGAGAGTTCGTAAAGAGACAAATATTCCTAAGAGCTACAAGTATAGGAGGTCGTGGAGTGCCATGATCAAGGTACAAGGTACACAAAAAAGAAACTGTAAATTTCTCCCACAATACACATTCCTCCAGGGACGCGTCAAATCACGATGAAACGCTCTCTTATGTCCCTTCAGGACACTGGTGATCATGGCTCTCCACAGCTTTCTTTCTATTGTTTCAGTTAGCTTCTTTATACTCACTTTTTTTTTTATTTCTGGTACTCGTTCCTCCCCCCGTTCGCTCATACTTATCCAATAGGATTCTGCTTTCATCTGCTTCTTTTTTTCTTAGTCATCCAACCTGTCCTTCCTCTTCAGGTATCCCCAAAATTCCACTTGTCTCATTCTTATTGTTTATAACAACAGTTTCTTGAAGTTCCAAAGTGCCCGTTTATTAACAAATAAAGAATTATCTTTGGCGTACATAACAGAACAATGCTGTCCGCTCGATATAAATATCTGTATTCCAAAAGTCTGTTTGAAAAGAAAAAGAAATGTCTCTTAAAAAAGAAATTCGGTCAGATTATCCTTTTATCGACAAAACAAACATGGCGGCAATATCTTGAGAAAAAAACTGAACAAGAAAGTAGAACTGTTTTCGCCATTCATTCGCTACGAGATAATTCTTCAAATGCCTAATTTCATTTTGGGTATTATCAGAAGTAAGAGCAGAGTATTGCAATTGTCACGAAGTAAATTTGAGAATCTATCTTATAAGTCTGCCATTCGTCGTAGTGAGTTCGATCCTCACTGGGTGCCCCATACTTTCGGCCTTGTGCCACATCTAAGCCGGGCTTAATGGTTGTGAGCTTGTCTCGCTAAATCGAAAATCACTATATCTAGAGATTCTTTCGATAAAATCAAAAGAAGAATCAGCAATGTTACTGGTCCCTCACTGGGTGCCCATACTTTCGACAGATCTAAGCCGGGCTTAGAAAATCGTCTCGGATACAATGTTACTGTCCTCTACCCATCGCCGTAAGGTCGCCTCTATGCCATTGTTTCTGTTTTCTAGTTCTCCCACACCCAGTAACCCTTTGTGGCTTAGTAACTTTATTACCTTGCTCAGGTTGCATTCGATTAAAGAAAAAGTCGGCAATATTTTTTTTTTTTAACCTGCGTGGGCCAATTGAAGGCCATGAAATGCGCAAAATATGAAAACTATCCATTAAATACATCCATTTTGACACATTTAAATCGTTCAGACTATTTTCTTCATCTTTATTGTCATTCACAACGTTTCGGTCGTTGTAAGCTCCGGCCTTCTTAAAGGGGATAAACGTTGGAATTTCGATTCGAGCCCCTTATTTAATCCCCTGGGGAGTGTATTGTTCTATTTCCACATCCCAAGCTTTTTCTGGATATCTCCGTTTCACCTCTACTGTGGCCAGGTATTGAACTCACAACTCTTTGAGTCAAGTTACTTCTGGATTACCTCAACCAAGACTTTTATCCCCCGGGCCATGTTTTGAATATGACAATGATGAAGGCAACAGTTCAAACAATGTAAATAGTTTTTATGTTTAACATTCTTTTTATAGATACAAGTATTTAAGTAAATGCTCTGTTTATAATAAACAGTATTAAATAACATTTACCGGCCTGAATGTCCATAGAAATTTTCATAGAAAATATTCGTCCATCCTATACGGAACCGTCATTTACGCTGACGTGCCTTAACCTTACAGCGATGAGTAAATGACGGTTCCGTATAGGATGCAGGTTCGAATCCTGTCAAAGGACGAATCTTTTCTATGAAAATTTCTCGGACATTCAGGCCGGTAAATGTTATTTAATACTGTTTATTATAAACAGAGCATTTACTTAAATACTTGTATCTATAAAAAGAATGTTAAACATAAAAATGTCTTTAATAAATTGTCGGACTTTGTCCATTTCTTAATGTATAATGTAAATAGTGTAAATAGTTACAATATCTCATCTCAAAAATATAGACAGATCCTGAAGAGGCCGGAGCGTACAACGGTCGAATCGTCGTGAATATGACAATAAAGATGAGGACAACAGTCCAAACAATATAATAGTGTAAATAATTACAATACCTCATCTCAGAAATATACACAGATCACTACATCAAGTCATAATTTTTTCTGAAACCAATTAATAACGTACACCAGAAAATCATTTCAGCTTAACCAAGGATATCAATTAAGCTTCGAAAAACTCAGACGCAAAGGATCTTTCTAATTATCTTATTAGCGGTACAAAATTTAATTAACGTTTTGGAGAGCAACGATAGCCCATGGCCTAAAAGGCACTCGGTACATAAAAGAAGAAAAAACAGAAATACTGTCGCGAAGTGGAATCCGTGTACCATTACTATAAATATTTTCATGGCAATTGTTCAAATGAGTTTTCTTCTTCGGTACATCGACCGCATGGATTTAAACGTACGACAAGATTGGCAATTAGGTCTCATCGTTTTACTGTTGAAATAGCTAGATATGACAGTAAATTCTATTTTAATATATTTCTTTTCTCGTATATATATCACCTGCTGAACTCTTTCTCGGTTCACTGCCTCCCATAATCTTCAAATATTTAAATGCAACATCAATCGTCATTTTCCTGAATCCTCTTTATATATATAAGTGAGTTCACCCCCACGTCAGGCACTAAAGCTAATAAGGGGTCCTGGGTGTGGAAGAATTGGAAAACAGAAACATTACTAAGGAGCGGAAACAAAAGAATAATCACGAGGACAATAGATAACGATTAACATTATATTTAATTTTTTTTAAGATTAAAGTTGACTGGAAACTCAAAAAAGAGTTCCACAGGCGAAAAAAAGGAAACTTAGCATAAAATTTACGGTTACATCTTAGCTAAGTCAATTGTAAACTGATGAAACCTTGTCGCCAGTCTCGTATTGAGCTTAAATTCATAAAGTCTACGTACCATAGCGAAGAGGTCATCCAAATAATTACCATGATTTTATTTATAGAAAAGCTACAGGGAGATAACTTTACGGCGATGGGAAAATGACTGAAGCCGAGACGCCAGGACCAGTAATATTGCCGATTCTTTAGATTTTATCAAGGAGCTCTAGATATATAGCAGGAACATCGGACAATATGTGGAAGCAATATTCTAAGCACGAATAAATGGTAGACATAGATATGCAAGATAGATTCTGGAGAGAAATATTGTCTAGCTCGACATAGTGAACCGACTTATTTTTAGCAGCTGACCTAGCAATGGATTCAATATAGTCTTTCTACTTCATGTCGGCAGAGAACGTTAGTCCGAGAAGGCGTAACCAAATTACTCCCCGGGAGGTTAGCATCAGCCATGCTGATGGAAAGCAGAAAGAGGTATCTAGAGAGCAGTTCGGTTTTGGAGGCGTTAAAATTAACAAGCCATTCTTTGCTCCAGTTAACAACAGATTGAAGGTCTTTTGTTGATGTCAGCCGCCTTTTTGAACTTGTAGAATTTATTAGATTTACTATCGAGACAGGAGTAAATTGTGTCATCAGCATAGATAGCAAGTTGAGAGCTGATGACATCATGAAGGTCGTTAAGGAAATATTTTTTAAAAGTAAGGCTAAAGATAGAGCTCTGAGACACACTTGCATTAGTACAAAAGAATCTAGAAGAATTGGTCCTCTCACTCTTAGTAAACGCTTGTGTCTTGGTGACTTTATCGCTTTACTTGGGGCAAAATAACAAAAAAATATATACTTAAACGGGGCAATTGAATCATTTCAACGACAATCTTTAGCAATATGCAAAATAGGTACGTTTGTCTATATCCCTGATATGAGGTATTATGTTTACTTGCATTATTTACATTATCCGGACTTATCCTCATCTTTATTGCCATATTCACAGCGTTTCGGCCGTTATACGGTCTGGCCTTCTTCAGGTGATTGGAATTTCGAATCGAATCCTTTATTTAGACGTTGGTTAGGTCCAGTGACTAGACCCAAAGAGTTGTGTGTTCAATACCAGGATACAGCAGTGGTGAACCAAAAAAACATGGAGAGAAATAATCGAGACATCCGGAAGATGCATGGCACGTGGAACTAGAACAATCTACCCCGATGGACGAAATAAAGGGTTCAGTTCGAAATTCCAATCACCTGACGAAGGCAGGAGCGTACAACGGCCAAAACGTTGTGAATATGGCAATGAAGATGAGGATAACAGTCCGAATAATTTAAATAATGCAAGTAACGTATGTATGTTTTTGAAAGAAAAAAATAAACGTCGCTTTAAAAAATGATTTTATCTATACCACCAAAATGGAAGCAATTTCTTGAGAAAGAACTGAAATAGAAAGAATTGTTTGGTTATTCGTTCGCTACGAGGCAATTCTTTAAATGTCTGATTTTAATCAGAGGATTACTTGAGGTTTAAGAAGTAAGACCAGAGTATTGCAATTGTCATGAATTTCGTTCTAGACAAAAGTCGTGAATGTTTTTAACTTTGCGTTGGTGAATCACGTATTAATGAATAAGACAGCTGATCAGGTAAAAGCCTTGAATGGCTTGAAATATGGAAACTAACCATGTAAATACAATTATATTCAGTCACAAATCAAGGAATAACAAATACCAGAAATCATTTGTGATTCACCAAGTGTGTCAACTCGACTTCAAAGAAGTCAGCCGTAATTTATTCTTTTCAAAGCCTATTTTGAATCTATTAAAATCCAAAAAATCTTTCAAATATAAAAAACATGAATATGATACATTAAATGCCGGTATAAAAAAAAAAATACCTAATTTTGTTTTATTCCCAGGTTTCATCAGGTAACCTTTCCCTTAATGTGTATTTTTCCGATGCCGATATATCGTTTATGTTAATTGCAACAGATGAGACATTTGAAGTGGACTAGATTCAACTTCGCTTGGACGTGTGTGGACGGTCTTGGAACCTTCTCCGAATATGGATTCTACATTTCGTGTCAAAGACTCTTCGCTCTAAGATAGTTGTGTATCTATATTATACAGTTTTTTTCTCTCCAGAGCAGCTCCTGATATCTTGTGAGGCGCGGATTTGCATTTAGTGGCCAGGTAGTAAACTTTCTGGCGAAATCTTCGATGCATCTGGCTTCTAACATGATCCAGGATTTTAAAATTGGCAATGTGATCTCCCGGTTTTCCCATCATAAAACGATGTTTCCGCATTCGGAGATTTTCCAATTTCTTGATGTGCATGCAATACCTGACTTTCGTCCACAGAAAAGTGAAAGTAGTACCATAAGATATCTATTTTCAGCTTCGTGGACAGGCATAAGTGGTGCTGTTTGAGCGCGCTTCTATGCAGTCATTACTTACTAGTCCCCATCTCTACCACCACGAGGGTTGATGTGGAACAAGGCCGAGTTTAACGTGGGTCGTCCTAGCCCGTAGGCTCGGCCAAAAATTCCCCGTACAACCCCCATTAACGGGATCGGGTCTACCTCCCCGAACGAGAGACTGCCCTTCGGCATAGCCTCGCCCATGTTCCTCTGTCCGAAGCAGAGAGTTCGACCGTATAGCTCAAAAAGATTTCAGCTAGTCTCTACTATGTTAGGCTTTATTGATTCGAACATCAATTTCTCTGTCCAAGGATCCGTTGTAATGAACGGTACTTCATCCTGAACAGTTGAAACTATCGACATTTTTAATTCGGGTACCTTCTATAGTGATAGCTGGTACCGGGTAGTTGGTATTTGGGGCAGATTTATGGAGCACACCAGATTTGTTTTCATAGAATAATTGTAAGGGTGTATCGTCAGTGGTAGTACCTTTGCAGAGAAGCGGCCGACCCTGATTTACTCAGGTGAATTGGTCCACGGCTTACATCCAGCTCTCATACATGACTCCAAGAAGTCACATGGGCACTGCGACGGCCACACCCCTGTCAACAAGATTGACCTGTCGGCTAAACAGTGTTTAGAATAGTCGGAAGTTTACCAATCCCGGCCGGCTCTCCTTAACCGACTTGTGCCAAGCAGCTATTATCCAGTCGCCAGTTGCGACTCAGAGGTTAATGGCTTTACTAGTGGGTGGAGGAACTTCTGTGTGGAAGGATGAGGAAGACGCAACATCGTCGACGCAAAAAGAAGCAGCAAGCCATTGCACTATTTTGCCTTGAATAACATCGTGAACCACAATTACAACAGAAGTGGGCCACAGCGACGCAAAATGCACTAAATGAATAAATTAATGAATGAAGTACCGTATTTGACGGTGTATAAGACGCACCCCATTTTCAGCAGGGCAAATCCCCAAGCCACTTGTGCCAAACAGCTATCAGCCAGCCTGGGTGTAGGAGCTAAATAGAGCTAATTGAATAAATGAATGAATTGTATGGTCAAAGATTTGCAGCTTCGGATGGTCGGACTGCAGGGTTTCAAAACCAGGTAAGGTTTCAGGCTACGGTAGTCACAGCGTGAGACTATGCAGTAAAAACGATATTTTCTGTCGTTTATTAAATAGCTATAATGTTTGTTTTAAAATATCATGGATTTGACAGGAACACAGACAAATGCAAATAAAGCCTTTTTGCTTAAACTTTGGTTGGATTGAAAAAAAAAATGGTCTGTCAAGATAATTTGTAATGACTATAAGTGTGAAAAACCTGCACATCAAGAAGAGGCAATCCACCATCAATAAAATTTGTTTCAACCTCGGTACGCACATGTTAGAAGGCCTTTAAGATTATTTTAGTCACGTGATTCTAAAATCTATTTCCCGTCAATAGTTTGCTTTACCTCCACAGTTTCACTAGTTTTGCCAAGAAGTCGTTAGAGGGCGCTGTCAAATATCTATCAAAACGAGACACGTCGTCATTCTCACTCTTGTCTTTTCATTCAAGCATGCAGGAATGACAACATCAACTGTGAACTTCTTCCGGGCATGGGGATATTTTCACTCCACCTCCAGTGACTGAACTTTACCCCCGCCCCCTACGCGCACACAATGTATCAGCCAGACAATTTCTAACTTTCAATATCTTTCGTTTCCACGCATATGTGGGTTATCCCACTTGGCTTTAACGAAAAATGCGTTAGAGGGCGCTCTTGAAATTTATAAAAAGGCAGTCATATTCTCTCTCTCTCTCTTTTAACTCTTGCTTTCAGATGTAGTCGCGTTTGCGTAAAGTGTCCCCTACTGGGGCATGTCCATTTTCATGGTCCTCTCTTAACTGAACTCTCGCATGTACGCACACACACGTGTCTATCACATACAAACACATTCTCACAGCTAGTTTCAGTGTCTCTTCCTTTCATTACAATTGTGTACACATGTAATTCCTTTTGTAATAACATGCAGTGTCGTTTGTTTTAAATTCATTGTTTTGTGGGGTTTTTTTAAAACACCTGACTTACATGAGTCCGTCAATATTGTTTGCAGGATAAATGTTACCGGAACCCATAGATATTTAATATAAAATGTCTATACATATCACAACGAAAGTGTTGATTTCCACAACATAATGGTGACTTGTTGCTAATTTAGTGTGAGGTCTACCTCCTCTTTCACTTGTTTAAAAAATGTGAGACAGATATAAATATCCATGTTAGACTTTACCTGACCTATGACCACGTCAGGGCGGGGGCACGATATATTGAGGCAGACCTCACGCTATAGTAGCACTGACTTGGGCACCTCGAGGTGCTGTAATGGCTAGCAAGCTTGTCTCGCTAAAACAATTACAACTGAGTAGTGAGTTTGTATTCTAACCTAAACATCCCCTAAAAAAATCTATAAATATACAAGTAGGAAAAGATATCGAAAGACTTTTTGCCGTAAATATAAAAAAAAAACCAGGCGACATGCAAATAACGGATGTCAGAATTCGTTGAAAAATACAACCCTACCCTCCCTAAACTTAACCTCTTTTTCGAACGTAACTTATAATTGATACAAAAATGGTTAATAAAAATGAACACACTACCGTTCCTTGTCTGAATGACTGGATTTCTCAGTATCCTTGGAAACAGGGAATTATGAATTTTATGTATGCGTTTAAAACTCAGTAAATTAAAAAAATAAGTTATTCCAATATTCGCTTGAAGATGAAATGGAACTAATGTTTTTAATTTAATTATACAATTAAATTTGAAGTTTTTAACTTCCATTTTTTAAACACGGTTATTACTCTGTAGCGGAAAAACACATTTTAAATAAGTTAACATATATATAATATAATATATATAATATAACATATAATATCGCCCTGTTGACGTACATTCATTCACTTGTGCAAATTATTGTTGCCACTACTCAAACTTGGAGCAGTACCCGAAACATATGGCGACCACGATGCGACTTCAACATGCACCCACTGCAACAATAGCATGTGAATCCACGTTTATTTCAAACTTTGGACCATTAACAGATTAAACGCTACACTGAATGTCTCTCGACTATTTTTCCCCGTGTTGTTTTGAGGTAACCTTTAACGTTGAGAAAGTGTCGCGAGAAGACGAACAAAAATGACACGTGTTTAATAGGTTGAAAGAAGTAGGCAAACAAAAGGATGAACAAAAAATGGGATAGAATTTTTTTTATTCTATTGGAACCTTTTAGTATAGAGTGCGTTCAAAAGTTGTTCTTGAAAGAGCGTGATAATATAATGTACGGGTTTACGGCCATATGACATTGAAACATCGGTTCCCGTATGATCAGCGAAGTTGAGTAACGTTGAACCAGTCCAATACCTAGATGGGTGACCGTTCGGTAATATCAGGTGCCATAAACTTGGATGTGCGAGTGGTGTAATAGATAACGGCTCGGGGTGAGAAATCGAAGAACAGCGTTCGAATTTAGGACGGATTCGTTACATTCACTTAGGTGAAAATAGCCTTGGGAAAGGTATGAATCCACCTCTTCTCTTATAATCCAAAAATAGGTTACGTCTTTAAATAACCTGCAAGAGGGTGATAAGCTGTAAAAAAAAAAAAAAAAAAAAAACATATATCACTTAATAAGTCAATGTAAGAATGTAAAAAACATTAGTGGAATTTGAACTCAGCTCTTAGTTGTCTTATTCCGAACACCGGGAGCTTAGTTAAATTTAATTTATTAGCAAGTATCCATTATTGTTTCAAAGACGTTACATCATGTTGTCGTAAGAGCCAGTCCCCCCTCCTTATTATCAGGAATAGACTGATCCATTCATGATAAATCGTCCTGTGTAATAGCCGCGAAAGTGAAGATAATACTATTAAAGTTGAACAGAAGTTCTTGTCGATCTCTCTGCCTCCGGGCGGAGAGTAACCCAGACGAGGCTATGCCGAAGGGCAGAGTCTCGTCTGGGGAGATTGACAAACACGATCCTGTGTATACAGGGTCTACGTAGAATTTTTGCCTGAGCCTACGGGCTCGGAACGCCCCACGTTAAAAACCGGGCGTGTGCTACATCCCGCCTTGTGGGGAGGCTTCGGGTAAATACCGAAGATAATATTATTGCAGTGATATGTCGAGCTGAGTACTGAATACTACTACTCGACTATGTCGAGTTAAGGGTTAGGTCTGCCAGACCCCAAATCACAACACTGAATTTTCTTTAAAAATAATGTTGACATCACCTTATTTTAACATTAAAAAGTAAAGTCATTATTGCATAATGAAATGTAATTTGGAATTGTTCGGTTGTGTATAGGAATATATAGAAGGAAAATTATACACTACGAAATAGACTAAGTCCGACAATTATTTTAATATATTTTATTGTTATACGTTATATATATATATATATATATATATATATACACACACACAAATATTTAAGTAAATACTCTATTTATAATAAACAGTATTAACAACATTTACATTTAAAAGCAGTAAAAATCGACATTGCTAAAGTCGATTTTACTGCTTTCAAACTACAACTAAGCAGACGTTACCTTGTAGCTAAACTGGTATAGGACGTCAGGCTGGTAAATGTTAATACTGTTTATTATAAACAAACAATATATATATGTGATCATTATGCCATATTGAAGAGTCCCCTGGAAACTCACTCACATATTGAAGAGTCCCCAGAAAACTCACTCCCACAAATCGACATATCACGTTATGGGATCTTTTCTGCTAATTCACCCCAAATTTTCATTGCACTCAAATGTGGGCGACTCGAATGCACTATTTCTAAGTGTGGGGTTCACGTTCGCACTCATCCCGATAAACATGCCATAAACAATTTTTTTTTATTGTAAAAAATTCCTTGTAAGTACCTCTAATATCATCGGCACTTACGAAATGTGAAGAACTCCCTGATTTTTGGTAATTTTTCATTCTGAGGATAGGAACTGATGCGAGGCCAGTTAAACAAATTTGGATTTAAAAATTATAATTTCAAAAGACTGCCATAAAATTTAATCAAAAAAAACAAAAAAAAACTTTGATTTAAAATTTATAATTTCTTGGAGTGAATTAATATTTGCGATAAGTAACTTTACATTATTTGGGGTGAATTAACAGAAAAAATCCGTTATATGTATTACCACAGACGCCTAGATTGCTACGTCACATGCTGTGGCCAATCAACAATGTAGGGATGTAAGTGCATGTGTATTCCAAATGGCGATGAATATATGACGTCACTTCTGCACATTGCTATAATGCTTCATGATATTTATAGAGAATTTTCTTATGGAAAAGAGTTTTTCTTGGATTAATTTTTCTCGTTAATAGTAAAATATATATTAAACTAATTTCTCATCCATTTGTAGTCTGTTCACAAAATGTGTCCGTCCTGTGTATGACGTTAAACTACATCCAACAGCAAGGCCTCTGATCGGGAGGTTTTGACAGCGTGGAACCGCCTCTTAATTGCTGGTGTTCCTAGGTCCACCCTGACCTGGGGTGCTAGTTCCTGTTAGGATCCCAGCTATGGGGTCAAACACTATGAAAGTATAAAGATACATTTTTATAGTGAAAATACCTGCAATATATTTTCATAGTAAAAAATAAATTACCAGCATTAAGTTTTTGTAAAGAGAATTAGTATGATATCTACCGAGGCATTTGCGACCTACTGTAAATGACGATGCAATCATTATTGTTGGAAAATGCTCAGGAAAAATGATGACTTGTTGACTGTTTTTTAAATGACATCAAATCAGTTTACAAATATTAAAATCACTATTTGAGGATTTAAAAAAAAAATTTTTTTTTGTATAAAAAAAAATAGTTAATGATTTTTAATACATAACCAGTTCAGTATTCATTGCTTTTAAAGCCTTTAACCCTAACTCCTAACCCTAGCATATTTCATACTTCCAACCGTTGGTAAATATCATGCCATAGTAGAAAATGGATGGTATCATACTACATAGATAGCACCAGAAAATTAATGCTTCCAAGAAGATTCATTTTCGCCATTAAATGACCCATGAAGAGTTGATATGCCGCTTAAGAAATAAAATGTGTGTAATAAGCGAATTAATTCACGTATTTCAGGTGCTATTTTAATAACAACCGGCCTACATTGAGAAGTCTTACTAAAGAAAAAATGTTATTTATTTTGTCGTTGTCTAACTAGTGTTGATGAGGCCCACAAAAGAAAAAAGTTTATCCATTCCTTCTCTAGTATCCAGAGACTGATAAATTCCGACATCAATTTTGGAACACTTCGTGCTGGAGATCTTAAGGAGAGAGCAGATGGTTTCGTTAAAATCATTTTGTTCTTTACTCGTTAGAAATAAATGAACTATAAAGATTGATATTAGAATAGACATCAATGATAATGCTTCCTCTTTTTTTTTTTTTTTAACAATTATTTGTGTTTTATTAATAATTGTTGCGCGTAAGGCGAAAATCGATTATCTCCCTTTACCCACCTGGTCGACACCAAAGTAAATAAGTGAGTCATACAAACGTCGGTTGTCAAATAAACAAATTTGTTTTTTTGTTTTGTTTGATTTTCAGGTTACTCAGAGATAGATAATATCAAATCCGTAAATGGAAAGGATAATCCAAGTCGGTCTTTTTAATATAAAATATTACTTATCAAAATAAATTATAATTTATAATCGATTTTTCGATGATACGTTAAATTTTCGTTTGAGATTATATATATATATATATATATATATATATATATATATATATATATATATATATAACCTTGCATAATAAGTAGTATGAATAAAGACAAAAGAGAATAACTTAGCCGACACGTTTCGTCCACTGAGGTACTCTATCAAGGCAAATGCAAGGGTTTTATTTTGTAACAAGTATTTATAGGCAAGAGCAAAAATGTTAGTTTTTCAAACTTTACCCTTCATTGATATCATTGATGCATAGATCTAATATCGAACTTCAGTTGAAGGATTTACAGAAAATCTACCAACATATTGTCCTTTTACAGATATATTCTATCTGAAATTTTACACAATAGATAGTACATAATTCCATATTAGATATTAAAAAAAAATATTTCCAGTCTACGAAATAAAAAAATAAATCCACGTCATTTTGGCATTATAGGAGTTTTATGTCGTTTATAAATCATAAAACAGTGACCGAAGGTCTCTAAGAACCTTCTCCCAGCACCATTCTTTTAGGTGTCGGGTTCTTTCGGGATCTGTGAGAACATGACAATTTCTTGTCCCTGGCAGCTTCAAGCAGCGTTTGACTATTTATTTTCCGCCCCCGCTCCCAGCTTTGCCTCCGTTTAGCAGATTATCCGCCGTTTCTTTTTGCACCCCCATCCTTCCTTCGATATTTCTAGTGAGGGTTGAATTTCTCAAGAACTTTTTCCTGATAATGTACCCGAGAAAATTCAAACTGTCACTTTCTGACAATCAGCAAGTCTTTTTAGTTCCCATTTTCTTTAAAATCTTCTCGTGTTGTTCAAGTGTTCAGTCTATTATCTTCTCCGCATTTGTCCGTAGAACCACGTTTCTGTCGCTTCAAATCTCTTTATCTGGGAAGAACTTGTCCAGCATTTACTGCAGTAAGAACTTAGAGTCTGGATTCTCCTAGTCACATCCTAGGGCGTGACTGGGTAGATTCAGACTCCAAGCTTTTACTAAAACGGAACTAAACAGGAGACAAAAATTTTACGTCCATCTATTGAGCTGAGCTGTATCCTTTGTCTCTAAAATCATTACTGCTAATGATTTCCCTAATGTTATATTAAGCGTCTGGTGGCAGAACAAAGAAGAAACGACGGAGGTTTAAGTAATAAACAATTGTATTAACGTAAAAATACAACAAATGGTAAATTGGTGTAAAAATGTCTCTCGTTGAAAGAGATAAGTAGAATTGTAAAAGTCGTCCGCAGAGGCGTATGGTAAGAGAGGGAGGGTGAGTTGTGACTTACTTCGACAACAGCATTTGGCAAGTTGTCTTTGGAGATGGGAGGTCGCTTTTTGACAAAGTCTGTGATGCTGTCCAACTGCCGAAAATGTCCCTTTGAAGGGTTTTTTATGTCCTTTCTTAGGCTCAAATCAGCTCAGGAATTTATTTTGTTTCTTTAGGCGGGAGTGGATGCTATTAGATGGAAATTCTGGATTTTATTGCTTATTTTTTTTTTTTGAGTAAATGAAGCAGTTCACATGGGCATAAACCTAATAGAAAAGTATTGGAAAAGGAGGGAGGGTCAGTTGTGACTTACTGCAGCGACGGCTTTTGGGGAGTTGTCTTTGGAGATGGGAGGTCGCGTTCCGACATGCGTTTTTGAATCGTGGCTGTTGTGCCGTCCGATGGCCGAAGATGCCCCTTTGATGGGATTATTTGTCCTTTTTTTTAGGCTCAGATCGGCTCCAATTTTTATTTTGTTTCTTTAAGCGGGAGTGAGTGCTCTTGGATGGAAATTCTGGATTGTATTCTTTGGGTGTGTAAGTAAAACGGAAGCTATGTGCGGAACCGATGTGCAGTTGTCGGAATATTTATTTCAGTCTTGGGTTTTGGAGCGTTCACTCGTGTAACATGAATCAGAAGAAGATCTGGTTTTAGGAAGATTATAACAAAAATAAATCCTAATATGTTTTATTTCATTTTCTGTTAATTTTTCAGAATCATTAGCAACGAAAACATTTAAAACAGTTTAATTGCAGAATATAAGTAGAAACGGACAGAGCGCGTAGCAGAATCAAACCGGAAATAGGACAGAGACAGTACGGATTCGTCACTGGAACGAGGAACGTGATATTTATGCTTAGAATGTTATCTGAAAGTGCAGAAGGATGTGTGCCTGTGTTTTATAGATTACGCGAAGGCGTTCGAATTACGCCGCAAAGATCTGTTGGCACTGCTCAGTAGCCTTGGATTGGATTGTTGATTTATTTTACCAGGATATCAACCTCTGGGGGTTATTTAATACTGACACTGGATTTATATTCAGGAATATTTCGAAACATTTCAAGTGATTGTGAGTTTTTAAAATTGTTCAAAATATCGCAAGTTATATAGTTCATAAGTTGTATGAGTCAACATGCTTGCTCTATTTTCTATAGAAGTTGAAAATATTTTATTTTCTTCAGAGATCCTATTATTTGGGTAGTAGGTACATTTTTGAAGAGCAGATTTTGTGCTTGGTAATAGTTACTAGGTATTCTTTGTACTTCTTACATTCTACCAAGATATGTTTGACTGTAAGGAATTGGTTGTAGTGGATACACTGAGATGTAGTTACTGCTTTGAGTATGTATGTGTGTGTCAAGTGTATGTGTGTGTCAAATGTGTGAGTATGTGTGTGTCAAGTGTGTGTGAGTATGTGTGTGTCAAGTGTGTGTGAGTATGTGTGTGTCAAGTGTGTGTGAGTATGTGTGTATCAAGTGTGTGCGTGTCCAACTCTTATTCTCTTGAGCACTATGTCTTGTCTGCGATCAGCTAATGGCTCTATATTCACCTTTCCTATTGTCAACTGATGTTAATAGTTTGTTTGGGAACGTGTCCCAAATTGCTCAGCAGCCTTGACAAATTTGGGAAGGATATTAGAATAATCAAGAACCTATACTGGCAGCAAACTGCGTACATACGGATAGAAAATGAGTTCAGAAGATATACAAAAATAGAAAGGAGAGTAAGACTAGGATGTTTCTTTTCACCGGACTTATTCAACCTATACAGCGAAACGATTCAGAGAGAATTAGAAGCCCTACCAGGATTCATTATTGACGGCAACAATCTTAACATAAGATATACAGATGACACAGTGTTGATATTAGACACGGAAAGAAAACTACAAAAACACTTACAGAAGGTCGTGAAGAAAAGCGAGAAGAAAGGACTAAACACCAACCGCAAGAAGACAGAATGAATGGTTGTTAGCTAAAAGACGAGCCCAAAGTGCAAATCTGACAAGTACAAAAACGTTAATATCTTAAGTGTTTTAACAGAGGACTGAAAAAGCGATACTGGAATCTGAAGGCGAATTGGGAAAGCCAAAGATGCCTTTCAAAAGCTAAGCTGAGTATTAAGAAATAGAAAAACCTCGCTAGAAACAAGGAAAAGATACTAAACTGTTACATGATATCTTCCCTTCTGTATAGCAGTGTGTGCTGAACAATCTTCTCTAAGTTGAAGAGACATGAAGCAACAGAAATGTGGTTCTACAGAAGGATGCTGAGGATACCATGGACGGATTTTGTGAGCAACGACGAAGTTTTAGATGGAAAAAAGCAAATTATAGTTAACATCAGGAAGAGACAGTTAAAATTTCTACGGCACATGAGGAAAGAGGGTTTGGAAAATTTGATACTTACAGGACAGTTTCAAGGCAAGGACAGGAAAACAACGTATAACCTAGTTAGTGAGCTTGTGTAAATGGATGGTGAAACAGGGTTTGGGAGAAATAACAAGACAAGCTATGAGTTATAACAGACAGGAAGTTGTGAAGAGCGATGATCGTCTACGTCCTGAAGGGATACGGCACATAAAAAAGAAGGGTAGAGAGAAGCGTGCTTTATGGTAATAGTTCAAAATAATTTATTTTTTTGATTAATTCATGATGTGCACAAACAGTCTAGTGCTTAGAAAGGAAAGTCATGCCTCCTCTCTCCTCTCAAGCCGATGTTCTAACCATTATCCTGCAGCCTTGTGAAAAGATGGAGGATTATTGTATACATTTCAGGAGAAAGCATTTCTTTATTCATGGCTTTGAAATTAGAAGACATTCTTTCAGATTTGGTTTGATTTTATGTTAGCCTGAAGTGTAATTCGACCTCATCCACCCCTACCCAGTTCCAGATAACCACCAACGATCTAAGATCACCGATCTGACTTCACTGGCGCGAATCCTGCACGGAGAGCGAACAATCGATAAATAATCAATTATTGATTTCAATGAACGTCATTGATGTCTTATCGGGTGAGTCTATTATGTCAGAACACCTACAAAGCGACATTTAAAAGGCGGTGGGAGAAATAATGACACCAAGCCACGACGAGGAAACAAAGGAAGACATTTTCGATTTTCACCGTCACTTTTTTTTTAAGCTTTCATTTATTTCCGCCCACCCGGCAATGACCTCATTCTCAGCCCGTGCCCATCCGCGCGGTTTTGTTTTCAATGTGACAATTAATCAGCAAAGTCAAGGATTGGTATTATACGGAAATTGTTAATCACATGTTTAAATTGCGCAGATAATTTCAGCTGGCACAAGGCCACAAGTAAGGAACACCAAGTGAGGATCGAACCTGCTACAGTATCGTAGCTTAATCTATGATAACAGATATCAAGCAAACCGCAGTATTGTAGAATTGTGGGGCACCCAGTGAGGACCCGTCCTGGGTAAGACGATAAACTACATCCGACAGCAAGGCCTTTGATCAGAAGGTTTTGAGAAGCATGGAACCACCTCTTATTTGCTGATGTTCCCAGATCCACCCGGACCCGGGGTGATAGCACCTGTCAGGGTCCCAGCTATGGGCAAATAGTTACCCCCTCTCCCCCCCAAAAGGGGTCAAATCACTATGAAAATATAAAAATAGTTTTAATACCAGCAATACATTTTTGAAGAAAAAATGATTCCCTGCAATACATTATTACCAGCAGTATATTTAAAAAAAAAAAAAAAAAAAAAAAAATATTACCAGCAATACATTTAAAAAAAAAAAAAAAATCTTGTCGGCATTAAATAACCCATTGAGGTTGATATACCGTAAAACAAAAACAAACCAACGAGGATCTTGACCACTATAGTATCGTAGCTTAACCCAATACAGGGTCACAAGTGGAAAGAGAAAACAGAGAGGAACTAATACATTATATTAGTAACGGTTAAACTTAGTCTAGTACAAGGTCTGAAGTTTGGAGCACTAGCACCATGAAGCACTTAAATCAACTGTTTAACCTTTGACAGTGTATTACTATCCGGTGAGCAACTAACTTGCTGCACGAGAAATAGTTTTTGAAACGAGTTTGTTCACAATGGCTCCATAGTAAAGCATCTTACTGTGTTGAATTTGTGGCAATTCCGAGTTAATTTTGAAATGCCAGATATAAGAAAAAAATCGCCTGATAACGGCTGGAAAATTAACCGCTCGAAACGCATAGTAAAAAGAACAAAGACAAGTAAAATAATAAAGACTTAGTTCCACGTAAGCAATAGGGTGTTTTCAACTGAAGAGGGTGGTTCTTTAACTGAGTGGAGCAGAACAAGCCTGTAGGGGAGCCACTTAGAAGTTATGATTGCCTAAGCAATATATTCTATTCGTCCAATGAACTATCTCTTCACGGGCTTGTAAATTCTACGATAAGGAACCTCGAAGGGGTGTGGAAAAGTTCTTAGCCACACCCACTTCCTAAAATAAATCTGACCAAACATCAGAATTGATTTTCCCTCTTAGTCGGGGTTTTCACTACCTTCGTAATAATGATTGTAAATAGGAGTTCACTCGCTGACAGCATGTCGTGACACGTGAGGGGGGACTGAAAAGTCCTCAGCCCGACACTCTTTAAAAAAAGAAGAAAAAAGGCCAAAATTTAATGAGGAAACATCAGAATATTGATATTAGAAAGCGAGTCGGGACGAGAACTTTTCAACACCACTTTACAATTACTGTTTTTTTTTTACCAGAATTGTCTCTTGGGTTTTGTTTTGGGTGAACTTTAGTATAAAAAAATGCCAGGATGAGTTGTACAATAGGCAGTGAGAGCAGAAATATTTTTCAGTTTTTTGGTCGTCGAGGTGCCCAAGCGATTTTCCAAGGGTAGCTTAGATGTGGCACAAGGCCGAAAGTATGAGGCACCCAGTGAGGATCGAACTCATTATTTAGTCATAATTGATCTAGCAAGACATGCTTGCTAACCATTACACCACGTCAAAGTTCCTCATGGTGATTTTCCAAGCGTAGCTTAGATGTGGCACAAGACCAAAAGTATGGAATACACAGTGAGGATTGAACTCACTACTCAGTCGTAATTGTTCTAGTGAGACAAGCTTGCTAACCACTACACCACCTCGAAGTGCCCCATAGGTAGTAATATAAAAAAGAACTCCAGATTACGAATTTCAATATATATATATATATATATATATATATATATATGCTCGTGTTTGCGTAAGCATGGTGGTGTCACGACAATTTTTCCTCCCACTTCCATAAAAAAAAAACAATACACGCAACCCTACATAAATCCAAAATTTAAAAAAATTAATGTTTGTCTGACGATCGCAAAAGCGTGAGACCCAAGGTCACAAACTTACATCAATCCAACTAATATATATATATATATATATATATATATATATATATATGAAATCACATGCTATGAGATGAGTATATTTTGTTTTGGCTACGCGGAGGGAGAGGTATTTTACAATGAATTTTCTTAGAAATCTGGATACACTACTAATAAAATTTAATAGAATTTATATTTATATTCGTGATCTGGTGTGCTTAATCTATAATATAAAAAAAAAAAAAAAAAAAAGATTATTTCCGGTCACAAAGCCTATTGTACAATTCCACTAAATACCGTACGATGCTAGCAATATTTTTGCGATGAGCTACTTCCCAAATGATCAAACATCAGATTGGGGGGTAAGAGTTACATAGTCGGGGCGAGAACTTTTCAACACCCCCTCGCAGTTTGGATACGCTCATTGTTATAGCAATTTAATAATAATAAAAAATATTCAATAAACCACATAAAAATAGTCAGTCGGAAAATATGAAATTAGCTCTCTAAAAAAATATAAACGCGGGCGCGCACACACACACTATATATATATATATATATATATAAGTATAGCAAGATATCCCTTTTAGGAAGGGACCTCCCATCGATACTAGAAAGAGCGATAACAGTTGGTGGACTTGAGAAGCGTATTTTCCTGATCATTTTTTAAAAAAATATCAGGTTGCTTTTGATATTTCTAATGCGTGGTTCACATAGTGGGCTGTCTCTATAGCATCACAAAGACATTTGCCAAATAACAAAAACCATATTACTTTGAAACTTCTAACAAAGCAACAACTAAAATGGATAGCACACGTAATTAGAGGGCAAAATAATGATATAATCAAGACGTTGTCTCTCCGCAATACATTAAACAAAAGGTTAGGAAGGAAACTCATATATAATATCACTCTTTCTAGTATTGACGGGAGGTCCTTCTAAAAAGATTATATATATATATATATATATATATATATATGTGTGTGTGTGTGTGGCTGATTGGCATTTGCTTACATTCGTAAAAACAATACGCTAGATTTAGCTGTTTCATTCTGTCGAATGAAGATAGCTTAGTGGTAGAAATTCTGATTTGGGTTTCGGTACTGGCTTGAAGCATTCAGATGTCTAGTCGCACTGAGGAGTGTGATACAGCGAAACTGTACTGTCTACGAATATATATATATATATATATATATATATATATATATATATATGATAGATAGAGATATCCCTTTTAGTGAGGAAACTCCCACCAGTACCAGAAAGAATGATAGCAGTGGACTGCTTTTTTTTTTAAGAGAAAAATTTCAAATTTTCAGCCGACAGTAACGCTAAGTGTTCGGTTCAGTTTGGTTGTTTAACGGCATATCAACTCCTTATGGGTCATTTAACACCAAAATTTTATTCCTATTGTGAGCTATGCTATTCCCCCCACAAAAAAAAATAATGTATTGCTGGTAATTTTTTCTTATGCATTTTTATATTTTCAGGTTTTGAGCCCAGTTTGGAGGTTCACTATTTACCACAGCTGGGACCCTAACAGGTGCTACCACCCTCCGTCAGGATGGACCTGGAACAACAACAATTACGAATTGGCTCCACGCTCCTCAAAACTTCTTGATCCGAAGCCTTGCTGCCGGATGTACAGGGTGGTCCGAAAATCTTGTCACCCCTACATAATATAATTTTCTATGTGCTTTGGATTACTTGTTCTTCTATAGTTCTCATTACTTTGTTGGTGACAAGACTTTGGGACCAGCCAGTAGTTTATTGTCATAGCCACGACACCCAAGGGCAATGAATGCTGAATGTTTCCTTATAAAGAAACGGTTAAACTGACTTATCATTTGTATTCAGTTCGCTACGGAAAAGAAATTACAAAATCTCCTACAGAAGATAGAGACGGAGTGTGAGAAGAAAGGACCAAGCATAAACTACAAGAAGACAGAATGCATGGTCATCAGTAAAAGGATGAACCGGAAATGCGATTTGCAGGTCGGGAACACTAGAATCAAGCAGACGCGGAAGTTTAAATATTTGGGAAGCGTCTTGACAGAAGACGGTAAATGCGATTCTGAGATTCGTAGACGTATTGGGATGGCCAAGGACACATTCCAAAAGCTGGGCAGAGTATTGCAAGACAGGAGGATTTCTTTGACAACAAAGAAAAGAATACTGATTTGTTACAGGACAACTGTCCTTTACGGCAGGGAATATTGGATGGTCCCCTCAAAAAGGAAGAGACTCAAGGCGACAGAGATGTGGTTCTACCGAAGGATGCTAAGGATATCATGAACCGAGCGTGTGAGCAACGATGCGGTCTTAGAGAGGTTACAAACAAGAAGGAGGGTTATACTTAACATCGGGAAGAGGCAGCTGAAGTTCCTGGGACACATAATCAGGAAGGAGGGCCAGGAGAATCTGATACTCACGGGTCGAATAGAGGGAAAGAGAGACAAAGGAAAACAACGCATGACATACCTAGCAGCCTTATGTAAGTGGATAACAGAACGTGGCCTGGGGGAGGTGGCAGAGGGAAGGAACTTGTTGAGAGTTGCAAGGGATAGAGGGAGGTGGAGAGCCATGACCGCCCACGTTCTGAAAGGACATGGCACTTAAAAAGAAAGAAATTATAAAGGGGGAAATACCTCCCATATATACCTGCCAGATAATGGTAAGACACTAGCAAGATGAAGACACTATTGCTACTCATGCCTTACCATTATGTGGGAGATATTTCTACCACAGTGGGTACTCAACACTCCAAAATAGGCATAATTCATCAGCAGAAGAGCTGTAAGAAATGGAAAAATCAACATTCAAAAAAGCTAAAGTTGAACTAGATCTTTAGTTACATGACCATTCTGTCGAAATAAGAAATGAGCCATTTAGGACGAAAGATACAAAACATGTACGTAGATATTTACTTGACATTACATACAGAAATAAATAATTCAATCCAAACATCAGAGAACGAAAAACTTCATGGCGAGTTGAAATGTGTACTGAATTTAGGTTCACGCTGTGAGACGATCTGCGGACGGTGCCAAGAATTCGCAGATAGCTTGGTAGCTTGTTTTTGTATCTCTGACGTTTTAGAATTGGATTCCAACTCGATTCTAAATCAGTTTTTATTTTCACTGGAAGTTTCTCGATTGTAGAGCCGTTTGTATCTTAATAATTGGGGGTTGCTTTCTTTAGGGTTTTATTTGGGGGCATTCCGTTTCTCTCTGGTGACTTAGACCAAGTTTCTTTTGATTTTTGCTTTTATTGTTTTAAGTTTTAGATTACATAAAGAAAAAGAGGGAGGACGAGAGAGAGAAAAAGAGAAAAAACGAGAGAATGAACGAGAGAAAGAGAGAGTGAGAAATTGACGGACAAAAAAGGTGAAAATTCACACACACACAGAAAAATGAAAATTCACACACAGAGAAAGATGAAAATTCACACACAGAGAAAGATGAAAATTCACACACAGACACACACACAGATAGAAAGATGAAAATTCACACACACACACACACAGATAGAAAGATGAAAATTCACACACACACACACAGATAGAAAGATGAAAATTCACACACACACACAGATAGAAAGATGAAAATTCACACACACAGATAGAAAGATGAAAATTCACACACACAGATAGAAAGATGAAAATTCACACACACACACAGATAGAAAGAAAGAGAGAGATGGAGAGAGGGGAGGTGAGAGACAAGGAAATTCGGCCCTGCTATTTAATCTGGTAGAGGAAGAAAAAGTTGATTCATATCTTTCCCGAACGCATTGGTGTGAAAGTGAACGCAACAGACTTGGCTGGAATTTTAACTCGGTTCGCCGATTCCACTTTCTGCACTGACCAAAATTATGTTACGAGCGTATTCCAAGAAAGATATACAGTGTATTCATAGGCTGTCCGAGTTCATCGATACAACTTGTATTTTGGAGCCTGTGCACATATTGGTTTTTATATTTGATCGTTTACTGCCATCCAGCGAAATTTCCTATACGTTTAATATTGAATGAATGAAAATACATTCAGGATGGCACATACGAGAGCCTATGACGGCCTTCTCAGTAAGTCTAGCATAGAAATAAAGACAATATGAGAACCATTAAAGAAGAGACACGAGGCTTCAGCAGCAGTAAATGGCGTTGAAGGCGGTCAAGCATGACATCAGCAACTGAAGATTAGATTTAACACTCCAAATTCGAGGTTCAGAATCGTGGTTTAAAGCATTGATTCGCGAATTTGGTGGCATGGTAAGTAGGAGTTCAATCCCTGGGTGGATAGAACAAACTCAGACCGAGTGGAAATATGGAGATAGTACAAACAATAGCATAGCAATATTATAAAGAACAAGGTGAGATGTCCCTACACACATAGTAACGAGAACAATCTAGCGATGTAGATTAAATAGTTCAGTATGGAATTCCTTGAAAGTTCCTCTGATCGACAGACACTTGAGGAAAGCTGGAGAGCGGAACGACCGAAGCTTTGTGATAATAAAGATGAAGACCATCTGAATATAAATAATATACAGAACGATGCAATTTTATTTTTCATCAATATATATATATATATATATATATATATATATATATATATATATATATGTATGTGTGTGTGTGTGTAATTTCTAAGGACTTAATGGATTTGTTTTAAATCTGAAACCTATTACTTCAAACATTATTTTTGGTAGATACCCCTGTTTGAAATAGACACCCCGGTTTTTATTAGTTTATTTTTAACAGTGTGTATTACGTAATACAGTGTGTTTAAAATTAAAATGGAGGCGTCTATTTTAAAAACGGGTATCCACTAAAAATAACGCTTGAACTAATATATATATACTATTTACATTATTCGGACTATTGTTCCCATCTTTGTTGCCATATTTATCACAATGTTTCTGTTATACACTTCGACCTTTTTCGGGTGGTTGGAATGTCGAACTGAACCCTTTACTTCGCTCACTGGGGTAGACTGTTCTAGTTCCATGTGGCATATCTAATGGGTGTCAGTTATCAGTTATCTCCTGTTAATTCACCTCCCCAAGTTCTCCACTGCGTTAACCTCATCTCATATATATATATATATATATATATATATATATATATATATATATATATATATATATACACACACCGAAAAAATAAAATTCGGTCGAGCACTTTAGAGGAAAAGCGCTAATTTGTAAACAGTGACTGCTACTGCTTCTATGAATTGAGCACTCAGAGTCACTGGTGTGTTTATTCTAAAATAAATACGTAAAAATTCACCTTCTTCTTTGCCAGGAGCTGATAGCTCAGGGGGAAAATCTCCGACTGTCTAGCCACACTGATGAGCTGTGATAGAGCGAAACAGTCTGTAGATGACACACACACATATATATATATATATATATATATATATATATATATATATATACACACACACAGATGTGTGTGTGTGTGTGTGTGTGTGTGATTTCTTGTTTGCATATTTTTTAGATTGGCTGTCCCTAACTTTTGTCACGCTAAAAGAATCAAGCATAATCATTCACACTGTAAACATGCAGAAAAGACGGACGAACAAAAGTAAAGAAAATGACACTCCTTCAGAAGCAACAACAAAGAACGTTGCAACAAGGCCTGGAAGACAAGTACATTACCCACAACATTACAAAAACATACTTTAGATATTAAAGCACTATTTTTTTTTTTTTTACATATCACTAGAAATAAATTTCTTATTATCTGGAGGGGGATTTGTCGGGCCCATAAAAAATAAATAAAAATTAATTATAGTGTTAAAAAAATAAAATAATTTTAACAATCGTAAATTATCATTAATTCACTTATTCTGAACCAATCGACCTCATCTTTTTTCTTCTCCTCATGCACGTGACATTCTCACTAATGCACAAGCAGTTCACACGGACAGGTCGTTAACACGTGCGTGAATGAAAATTTCGTCTCTTTTTCAGGCCATAATAGTAGCATTTATCTCTTAATACTCAAAATTTCGAGGTAAGAAAATTCGAAACATGTATAGTCTAACTAAATTATCTAAACACACATCTATAAAAAAAAAAAAGGTAAAAAACATACGAGAAAGATTGTATACACTTTACTTATACTTATTTTTTTTAATCAATTCATCCCAAGCAAGGCGAGAATGTCACTAATGCACAAGGGTTTACAGAGAGTGAAAATGAGACAAAAGACTGGGTATAAGGGGGATGATTGAGGAAAGGATAAAAATGAACGGGGTTCAAGACAACAGAAGATGGCAATTGACGTTGCATTTAAATTTTTGAGGATTGTAGTTATCAGGGAAGCAAGTAAGCGGAAGGAAGTTCCACGCGCTGGAAGTGCAAAAAAAGAACCTGTTGGATTAGAAGAGGCGGTTACATTTAACTATTTCGAAAGTAAAAAGGTGGGACCTACATGCCAATCTAGTAGCACGCTTAAATTCATGTAGTCGGGGCACCAGGGAAAAATCTCGTCAGAGCAGTTGCCATGAAAATATTTGTAGAAAAGACAGAGGAAAACCACGCCACGTCAGTGAAAAAAGTGACTGTAGTCGAGATGCCGATTAAATTACAGATCCTTCTTTGGATTTTGTCAAGAACCTCTAGATGAACAGCAAGGACAGCAGATCAGATATAGCAGCAGTATTCAATGCACGGACGAATGGGAGATTTATAAATATGCAACATGGACCCTGAAAAGAAAAACATTCTGGCACAACACAATTAACCAACTTTCCTT
This sequence comes from Acanthosepion pharaonis, assembly GCA_903632075.3. Lineage (NCBI taxonomy): Eukaryota > Metazoa > Mollusca > Cephalopoda > Sepiida > Sepiidae > Acanthosepion > Acanthosepion pharaonis. The sequence goes on along the minus strand of CAHIKZ030000192.1, from coordinate 166,980 downwards.
GCAGTAGATGCAGCTATTGGGGCATTGTAGTAGTTCCACTTCAAGTCAGTCCTTCTGTCAGATTCCAATCCATATTTGATCTACATTTGACCCTAAACTCACAATTTTATTCAGTATTACTGTCTCTCGTTTCTCCAACAACACATAACCAGATAATAAATAATACTCGTTATATTGTTTCCACGTCTTGGTGTTTTTTATTTTTACTAGTATTTTTTTTAATCTATAAATGTTAGAGGGATGGTTATAATTTTTTACTCGGAGTTATAACTCCCCGATAGCCCAAAAGGATAAAATGTACTACGAAGAGCTACAAAGGACAGGAAATGGCGAGAACACTGATCGCCAAAGTCCTAAAAGGGTGCACATCACATAGAAGCCGTCGTCAAAGACAATCTGTACTTGGCTTGAAAATCAGTAAAATACTACGAGTTTAAAATAAATGACAAGAGAAGCAAAAACTACCAATTGCCGAGAATTCTATTCTTCCGCGCCCAATAGCGACCGGATTATTTAATTCGTAGGTGTGAAAAGGTGGGTTAAAAAAAATGTGATTCAGTCAAGCTCGGCAACAAATGGTACACATTTCCCATTTCCACTTTTTCTGTATGCGTCACACCTAATTCCTTTGTGTCATGGCGTAGTTTCTTTGCGGAAGAAACGAGTCACGGCTCTCCGTCACTGCATTTCATTCTTTGTTATTATTTAAGGTGTTCTCGTATTTGTCACTATTCATTTATTAAAACAAACCAGGGCACCTCTCAGCGAGGTGCGGTATTAAATTGCTACGCTGTTTGATCATTAGGAGTGAGAAGTTAGTTCCATCCACACTGGATCACATTAAATAAGATAAGATTAGATAAATAATATTACTTAAAAACTACAATCGGAATAAATCGAAGTTTATTTTTTAGCGGAATATCAACTCCTCATGGGTCATTTAATGCCGAAATTTAATTTTCTTGGGAGCATTAGTAATTTATTTGAGAAAAAAAAAAAGATTGCTGGTAATCTGTTTTCCACACACACACACAATATTATATTATAAATTAACTGATTTAAAATATGGTTTTTCGCTACACAGTAATAACCATGTTTCAAAAACTGAAGCTAAAAACTTCAAGTTTAATTATATAATTAAATTAAAAGCATTAGTTCCGTTTCATCTTCAAGCGAATTTTGGAATAACTTATTTTTAAATTTACTGAGTTTTAAACGCATATATATATATATATTCATAATCTCCTGTTTCCAAGGATACAGAGAAATCCAATCATTCAGACAGGGGCAGTCGCGTGTTCATTTTTATTAACTATTGTTACATCAATTATGAGTTACGTTCGAAAAAGAGGTTAAGTTTAGGGAGGGTAGGGGTGTATTTTTCAACGAATTCTGACATCCATTAAATGCATGTCGTCTGTTTTTTTTTTTTTTTTTTTATTATTCGCAAAAAGTTTTTCGGCATTTTTTTCGTACTTGTATAAAGATTCTATCATGGGTTGTTTGGGTTAGAATACGTTTTATTTAACTACAATTTTTAAATATTTTTACTCTTAATTACTAATAGACTATATTTTTTATTTAAAACAAGTAAATGTAATAGAATTACTTAAATTATTTAAAATAGTTACATATCAAATATAAGTTTGTATATTACCAGCTCCCATTTTTTATTTTATTTTTAAATATTATTTAAATAAAAATTTTGACAATGACGGCAAAGAATAGCTTTGTTAAGGGTTGATCGAGGGAATGACAATTTAAGAGGATTTTAATTTCTTTCTTCTTTTTCGTTAATAATTAATAAGTGTTTTGTTTCCATTTCTTCTGTAACACCAAGTGCTTAAATATTTTTAGTCTTTCGATCACATATTTACAGTAAAAACTAATACATCTCCAAGTGATCAAAGTAAAAAAAATAAAATTAATCATATACTAAATTTAATACAACCAACATAGTTGTCCAAAACAACCTTTCTCTGCCAAGTAGCATCTTGCAAAATGCCAACATTGTATATCAATTTAAATGTCCTTTAAGAGATTGTATCGCTGATAAAAAGGTCAATACGTACGTTGGCTTTACTACGACGATACTAACAAAAAGGCTTACATTTCATTTGGCTGAGCATAGTTCAATATCTCAGCATTTAAAGCAACACTCATGCCCATATTCACAGATTAGATGGATATTAGTTGAGGATACATCTATATTACATAAAAACAATAAGCAAAAACTAAATATCCTTGAAGCCTTTATATAAAGAGAGTTAAAATCAACTATAGCACCAAAGTCCTTAAATGCTCATGAAAAAAGAAAAATAATACATGTATGCGCAAAAATGGAAAAGTTACTTCCCCCCCACCAAAAAAAACAAAAAAACAAAAAAACAAAAAAAAACACGTGAACTTTGAAATCTAGAACGTTGCATAAGCAGTAACAGCGAACAGTTTGAATTTACAGGAACACATATACATACTCACAGACAACTTAAATCCCCCCTACCCCGAAGATGGTCTCAGATGTGATTGAAAGTACTTGGGGAAAATAAAAACTATTCGAAAGAAAATTTTGGTATTTTTCTTACTAAATTTTCTAAGTCTCCCAAAAAATTACTCCACGAACGACGAAAATTAATCGAGATATGTCTAAATTATTTAACAAAACCTGTTTGAATTAAAAGCTATAAAATTAGCAATAAAAAATAAAAAAAATAATTGTTAATAAAGTGCAAATGAATTTGTCTTATACACTTGCTTTTTAGAGAAGTGCATTTAAAAGAAAGCCAGACGATTTATGGAAAATTGTTACATGTATAAAAATTTATATTTTTAGAATTGGGTCTGAAAGAACCATCAAAATTATTTCGCTCAAAGTGGACGACTTTAAATTCATTTGTCAACTTTATATATATATATATATATATATATATATAAAAATATTATAAAAGTGAACATAAGTCAACACTTAGAGGCGACAGTCTGTTTCATGCTATATGCAATCGTCAGGCCTGACGATTGCATATAACATGAAACAGACTGTCGCCTCTAAGTGTTGACTTCTATGTTCACTTTTATATTTACACACGCTCTATCTCTGATATTGAGCACTTTATCCCATAAATATAGCACACCTTAAGACTATATTTCTTTATATATATATATATATATATATATATATATATATATATATATATTATATAATATATATATAAAAATTATTTATTGTCCAATCAAAAGCGTGGCCTTACGCCCACGTAAAGTTGAAGTTAAGGTACGTCTCAAACCCATTCAGTTGTTATACGAAAAGAGCCAGCAGATAATTGGAAAAAGTTATTGAAATTTCAGAATGGAAAGAATCCCTGCTGCTACGGGATTGGGGCCTCCCGATCGATATGAAGGTGATATGATTATTCGACTAGAAGATAATCAAATTTTCAAAGAATGAAAAGCTAATAAAACTTTTCGACGAGAAGGCGCAGTAATTGTCGAGGAAGTAGTAACCAGATTTTTCGACCAAGTCATAAGACGGAGTGTCACGAAAATTTCGTCCTAAAGGACCCAGAAGTAAAAACAATTTTTGGCTAACACCTGTGAATGAGCTGGGGTGTTTGTCACAGAGAAGAATCCGGGAAAAAAAGGAACTGACACCTGTGAATGGAAATATTGTTTTTTTTATTTTAAAAAAAGAAAAAAAAAGAAAAAAAAGTTAACTTATCCCCGTGACACCAGTGGATCTTACCAAAGCTCTTCTTTCTGTGGTATTTTACGTCTTTCGATTAGCTGGGTGCACCTTCTCTTTTTTTTAAAGAGCGTTTTTGCCTTATTTAATGTTTTGTCTTATCTTCTCAAACTTTTTTGTTCCTCCATCTTTCAAAGATCTTTTTATCTGTTATCTGCCTCACCAGAAGGCACAATTTTTTTTTTTTTTTTTTTTTGTGCGAACCCATTTTGTAAAATTTGCATTTTGTTTTAATATTTTGTAATGAATATTTGTTCCTAGTCTTAAATTTCACGTAATTTCGGATCTTGTTTGTGTTTGGGTGCACCTTGTTTAATGTTCGAGAGAGGACTGGGGGGTGTAAAATAGCCTGAGCGCCCTAAATCAATACGAGGTCACAGGAGGCCCACTGACATTTTTAAATTAAAGACGTGAAATCTGACAGGTGAAACAAAAAAACAAAAAAAAACAAAAACAAAATGGACATCAGAACGAGGATACGTAAAAAAAAAAAATCATTGAAAAATAAGCTGAGTCTTGCAATGAAAAATGTAGGTGTAAAAAAAAATGTCATGACGTGTATTACAACTAGGTTTGCACCACAAAAGGAACTAAAAAGTCATTAATTCTAAAACTAAATGAAATTAAATTACATAGTGGTGTAGGGAACACGATGAAATGGTCAAGGTCGAAGCATCCTATTCATTACTGTTTAGGAGAGACCAACGGCGGCCGCAACACGTTCTCTCCTCTTCCTTTCCCTCTCAGGAGAAATCTATTTATTACAAATCCTATATTTTTATATTTTTTTTTTTTTAGGGGACGAGAACTAATATAGTGAATTTAATCTCACATGACCTTATGCCAGACTAAGTTAAGCTTACAAAATGCAAAAAAAAAAAAAAAAAAAAAAAAAAGCTGAGGCTTACAATTTTATAATTGTTTACTTTGTATATTTTCTTTTCGTAAGTGATATCTGAATCAAACACTCTCGTTCTTGGCGCATGAGCAGCTGAGGTCATACAGAGTTTGTTTACAATTTACATTCGTGCATCTTTTGTACAAAAAAAAAAAAAATTCACAAAGGTCAACCCGAGTAAAATTTGCTGCCATTTAACGAACACAGAAAATCAGGGACGAAGTTTTTATTACACAAATAAAGAAAATAAAATTCTCATGTAAATACGAGGGGATGTTGAAAAGTTGTCGTCTAACCAAAAAGCCGTCCTCTTCCAACAGAAAAAATAAAATAAAATGATAATAATCTTGTTTTGTCACCTGGTTAGATTTGGGGAAGGCGTTGGACGATAGACTCTTTACCACCCTCTCTTAGTACACCTGTACTATAATAATAACTGTTAGATTTCATGTATAAAATTTGCCTGGAAATTGTTAAATATATATAAAAAGATAAAAATCAGTAGAAGAAATCAAGAACTGAATTAAGATTTTATTTAATAAAACTTTAATTCGGTTCTTGTAACCACTTATCGAGAAATTTAATTTATATTTAAACGTTTTTTAGCATTAACTTACGTCAGAATTATGTTCTGGTGACCGATTTTCACGTAGAATTTTCTTTACTCACGTGTTTAATTTTGCATGTTTTAACGTCTTTATTAATATATTCACTGCTGTCGAGCTGTGCTGGCTCCGTTTTGGTGGAAATAAAAATTTATAATTTACTGAAAATAAATGACTATAAAAGCAACGACAGCATTTTATCATGGGTGCCGCCATCTTAGTTTCAATAGGACCCTCTGCAGTACAAACTAAGCTAAATAGCTCTCTTAATACAACATTAAAAAAAAGTCACAAAACAGGTCGTAATGTACGTTACAATATGTCTACACTGGTTAGGAAATAACACTAAGTGTTAGTTATCTTATAACAAATGATAGGGACCAACATTTTATGGAGTCTTGAAAGTAAATTTTGGTTTTGTTTCCCGAGCGCTAATATCCCTTAAAATTTTTCCAAAATCGTCATAATTCCGTGCAAATGTACATGCTGAACTCGAGTTAACAATTAAATTATGAAGAAACCTTACCGTTTTGGAATTATCGACAAGAAAAAAAAATCGAACTTCTTGTTGGTCATTCGTCCCCCATTACTGCTATCATGTTTACTAATTTACTGCGTAGTATGCGGACAGAAAAGGTTCTGTCGTGATTAAATGTTAGCAGTTTTGTTTTAAAGGCGTCCAAATTTACAACCACTGATTGGAGGTCCTTTTCAAGAGAAGTTGCCAGGTTTACTGTGTCGGGTCATTCCGGAAAAATAAAAGTAAATGGTTGTCTCATCCGCATAAGTACCTAGTTGGGAACTGAATGGCATCGCGGCGATCATTGATGAAGATGAGAAATAGCGTTGATCCAAGGATAGACGTCTGGGGAACTTTCACGTCAGTATAAAATGATCTGGAAGCTTGTCCGTTCAACACGACATTAGGTGCGATTGGATTAAGCCAAATATTTGTCCTGTGACACCGTAGCCCTTAACTTGCGGAGAAGACCAGCATTCCCAATCCAGTCGAACACCTTCGAGATATCTAGAGTCACAGTCCGAACTTCGCCATTCTTATCTGAACCTTAACAGACACTGATTTGTTAAAATTGTTGTTGAATAAAAGGGTAAAAATAAATGAAACAAACGAACGAATTTAACTGACAGCAGGCAATATCAGATTCATAGAGGTGTAGAAGTGCGTTCACAGCAGCGGAAGTATTAAATTTCCACGCGTGGTGGATATTATCTACTAAAATATTATAAACATAACAGAAATAACTTTGAAAATCTTAATTTTCACTTACCTTTGAACAGTCCTTTTTAAGCGGCTTCATGATATTTAAGGGCATTACGATTGTTAGTTTTAAACGTAATAATAAACAATTGTTGTAGGGATACATAAAAATTAAAAAATTGTTGCCAATAACTGTTATAAGAGAACCAACTTTATCTTTTCGATATAAAACTGAGGCGTCAAAATCTTTTAGTAGTAGCAATACATGCTTGTTTATTTCCAATTTGAAGGTTCGTATTCACGAGCAGCTTCCACTTAATTTTAGTCACCTCACTGTAGGGTAATGGTAAGCGAGATCCTGTCTAATAAACCATTACTATTGCGTAGTGAGTTCGATTTTCATTCACTCTCCCAGACTTGTGCCAAAAGTAAGATTTACCCTTCAAGCCGGGATCAATGCATGGTATCTGTTCTCATTTTTTAATCAATAAAGAAGATTGATCTTGGAAATTCTAATCTTGTTGTAGCACCTTCCTCAGTCAGTTAAGCGTCATACAAGACTCACGCTTGGGCGATCATGTATACATGACTAACAAGGCAGATTTTTTTCCCGCATTTTATGCCATTTTTTCTGAGGGAGACTGCTTGCCAACCAAGGTTAAAGAACCCAGTTTTTCCTGCTATTCAACCCAAAGCTGGGGGAGAAGAGATAAATTCATATCTTTCCCAAGGGTATTTGCGCATTAGTGAAACTAATGATTTTGACTGGAATTCGAACGCGGCTCTCCGAGTTCTCATTCCGAGCCGATATACACCATAACACACTTCCTCACTGCACTAAAAAAGAGAATTGGTGGGGTACTTTTGCCAGTGTGACAGTGGTCGTGAAGACAGGGCAATTTTTGGATAGGCCGATGGGCAGCGTACATTAAAAACGACCTTATATTACATCCTACTCTCGTGGGGAGGTAGGTAACTAACATCCCTCGAATAGTGCCAGTGAAATTTGTTATAATTCGCTCACTAATTGATAATAAAATTTTAAATGGGCCTCTAGCCGAAAGTTTATCTATTCTGACGACTACGTGGAACACTTTCAAAAGAAAATGAATTCAACACACGGGCGATTATATTCTTATACATAGCACAACATAGCTAACAAACAAAAGAAAAAAATCATATCCATGTGCTATGGTGTGTTTTTATATATATATATATATATATATATATATATATATATATATATATATATATGTGTGTGTGTGTGTGTGTGTGTGTGTGTTTTCATGTACGGGGGACAACTTCCTCACCCAAACCGACTTCTTAATTTCAACCAAACTACGAGGGTGGGATAAAAAGTTCGTAGGCTGACTATGATACTAGGTGATACTAGAGCTGCGAAATCTTGCATGTATTAATTTCAACTCTTATTAATAACTGTTTAGTTTTAGGTAAACTGACATCTGACTGTTCAAAGAATAGGGAGGGTGATCAACCAATTCAAAGTCACAATCACGCCCAGCAGCCATTGAAACCAGGGACTTGTATGCTGGAGCATTGTCCTAATCGAACAAGATGGCTTTCGTCAGCTTTTTTGTCTTGATAGCCTTTCAATATCTGTCTATATTTCTGAGATGGGGTATCTGTTGTGGTATCCTCCCTCTAAGAGTCTACTATAAGATTAGTAGGAGAGAAGTTTCGGAGAACAGTGAACAGTGGACAGTAGACAGTTAATAGATTGCGCGCTAGTTCATCCGATACACTCTTACTAGTCGTGTAATACTCTTCTGATGTACTTACTGTTTAATATACGATATATCTGCAAACCTGGTTTTTTATTATTACTTAACCATTTACTTGGTCACAACAGTATTGTAATTATTTACATTATTTACATTGTTCAGACTGCTGTCCTCATCTTTATTGCCATATTCACGACGTTTCGGGTTCAGTTCGAAATTCCAATCACCTAAAGAAGGCCAGAGCGTACAACAGCCGAAATGTCGTGAATATGGCAATAACGATGAGGACAACAGCCCGAATAATGTCAGTAATTTATAACGTTTCGTAACTACCTCAGCAAGTCGGCATAGTACTCTCCATTGATGATGTAGCCCTTCTGAAGATAGTTTATAAACAGAATGCTTTTAGCATCACCCCGTTCATCAAAAAAAAAAAAAAAAAAAGAAACTTAGGCCATCACCTTCCCTGCAGATGAAACGACCTTAGCCTTCTTTGGAGCAGGTGGGGAGGGTGGTTTCCACTACATGGATTGTCTCTGGCTCAAAGTGATGAACCCAACACCCATCCTGAGTTAGGAAATGTTCAAGGAAAACCAGCTGGATTGGCTTCAAACAATGTCAGATTTTCCCATGATGTGTTCAGTCTGGTGCACTTTTGATCAGGTATCAGAAAACGTGACACGTGGTGTTCTTTGAAGCAGGTGAGAAGGGGTATTTCTACTGCATGGATTGTCCCTTTGTCTCTGGCTCAAAGTGATGAACCTGAGTTAGGAAATGTTCAAGGGAACCAGCTGGATCTGCCTCAAAAAATGCCCAATTTTCCCATGATATGATCAGCCTGGTGCGCTTTTCATCAGGTGTCAGAAGATGTGGAACCCACCGAACAGAAACCTTCATTCTGGCAAGTTCATTGTATGGAATATTCTTAACTCTCTCACGGGAGATCCTAATACCATTGGCTATTTGATTTATAGTCAATCACCTGTCATTGATCACCATGTGGTGAACATGATCAGTTGTTTCCTCAGTGGTGGCAATTGCAGGGCATCTTGGGTTATCCTCAAGACTCTCCCTTTTCTCCTAAATTCAGCTGCCCACTTTTGCACTGTTGATAAAGCTGGAGCGTCATACCCTAATGTAGCAATCATGTCAGCATGCATGTCCTTGGAGGCTGAGCCCTTTTCTTCAGATACTTGATAACACCACGATCCCAAATTTTGTCTATTTTCAAGAGAAATCGCTACTAATTACTTTTGAAGTCTAATTTGAACAGTCAGATGCCTATTTATCTGGAAGGAAACCATGCAGTTATTAATAAGAAGAGTTGAAATTAATGCATGCAAGATTTCACAACTCTAGCATCACTCTTTGATAGTCAGCATATGAATTTTTCAGCCAACCCTCGTAGTTTGGATGAAATTAAGAAGTCGGTTTAAGTGGGGAAGTTGTCTCACTTGGTGGGGAGGTGTCCTGTGTTGTCATTTCTGTATTCTGTAGGTGAGAAAGAACAAAAGAAAAAGAAAGAGGGTTCATGTCCTTTCTTTTTATACAACTTACTGTCACGCCACCTAACGGACACTAACGGAAATGCCCTGGCAGACAAGGTTGAGTAATCCCCGAATTTCCTACCGAACTTGAATTTGTAAAATATGCGATAGCGACTTCATGAAGATATTTTAATCGAATTTGTGCGTATTATAAAGTCGGGGCGAATGCAGTAAAATGTTGATTGTTGAAGTGACTGGTTCAGGTTCGAATTCAGCCAGATTTCAGTGTGTGTGTGTGTGTGTGTGTGTGCGTGTGTGTGTGTGTGTGTGTGTGAAGTCTTTCTGTGATTGCACATTTTTGTATTGTGTCTCCTGCTATAGGATGGGCAGGTAGTCTAATAGTTACAGGCTCAGAACGAGAAATCGGCGATCCGTGTTCAAATTCCGCAAATACCCTTGTGTAGCATACCTACGGACTATAATGGGTATGTCCTCATTCACATAAATACAGTAGTAAATACTGTATGTTGGTCTGCAGTTGAAGATTCGTCTAAACCTGTGCTGGTCAAACTCTCTGCCTCCGAGCAGAGAGGATCCCTGAGGGACAGAGTCTCGTCTCGGGAAACAGCTACCCGACCCCGTTAAGGAAATTAGTTTTCAATTTAAAGCGAAATCATGGAATCGATTTCTTTTTTCTTCCGATATCTCTCTCATGCACACTTCAACCAAAGAATTTGATCTTTTTAAGTGGAATAACCTGTAGGTGATCATGTCTCACCACAGCTTCCTTTTCTTTAATATCTCTAAACCGTGCACTGCTATGATTTTTTAAGATTAAGTTTGCCTTCTATATAGTATCGAATTCAGTATATTTCATCTTCTAGACTGGTTGCCAACCAAGGCTAGAGAACCTAGTTTTTCCTGCTATTTAACTCCTAGCTGGGTTGGATGAGAAGAGACTGTGTTTTTTCAAAGAATAACAGTCAAAGCCAAGTCAAGAGGCATTGGGGGGGTCATGACTCTTTCGATTCATGACTGACTAGGCAGAAGATTTCCCGCAGTAAGCTGCCGTTTCTTTTTGCGTTAGACTGGTTGCCAACCAAGTCTATAGGACCCTGCTATTCAACTTATATTTGGGGGGGATTGATTCATACCTTTCCCATGGGTAAGTGAATGCTCGAACCTGACTGAAATTCGATCTCTCATTCCGAGCCGCTACACTTCACACCCAATAACAACAAACTGTCCCAGGTGAATGCAAACTGTCCCAGGTGAAATTTTGAACACGGCTCACCGAGTTTATTTTCCACGCTATTAGACTAACGACCCATAATTTTGAGGTTCGAGATGGAAAAAAATGCAACGTCCTTTTAATTTTTGCCACTATGATATGATTAACGAGTTAAAATTGTAAAGTATTTACAATGATTTAGCTTCTCAGTTTGTACTCCATTAACATGCCTTCTACAAAAATTGATGTATTCGAAAAGATCTAGATAATTAGAGACAAGGAACAAACTAACAGCTGTCCCTGACGTTTGTATATACAGGGTGCGGCAGAAATACCTCCCATATTTTAAAGGTAGGCAAAAACACCAAGGTAACTATTATTAAAAACAATATTTCACTGTTGTTTAAACAAAGGGTGGCAGTTTTTATTCATTTGGTTTTAAAAATGACATCCTCTAAATGCTGGCCTGTACTCGTCATAAATTAATGTAGACAATTTCTAGAGTTTGGATATTTTCTGGAGTTCGTTATCTTCCAGGTGGATTTCTTTTAAGCGTTGGACATGTGGCCCTGAAATTTTCAATCTACAACATTATTGATCTTTTATCCGAAACAGCATCATTCCGTCATAACATGAAATGACCAAGAAAAGCTCTCTGTGTTGCAATTTACAGATTCACCAGTCTTAACAAACGTTTCAATAGCAAACGCACGGTGTGCACCGGTCCAAGCTATGACGGTAACTGATAGTATCTGAATAACAAATGGTAAGACATTAGCTAGATGAAGACACCATTGCCACTTGCCGACGTTCGTTAGTACCAAAAAAGTAACAGTTTAAAATATAGCAGGTATTTCTGCCGCACTCTGTATTAGAAAAGTGTTGATTATCGTAAAACTGACCGTATCTATTATAAAGATACTTTATGATATGCTTTTATCTTAAGTGCATAATACTGGGACACAGACATCTTAGCTACCGTGTTATTGCTTATAGTATTGAACTTTTTGATTTATTGACGATTAACTGCAATGGAGAAAAAAATGAATGACTATTTGGTAAATTCTTTCCCTGTCCAGTTCCAATGTACGTTAAGCTAGCGTTGTTTTATCGATCTTTCTATCTAAATGGTTTCCAGACTCTTATGAGTGTCTAGATTTTAAAGTGGAGCTCACAGCATCCTCTGTTCTTCAGTTTGATGTTCTCAGGCCCGAAATGTATAGGTGTTTACTAAGTCTAGCTTAGTTTGACACAAGGATAAAATAGCAGATTAACCTCGTGTGGATCATATTCAATACAGCTATAAAGGTCTTTGAGACTAGCTTGCTAACTATTAAACTATGACGAGGCACCCTCCGTATTGACTAATCTTTGTTTTGTCTGGCACAAGGTTATGACATTGAAGATCAAATTAACTACAAGCTTGAAGAATAGTTTGTTAACCGCTGCTCCAAGGTATTTCCCAGCTTAGCTTATCAAGAGAAGGGTTACAAATGTGGGACACTCAGTGAGGATCAAACTCGCAACAATAGTAATAGAATTCGAGATTGGGTTGCTCCATATTGTGTTGCGCGTTATCTAACAAACTTAGTCTGAGAAGACTACAAATGAGGAATACCCAGTGGGGATTGAACAAAATAGTGAGTGATCATGGTGTTTGAATATAGATTTTTTCTTTTAATGCCATGTCCCTTCATGGCGCAAAGGTTCATGACTTTCCATAGACTTTTCTTTATTATCGGTGAATTTACATGCATCTTTTGGAAATATAATCGACTAGTTTCCCGTTGCCTTCTCCATGGATTCGAATTCAAAGTTTCCCTTCTCTAAAAATGGTTAATAGCCAAGGCTAGAGAGGTCAGTCTATTCTATTTAACCAATAACTGGGGAGGGGGAGAAGAGACGGATCCATGCCTATCCGAAGGCATTAGTGCGAAATTGAATGTTCAAAATTATGTCTGCTTACAAATAATTTAGTTGTAATTCTTTACATGAAGCACGAACCATGTTTATTTTTTATTTAGGAAATCCGAATACTGTTACAACTAACATTACGATGTAAATAAAGATGGCGTCATCTTGGGAAAATGGCCGATCATCAAGAGTTTTCAGCCAGGTTCTGAGTGAGTCAGATTTACTGCCAATTAACCCAGTAACTGTAAATGAGATTATCCGTTATTGCAGTTTTATGACTCAACTGCGAAAGACGGAAGTTTCTTCAACATTTAAGGGACTAATTTTTTGCTGGAAGAAAAATTGTATTTTGCGTTAAAGAAAATCTTATTTTTAATAAATGATAAATGTTTTGTGTAAGAGGAGTATTTTTCTGTTTTTTTATTCCTCTTTCTTTTAATATTTTCATTTTTTTAAACATCTGCAAATGGTCAATGGAAAGAGTGGTACAGACACAAAGTTAGCGGAAACAGGACTAGAAATAACTGAACAGTGCTAGAGCAGTAATTGTGAGTTCAATACTCGGACCGGGTAGTACAGACACAGACTCAGTGGGAAAAAGACTAGCAACTTTTTATTTATTTGGTTTTAAAAATAACATCCCCCAAATGCTGGCCTCTATTCGCCATATGCTGATGTCCGAATAGTGCAAGTAATCATAAATAGATATAGACAGATATTGAAACTAGTTATTTTTAAACGCGATTTTGAAATAATGATCCATTAATTTATCCTTAACTAATGTTTAATTACAAATAAAGCTGCGAATATATCCGATGGTTGACATCATGTTATAAGTTTGAAGTCATTGGGTTTTTCATCATTGAAAAAATCGATAAAAGAAGATTACTGATGCTTTCGGGCGTAGAAAGTCTCCAGAAATGGCTTTAACCTGACAACCAGGAATAGGCATTCTCTCAATCTCTAGATAGCACAAAACCTTTGCGTTAAGATCGGTCAAGATGATGACCGATGACTGCAGAGCACTGAGAGAAGGCTCAAGAAATCTTTTACTGAAATATGAATTTGATTTTCTTTTCTCGTGAGTGTGCAATCAGTCGAGATCAATATCTGTCATACGCAGGGAAAATGGTTAAATTAATTTGAGTTGACTTACGAAGATTTTTTTTAACAGAGGACAGAAAATGCGACGTCGAAATTCGAAGGCACACAGGGGATAGCGAAAGATGCCTTCCAAAAACTAAATAAAGTATTAAGAAATAGGAAAATTTCGTTAGAAACAAAGAAAAGACTACTGAACTGTTATGTAACATCAACCCTCCTATATGGCAGTGAATGCTGGACAAGAGAATTGAGGCAACAGAAATGTGGTTCTACAGAAGGATGCTGAGAATACTATGAACTGAACATGTGAGCAACGACGAAGTTTTAGAGAAAATGGAAACAAAAAGAAGATTTATACTTAACATCAGAAAGCGACCGATGTAACATTCTCTAATGAGAAAAGACGGCTAAGAAAATTTGACACCCGCAGGACATATTGAAGGCAAGATAGAAAGATGAAAGCAGCAAATAACACCTGCCTAACGAGTATGTATAAATAGGATTACCAGAGATATCAAAATCCCTTATGTAAACAGGGATTAGGAGAGATATCAAAACAAAACTTTACTGAAAGTTACAAAGTACAGGAAACTGTGGAGAGACATGATCGTCAACGTCCTGGAGGGAAACGGCACATTGAAGAAGAGAAGAAGGATTTTTTAAAAATGTGTTATAATCACATTTAGGTTTCTCTGTTATCGGGTCTAAGAATACAACGACTGCACTCCTGGAGAGAGTTAAGATCTCCTTTTGAATGGAACACCTTCTGGGTGGATTCTTGCTGACTCTAGTAGAAATCAGATCCATGTGTATCTTATTAACTGGGATGTCAGCCGGACCTATATGCCTACTTTTTAGACTCGAGTTTAAACCGGACTTCTGTCTACCTATCTGTTTATTGCGATTTCTTTCCTGTACGGTATTCGACATTCATCCTCCGTTTGTACCGCAGGACGTTGTCACAGCATTAGTACCGTAGAAATAGGGTATGGAGAGGCACGGTAGAATAATTTCGGCTCGGATTGAGTAATCAGAGAGCCGAGTTCGAATTTCAGTCGAGTTCATTGCATTCATTTATGTGACAATAGCATTTGGAAAGATATAAATCCAACTTTTCTCCCCCAGCTATGGGTAATTAGCAGGACAGACTGGGTTCTATAGCCTTGGGTGGCAACCGGTTTAGGAGAACGCAAACTCTGAATTTAAAACTGTATGCACTCCTGGCGAAGGATATACTATGCAGCTAATGACTGTACGCTCGATGATCCAGACTACAGTCGGATCCTAGTATCGTGAGGTCTTCCAAACTGCCCATTTAATATAATATAGCTATATCCTTTAGTTCTTAATTTTCTTATATATTGTCTTGGGTGTTCTTTTTGTTTTTTATGGAATAGATACTACTACTATTGCTACTCAAAATAAGTTATTGCATGTGTAATTTCTTAAGGAGAGCAGAGTCCGAATTCCAATCGAGTTCATTGCTAATACTAATACCCTTGGAAAAAGTATGAATTTATCTCTTCCCCACACCAGCTATGGCTAAATAGCAGGACAAACTTCGCTCTATAGACTTGGTTGACAGTCAGTCTAGGAAAAGGAAAACTCTGAATTCAAACCACCTGCTGCCTTGTAAGTCCTGCCAATTTAACTTCTGAGACGGACGGACGGGGTTAACTTTAACATCCCCTGGTGCAAAAGGAACCGGCAAGCCCTTGCACTATTCAGCCTTGAATGTCACCATGAACCACAATTGTGAAATGGAGGGGAGTGGTGACCTAAACAGCGGTGCAAAATGTGTTCACTAAATAAATGATGAAGATGCAATTTCTTAAATTGAATTCAGCAAAAGGAGCCGACAAACCATTGCACTATTCTGCCTTGAATGTCATCATGAACCACAATTGTAAGATGGAAGGGAGTGATGACCACATCGACGGTGCAAAAGGAGCCGACAAGCCATTGCACTATTCTGCCTTGAATGTCATCATGAACCACAATTGTAAGATGGAAGGGTGTGATGACCACTATTCTGCCTTCATCGACAGGTGCAAAACCACAATTGGAGCCGACAAGCCATTGCACTATTCTGCCTTGAATGTCATCATGAACCACAATTGTAAGATGGAAGGGAGTGATGACCACATCGACGGTGCAAAAGGAGCCGACAAGCCATTGCACTATTCTGCCTTGAATGTCATCATGAACCACAATTGTAAGATGGAAGGGAGTGATGACCACATCGACGGTGCAAAAGGAGCCGACAAGCCATTGCACTATTCTGCCTTGAATGTCATCATGAACCACAATTGTAAGATGGAAGGGAGTGGTGACCACAACGGCAGCGCAAAATGAACCGACAAGCCATTGCACTATTCTGCCTTTGAATGTCATCATGAACCACAATTGTAAGATGGAAGGGAGTGGTGACCACATCGGCAGGTGCAAAATGAACCGACAAGACCATTGCACTATTCTGCCTTGAATGTCATCCATGAACCACAATTGTAAGATGGAAGGGAAGGGCAGCGCAAATGAACCACGAAGACCACATCGATTCCGCCTTGAATGTGAACCAAAAGGTAGAAGGAGTGGTGCCGACAAGCCAAAATGAACCACGAAGACTATTCTGCCTTGAATGTCATCCATGAACCACAATTGTGAGATGGAAGGGAGTGGTGACCACAACGGCAGCGCAAAATGAACCGACAAGACATTGCACTATTCTGCCTTGAATGTTCCATGAACCACAATTGTGAGGTGGAAGGGAGTGATGACCACATCGACAGTGCAAAATGAACCGACGAAGACCTTATTTCTGCCTTATTCCATGCCACAATTGTGAGGTAGAATGTCATCATGAACCACAATTCTGCCTTTGAATGATGGAAGGGGAGGTAGATGACCACAACGGCAGCGCAAAATGAACCGACAAGACCTTGCACTATTCTGCCTTGAATGTCATCCATGAACCACAATTGTAGGTAGACGGGAGTGGACCACAACGGCAGCGCAAAATGAACCACGAAGACGACACTATTCTGCCTTGAATGTCTCCATGAACCACAATTGTGAGGTAGACTGGTGACCACAACGGCAGCGCAAATGAACCACGAAGACCTTATCGAAATGTCTCCATGAACACACAATTGTGAGGTAGACGGAGGGAGTGGTGACCAAACGGCAGCGCAAAATGAACCACGAAGACATTCCACTATTCTGCCTTGAATGTCATCATGAACCACAATTGTTAGATGGAAGGGAGTGGTGACCACAACGGCAGTGCAAAAATGAACCCGACAAGCCCTTGCACTATTCTGAACCTTAGAATGTCCATCAAAATGAACCACAATTATTCCGCCTAAATGAACCACACAATTGAAGAAGGAGTGGTGACCACATCGACAGTGCAAAATGAACCACAAGCCCTTGACCACACTATTCTGCCTTGAATGTCATCATGAACCACAATTGTGAGGTAGATGGACCAGGCAGTGCAAAATGAACCACGAAGACCTTCCACTATTCTGCCTTGAATGTCTCCATGAACCACAATTGTGTAAAAGGAGCCGACAAGCCAAAATGAACCACGAAGACCTTCCACTATTCTGCCTTGAATGTCATCATGAACCACAATTGTAAGATGGGAGACGGGAGTGGTGACCACAACGGCAGCGCAAAATGAACCGACAAGACCATTGCACTATTCTGCCTTGAATGTCATCATGAACCACAATTGTAAGGTGGAAGGGGAGTGGTGACCACATCGGACAGCGCAAATGGAACCGACAAGCCCACGAAGACCTGCACTATTCTGCCTTGAATGTCATCATGAACCACAATTGTAAGGTGGAAGGGAGTGGTGACCACATCGGCAGCGCAAAATGAACCACAAGACCTTGCACTATTCTGCCTTGAATGTCATCCATGAACCACAATTGTAAGATGGAAGGGAGTGGTGACCACAACGACCATGAACCACGAAGACCTTACACTATTCTGCCTTGAATGTCTCCATGAACCAAATTGTGAGGTAGAAGGGAGCCACAACGGCAAAAATGAACCACGAAGACCTTCATTTCACTATTCTGAACCACAATTGTGAATGGGAGTGGTCATCGGCAGCGCAAAATGAACCACGAAGACCTTCCACTATTCTGCCTTGAATGTCTCCATGAACCACAATGGAAGGGGAGTGGTGACCACAACGGCAGCGCAAAATGAACCACGAAGACATTGCACTATTCTGCCTTGAATGTCATCCATGAACCACAATTGTAAGGTGGAAGGGAGTGATGACCACAACGGCAGCGCAAAAATGACCGACAAGACCATTGCACTATTCTGCCTTGAATGTCATCATGAACCACAATTGTAGGATGGAAGGGAGTGAACCACGACCACATCGGCAGCGCAAAATGAACCGACAAGACATTGCACTATTCTGCCTTGAATGTCATCATGAACCACAATTGTAAGGTGGAAGGGAGTGGTGACCACAACGGCAGCGCAAAATGAACCGACAAGACCATTGCACTATTCTGCCTTGAATGTCATCATGAACCACAATTGTAAGGTGGAAGGAGTGGTGACCACAACGGCAGCGCAAAATGAACCACGAAGACCTTTACACTATTCTGCCTTGAATGTCTCCATGAACCACAATTGTGAGGTAGAAAGGACCACAACGGCAGCAAGCCATTGCACTATTCTGCCTTGAATGTCATCATGAACCACAATTGTAATTCTGCCTTGAATGATGGAGGTGGACGGGAGTGGTGACCACAACGGCAGCGCAAAATGAACCACGAAGACCTTACACTATTCTGCCTTGAATGTCATCAACCACAATTGTGATGGAATGGGGTAGTGGTGACCACAACGGCAGCGCAAAATGAACCACGAAGACCATTGCACTATTCTGCCTTGAATGTCATCATGAACCACAATTGTGAGGTAGACGGGAGTGGTGACCACAACGGCAGCGCAAAATGAACCACAAGACATTGCACTATTCTGCCTTGAATGTCATCATGAACCACAATTGTGAGGTAGACGGATGGAACCACAACGGCAGCGAAAAATGAACCACGAAGACCTTACACTATTCTGCCTTGAATGTCTCCATGAACCACAATTGCCGACAAGCCACGAAGACCTTGCACTATTCTGCCTTGAATGTCATCATGAACCACAATTGTGAGATGGAAGGGAGTGGTGACCACAACGGCAGTGCAAAATGAACCACAAGACCTTCCACTATTCTGCCTTGAATGTCTCCATGAACCACAATTGTCATCGGCATGAACCACAATTGTGCCTTGATGGAACCACAATTGGGAGACGGAGTGACCACATCGGCAGCGCAAAATGAACCACAAGCCATTGCACTATTCTGCCTTGAATGTCATCATGAACCACAATTGTAAGGTGGAAGGGAGTGATGACCACAACGGCAGTGCAAAATGAACGACAAGACCATTGCACTATTCTGCCTTTGAATGTCATCATGAACCACAATTGTAAGATGGAAGGGGTGATGACCACAACGAAGACAGTTCCGCAAAAATGAACCCGACAAGCCATTGAACACTATTCTGCCTTGAATGTCATCCATGAACCACAATTGTGAGGTGGAAGGGGCAGTGATGACCACATCGGCAGTGCAAAATGAACCGACAAAGACCTTGCACTATTCTGCCTTGAATGTCATCCATGAACCACAATTGTAAGGTGGAAGGGAGTGGTGACCACAACGGCAGCGCAAAATGAACCACGAAGACCTTCCACTATTCTGCCTTGAATGTCATCCATGAACCACAATTGTGAGGTAGAAGGGAGTGGTGACCACAACGGCAGCGCAAAATGAACCACGAAGACCTTTGCACTATTCTGCCTTGAATGTCTCCATGAACCACAATTGTGATGTAGACGGGAGTGGTGACCACAACGGCAGCGCAAATGAACCACGAAGACCTTTCAAAAGAATGCCGACAAGAACCATTGCACTATTCTGCCTTGAATGTCATCATGAACCACAATTGTAAGATGTAGACGGGAGTGGTGACCACAACGGCAGTGCAAAATGAACCCGAAGACCTTGCACTATTCTGCCTTGAATGTCATCATGAACCACAATTGTAAGATGGAAGGGAGTGGTGACCACAACGGCAGCGCAAAAAGGAACCGACAAAGCCATTGCACTATTCTGCCTTGAATGTCATCATGAACCACAATTGTAAGGTGGAAGGGAGTGGTGACCACAACGGCAGCGCAAAATGAACCACAAGACCTTGCACTATTCTGCCTTGAATGTCATCCATGGCAGCGCAAAAATGAACCACGAAGACCTTACACTATTCCGCCTTGAATGATGGAGACGGGAGTGGTGACCACAACGGCAGCGCAAAATGAACCGACGAAGACCTTGCACTATTCTGCCTTGAATGTCATCATGAACCACAATTGTAAGATGGAAGGGAGTGGTGACCACAACGGCAGCGCAAAATGAACCACAAGACCATTGCACTATTCTGCCTTGAATGTCATCATGAACCACAATTGTGAGGTGGAAGGGAGTGATGACCACAACGGCAGTGCAAAATGAACCACAAGACATTGCACTATTCTGCCTTGAATGTCATCATGAACCACAATTGTCAGATAGAAGGGTGGTGATGACCGGCATTGCGCAAAATGAACCACGAAAACACTATTCCGCCTTGAATGTCTCCATGAACCACAATTGTGAGGTAGAAGTGGTGACCATTGAACCACGAAGACCTTACACTATTCTGCCTTGAATGTCATCATGAACCACAATTGTGAGATGGAAGGGAGTGGTGACCACAACGGCAGCGCAAAATGAACCGACGAAGACCATTGCACTATTCTGCCTTGAATGTCATCATGAACCACAATTGTAAGATGGAAGGCAGTGATGACCACATCGACATTGCAAAATGAACCGACAAGCCATTGCACTATTCTGCCTTGAATGTCATCATGAACCACAATTGTAAGATGGAAGGGAGTGGTGACCACAACGGCAGCGCAAAATGAACCACGAAGACCATTTCCACTATTCTGCCTTGAATGTCATCCATGAACCACAATTGTGAGGGTAGATGGAAGGGTGTGATGACCACAACGGCAGTGCAAAATGAACCACGAAGACCTTGCACTATTCTGCCTTGAATGTCATCCATGAACCACAATTGTAAGATGGAAGGGAGTGGTGACCACAACGACAGTGCAAAATGAACCGACAAGCCATTGCACTATTCTGCCTTGAATGTCATCATGAACCACAATTGTCTGCCTTGAATGAGATGGAACGGGAGTGGTGACCACAACGGCAGTGCAAAATGAACCACAAGACCTTGCACTATTCTGCCTTGAATGTCATCATGAACCACAATTGTGAGGTAGAAGGGAGTGGTGACCACAACGGCAGCGCAAAATGAACCACGAAGACCTTGCACTATTCTGCCTTGAATGTCATCATGAACCACAATTGTAAGATGGAAGGGAGTGGTGACCACAACGGCAGTGCAAAATGAACCACGAAGACATTGCACTATTCTGCCTTGAATGTCATCATGAACCACAATTGTAGGTAGATGGAAGGCAGCGAAAATGAACCACAACCACGAAGACCTTCCACTATTCTGCCTTGAATGTCTCCATGAACCACAAAGACGGAGCCACAACAAAATGAACCATTGACACTATTCTGCCTTGAATGTCATCCATGAACCACAATTGTGAGGTAGAAGGGAGTGGTGACCACAACGGCAGTGCAAAATGAACCGACAAGACCTTACATTTCACTATTCTGCCTTGAATGTCATCAACGGCAGCGCAAAATGAACCAACCACAATTCTGCCTTTGAATGTGAACCACAATTGTGAGGTAGAGGGAGTGGTGACCACAACGGCAGCGCAAAATGAACCACGAAGACCTTACACTATTCTGCCTTGAATGTCTCCATGAACCACAATTGTGAGGTAGACGGGAGTGGTGACCACAACGGCAGCGCAAAATGAACCACAAGACCTTGCACTATTCTGCCTTGAATGTCATCATGAACCACAATTGTAAGGTGGAAGGGAGTGGTGACCACATCGGCAGCGCAAAATGAACCGACGAAGACATTGCACTATTCTGCCTTGAATGTCATCATGAACCACAATTGTAAGGTGGAAGGGAGTGGTGACCACAACGGCAGCGCAAAATGAACCGACAAGACCTTTGCACTATTCTGCCTTGAATGTCATCATGAACCACAATTGTAAGATGGAAGGGAATGATGACCACATCGACAGTGCAAAAACGGAGCCGAACAAAGACCATTGCACTATTCTGCCTTGAATGTCATCATGAACCACAATTGTAAGATGGAAGGGAGTGATGACAAAAGGGAGTGATGACCATCGACTGTGCAATAACCACCGACAAGCCATTGCACTATTCTGCCTTGAATGTCATCATGAACCACAATTGTAAGATGGAAGGGAGTGATGACCACATCGACGGTGCAAAAGGAGCCGACAAGCCATTGCACTATTCTGCCTTGAATGTCACCATGAACCACAGTTGTGAAATGAAGGGGGAGTGGTGACCTCAACAGCGGTGCAAAATGTGTTCACTGAATAAATGATGAGGATGCAGTTTCTTAAATTGACTTCAGCTGCGCCCATCCATAGCTAGTGCAATGGCGTCTTGTAAGAGACAGTTTAGCAATTGTAAAATTCTGTGTGAAGAACTTGGAGCCGTAAACCTAACACACCTGTCGTCAAGTGCTGCTGCTGCTACTTGTCATGCTTGACTCCTGCCAAGTTTAAGTGAATATAAGTAGGGTGTCACACTGTAGAGCAATGGATAGCCAACTAGATTAATACACTACCATTACTGTATTGAGTTAGATTCTGGGTGTCTCAAAGTTGTGGCCTTGTGTCAATGTAAGTCTAGTATCTCGAATCACGTTTTCCTCTGATTTATTATTTTACCGTTGATAAATTTAGACTTTTCTGAAAACGTACACGTGTGACCATAATCCCCCGTATATCCAACAGTTTTTCATCGATTGGTCTGTTTTTATCCCACGCCATGGTTTGATTCCCGTTTGTGTGGGTTTGCACAAGACTGGGAAAGGTCTGGTACACGTTCAACAAATAAACTGAAGGAAAAAAGTCTTGAATACAACCCACTTGAAATATCAGCTTCGTGAGAAAGACAAAATGTCTGTTGCGTCCAATAGTCAGGGGTATTTATTCATGGATCAGTTCACCTGGCAGTATTTGGGAATAGACATCACCGCCACTACTGGTCTTCTCTCACGACAGATTAACGAACCAAATCTTCCCTGAGAGAACTCCATCTCGACCCGTCTCGTTCTACATCTCTTTTTAATGTAACCGTGATACTGACTGACACACTCACCTTAGATGGACGGCTCCCCTGCCTTCCTACTGTGACTGCGTCTATCTGCGACTGCTTTTGTCTAGACTGCGACCTGAAAGCATAAGCCCAAGACCGGATCTTTTTACCTTCCGATCGAGTGTTACTTGATACCGAAAATTTTTATGCAGTTATGGATTTTATTTCTTTTATCTTGTTTATGGACAGTGGACAGTAGATGGTTGTTTTGTAACTCCCACATGATCATAAAACAATCAGTCGTTCCCGGCCCAGATAAAATCATTTACAATCCACTTGACTACGTAGATTACCTAATTGTCCTGTACGTTTGGCAAGCAGAAAGTTAAGCTGGGCGCCATTGTATCACATACGTTCGACAAGTAGAAAGTATTCTTAGTTGTTTAATAGTCGGGAGGGATGGACTTTTTAAATAAATTTTCCGATTACAACTGAAAGGGGTGGTTATAATATAGGACCACTCTATTTGTCAATTTTTCACTTTGTGACCTTTTAAATGATTTTCCGACTCCCATTTTTATTAAGACTCCATTTTTATTGCATATTGGGAAAAATTCCGATCCCCCCGATTATTAAGACCTCCGCTTTGTATTAATTGCCATAGAGTATCACTCCAGTTCACAAGAAAGCATTAAACAACCAGAATTTGATTTTACCGTCTTCAATTGATTTTCTTATATGAAAACAGATGAGAAATTTTTTAAAATTATCTTAACCTTTTAGCAAAAGTATCATTATGCAAATAAGTAAAGCATTAACACTTAAACGACGAGAAAATATTGCACGAACGTGCAGGTTAAAGCGGGTAACAAACAAGAAAAATAAGAAAAAAATTTATGCTTATTTTCGTTGGGGTTAGATAAAAATAACTGATATGACATAAACGAACCTTTAAAGGAAGGTGGAGATACGAACAAGTGTTTCAGAGCCATCTCCAGTATATAGTGGCTACCATTTTGCTTTTTAAATATTAGTCCTTTAAATATATTTTCCGGTATTTTTTTTTCTAATTTATGTACATATGATGATCTGCCGTGCGAAAATCTGATTAAGAGCTAAGAAAGAAGTCAGTTTTGAAGAAAGTTGTTTTTTAATTTGTTATAATATCACTGTTGTTGCAATGATTAAACATGAATCTGGGTCAAATGTTACTCAAAACAAGAAAATGACCAACATTTCTAATTGTGAAAAAAAAAAAAAAAAATTAAATGCCATTGCATTTCAGTTCCGTTAAATATATCAAAAAAACAGGGTTAGACCCACAGTCAATCAGTTAAGTGCCATACGTGATACATACTTAGACGATCATGACTTTTTCGATTCATGACTGACTAGGCAGAAGGTTTTCCCACAGTAGGTTGTCGTTTCAATCTGTGGTAGACTGGTTGCCAATCAAGGCTATAGAACCCAGTCTGTCCTGCTATACAATTCATTGAGCGGGAAAGAAATGGATTCATATCTTTCCCAAGGGTATTTGTGCGTAAGTGAATGTAATGAACTCGATTGGAATTCGAACTCGGCTTTCCGATTTCTCTATCCGAACCCATATCCATTACACCAACAACCCACACAAAATGTTTTGATAAAAAATATTTAACGAAAAACAATATGAGTATGTATTTTAAGATTGTTCAAAGGATAGTAGTAAACATAAGATTCGTCATAACAAAAATCATTGCAATTAGTCATGTTTAGATCCGATTTTATTCATCTATTGAGTGTGGATAATAAAGTCTTATTGAAAGAGAAAATTAAAAGTCCCTTAAAAAATTTGAGATACATCCCCACAAAATGGCCAGCTTAATGATCATCAATGACACCAACCAATATATTCTATATATATTTTCTTTATATAATAACTCCAGCAAAAAAGCCCAATAAAAACATTGAATGGGCATCAGTCACCATCGCAAAACATCACAAATACAGGAAAAGCAGACAGTGTGAATAGATATTCATTAACTGTGTTAATAAATAAAGGATGACAGCCTTTCAGAAAATCATTTTCAGCATTGTGACTGTAGTGAAAATAAAGAAGACCTTAACGAAAAGCTTTATTCTAACAAAATCTATCAGTTACGTACTCGACAAAATAAGAAAATAAAAAAAAACTGCGATATATAAGTAAAACTAAGTATATGAATAGTCCACTCCAGACCGAAGAAGCAGGGGTGAATGAATTATGCCCATTATTTACAACAGTCAACAAAAGGAATATATCATCACAATGACCTTAACAATAGTATATGGTTAAAAAGCCTTTAAACATGAAGAATTGCACTTTTCATATAAAATGCGTAAAACCTCTGTTCGACCCAGCATTATTGATATTATTCAAACTGTCATCATCACCTTCATTGCCATATTCACAACGATTCGTCCGTTGTACGCCCCGGGCTTCTTTACTAAAACAATCTACCTCGTTGGATGGAATAAAGAGTTCGATTAGAAATTTCAATCATCTGAAGAAGGTCGGAGCGTACAAGGGCCGAAACGTTGTAAATATGGCAATGAAGATGAGAATAACATTCCGAATAATGTAGATAATGCAAGTAATCATAATACCTCATCTCAGAGATATAAACAGAAGAATGGACAGTGAAATATGACATAAAGGCCGGAGCATACAACGGCCGAAATGTTGTGAATATGACAATGAAGACGAGGATAACAGTCTGAATAATGTAAGTATTCAAAAAAGCAATTAAATTAGCTAAAACATCATTCGTGACATGAAAAGGGAGCCAGTAGATTCCATAACATGATCCCAGTACCTCCAACCTCTATTAAATGAAGAAAGAATAAAATAAAACGAATGTTAAATTCATAAATTTAATATATTTTAACAATATGATACTCTCATAAAAGCCTGCCTAGATTTGCGCCCTGGAGAGGACACTCCACCGTCGCAACGCCATGACGGCAAAACACGGGAAACAACAGTCTACTGATGAGAGGATTCTGGAGGTCCTTCTATATGGAGAACTGGCCACCGACAAGAGGGCGACCATATCTTTGCTTCAAGGTTGTCTGCAAAAGTGGGCGATGGACATGCATATCGAGAGGTGGGAAGACGTTGCCAACGGTTGCTTATGCTGAAAGCGCTGTTTACATCGAAGACTGGAGCGAAGAGAGAATAAACGGAGGTTTGCCGCCGGGGAGACGCACCCTCTAAGGAAAAAAAAGAATACAGCAACATGGAGGGAGAGCGTCTTCACATGCATTCGTTGCAATCAAGACCGTTACTCCCTTGTGTACTTGTACAACCATAACAGATGCTGCGATGCCATCAGTAGCTGAGGCATATTTGGAGGGGGGGGGAGATCTATGGTTTTTAGAAACCGATGGATGCTATACAACCCCCCCCCCAAAAAAAAACGGCCTTGTGCCACATCTAAGCTATGCTTGGTAAATCACAAAACATACTCAATGAAGCATTTCAGGCACAACTCAAATTCTTTGCACCAAGTTGTCGCCATTTTCGCCTTTTCTTCTCAAGAAATCTGCATGCAAACATAGCACTGTCTTTGGATTTTTCTCCCAGCTTAATTTGCAGGCAAATACTCCAGGGAATGAATGAATCCTAATAAATAGTAACCTTATGAATCATAGAATTATCAATTAGTCATTTAAACTCAAATCATAAAAAATGATGCACGTATTGTGGGAAAAACTTTTAATCACCAATTAATGGTGTCCATTTATTCCTGACAAGAGATCAACTGATGACACCCACCATTTAAGGGTTAAATTCAAATTAAGGCCGAGACGTAGTCCATACTGCCTGCCTAGTTCACAGTATCCATACACCATTGCCCAAGCCTCTGCTCTGGAAAGGTCACTCCAGTCTCACCAGCAAGAGAGAGTGCAACTTGGGAGATGACATTTTACAATGCCGGAAGTAGAGAGAGCAATCTCAGATCTTCATGCCATATTTCAGCTTCATCTGCCGCACCTACAGAAGAGACTGCCATGCAAAGATTGGACGATTAACCTACTACAAATGCTGGTCACAAAAGGACTGAATTTCAACCAAACAGGGTGCTACCATTATCTTGAGCAATAAACAGATGCCTACCTGCTTGCTTACTCCTTGAAGTATTCCATGATAATAAAGCTGTTCATTCTTTGCACCAAGTCGTCGCCTTTTTCTTCTCAAGAAATCTGCATGCAAACATAGCACTGTCTTCGGCTTGTTCTTCCAGCTTTATTTGCAAGCAAATACTCCAGGAAATGAAAGAATCCTAGTAAATAGTAACCTCGTGAATCCTCGAGTTGCTAATGAATCATTTCAACTTGAATCATTTAATGAATGATGACTGTATTGTCAGAGAAATTTTAAAATCATCTGATGATATACAATGAAGCATCATTGATGCTGCTCTCTGGATAAAAATTAAAGTTGACCAATCATATTGTAGGAGAAAATATCAAGAATCCTTTTTGTAAAAAAAATGCTGTCAAATAAAACAATGTTGAACCTAAAGTTATTTTTAAAATTCTTCTACCTGGCGTATTTTAACATTATTTTACGAGTCCGCCCGGACTGTAAAAAAATAACGGATGCGTTTAAGTACTTCTGCTGTCGCCTTAGTTATATTTTTTGTGCGAGTAATAGGTTTCTGGTTTTCTTTCATGTGAGAAATTATCATTATTATATACTTTATTATTTGGAACACTGCGCTCATCATGGTTTCAACGTTTCGACTGTCGTCTTTTCCAGCCTTCTTCAAGTATCTTTCATCGTACGAGGTAACTTATTTGAAATTTCGAACAGCACCCTTTATTCAATTCAAGGGGATAGATAGTTCTTATTTCGCTTCCCATGCTTAGGGGAGATAATTCATGTCAGTTAGGGGAGATAACTAGTATCTGTCACTACTCAGCAGCCATATTTGTGTCGCTTGTCTGTTTCTTTCAGTGAATCAGAATATGTATTGTTTTCATAACCACCAAACCCAGTGATTGAATTGAATTGCCAAGGAACCAGATATCTTTTAACCAACGCCTTAACCTACTAGGCCATGTCATCTATTAACTGCTATAAAATATCCCCCCTAAGCATGGAAAGCAGTATGAGCCTTATTAATTAAAAAAAAAGCGTTCAGTTCGAAATTCCAAGGTTACCCAGCACGAAGACAGACATCTGAAGAAGCCCGGAGAATGCAACGGCCAAAATATTGTGAATATAACAATTAAGAGAATCATGCGGGTATTAATAGCAAAGTATATAAAAATGATAAATAATGGATTATGTTTATCTATACAATTAACTGTTCTGTAGCATTTGCCTTTCACTCGGTACATGCTTTTCCCTGTCTTCTGAACAGGAGTATAGGTTTATTCATTGTTTCCTGTTTAGGATGGAGATTTCCCGTTCCCTTTTCTGTGGCCTTAATAAGAGTGGCTGTCATGACTTTTTTGGCGATGTGACTGACTGGAGGCTACAACTCTAAATATTGTGGTTGACAGCATTTCTGGTTGTTGCATCCCGGCTGCTAGCGCCTAGAGATGCTGCCCTGGTCAACAGTCGCATGATATCGAGGATCTTGCAGTGTACCTGCAAGCACATCCGGTGGGCAGCTCTGAAGCCACGCACTATGCTGTAGTCTGCACCACCTTCACGCCGGCAGACGATCGACAGTGACTATTATTTTTAACTTCTTACAACTTAAAAGCTTGTCTCATGACTAAAAAAACCATTAAGCAAAATAAAGCTAAAATAGTTTGCAAAAAAAAAAAACAAAAAAAAAAAAAAAAAACCTAAGCCCCCAACCTTCCTTTCTCCACCATTCATGTTATTCGTACCAATTTCTTTAGTGTAGAATCGTTTTTCTTGGAAAGTTTTTCAGATATCCTCGTTCTCTGTGAAACTAACCTAAACTCTTCTGTTGTGATGTAGAAGTTAGCACTAATCAGCCGCTAAGCTCGTTTTGATATTTACTTGAAACCCCACCTCCAACTGAGTCAGGTTGTGACACAAGGCCAGTTTTTAACGTGGGGACCCGTATGTTTTCATTCGGGCCGCTGGTCCAAACTGGTCTTTGCTGGTCGTAGCTTGTCCAAGCTGGTCTAAGCCAGTCATAGCTGGTCTTGGTTTGTCCTTGCTAGTCCAGGCCGGAGCCGGTCCAAACTAGTCCTAGCCATAATACCTCCCGCCAGAAACGAGCCCTGTGCCAGGTAGGTATTTTGAGCTGCTAAGCTCGTTTTACTGCTTCGTTATTCTCAGTGGCCACTTATATGAGTGTTCACTTGTGCTTATGCAAATTATGCATACTAATTTGCTAGTATCACTACATCTTCCATCTCTGTCAGTGAATTCTTTGTTCCTGGATATCTTCCCCTCTATCGAAAGGACTCTAGTGTCCACAAGCATGTTCTCGGTGCCTATGTTCGTGAAAATCTCCCAGTGGCAATGAAATTGTATCTTGGGTCTCCGGATTTTTCTTAGGTATATGTGCTTCCAAATTTCACTATTAAACACGGTTAGTTGTCTCTTCTTTTATCGTTTCCCTGCTTCTCGAGACCGTTGCTTGCTAAATAGAATATCTGACAGAATAATTAATATCTCTCTCTACATTCAACTACGAATATCTCTTTGTGTTTGCCGACTTCAATGCTTATCACATCAAGTAGTTAAATCACTCTAGTGCCACTGATCTCGCCGACATCCAGATTTTGAATGTCTCAATTGCTCAATCTCTCACTCAAATAGTGATTTCTCGACTCGTTTCCATAGTAATTCTGATGGACACTCTTTCTTACTTGATCTGTTTTTTACCTCCTCCCTGGACTTATGTCGTGCCTTGCAGATCTGTCCTATTGGCAAATCTGACCCCACATGTCTGTAGGTATTTATTTCCGTTCGTCTATTAGGTAAGAACCCCCTATTAACAAGAAATCTTTTTTGTTATCAAGGAACTGATTGGGACTTATTTCGTGATTTTCTTCACGACGCCCCATAGAATAAAATTTGTAATCCACCCATTGAAAATTGTGTCACCGAGGTGCTTTTTCTGTGTGAAAGCCGGCGTCGAAGCTTTCGTGCCAGCACAGAAATACCAAACAAAACCGTAATCTTCTCCTTGGTTCACTCCTGCCTGTTCAGTCGCTATAGCCCACAGGACTTACTTCTTCCGGCTATATCAAAGTCGCTATTCCGTGATAGTATGTTGAGTCTCTAAAAGCGTGTTTAACAAGTGTAATTCCCCAATCCCTCCTCCCTTAAGTCAGTTTGAAGTTTTGTCATCGAATAAAGCAGAATATTTGGCTCGTAAATTCTCTTCCAGCTTCACTCTCGACTTTTCAGCAGTATCTGTGTTTGATTTTCGTTCAAGAACGGGATCTTTACTGAGTTATATGTATATAACTCCGTCCATGGTCTCTGCTGTCGTCTCCAAACTAGATATCCACAAGTTTTGTCGACTTTATGGCATCCCTGCAATTGTCCTCAGGAAATGTGCTCCTAACTGACTCCTATTCTCTCCAAACTCTACAATAAATGCCATGTTGCTTCTTGAATTCTAATTTGTTGGAAATCCTCCGTTGTATTTCTTGTCTTTAAGAAATTTCGTAAAACTTCTCAACCTTCAAATTATCGCCCTATTAGTCTTTTACCTAAAAGAGGCTCTAATCAACATTTCACTTCATCAGTCTATCAGATTTTACATAAAAATGGCTAAGCTAGAGCTTTGGCTTTACATATCTCGAAGGCGTTTGACAGGGTATGTGTTGTAGCATACCTACGGACGATAATGGGTATCATATAAATACAGTAGTAAACTGTTGGTCTGCAGTTGGAGATTCGTCTAAAGATGTGCTGGTCAAACTCTCGGCCTCCGGGCAGAGAGGATCCCTAGACGAGGCTGTATCGAAGGGCATATAACTACCCAGCCCCGTTTTATACGGGGTCTACGAGGAGTTTTGGGCCGAGCCTACGGTCTCGGATACCCCACGTTAAATTCGGCCTTGGTGCCACATCTGACCACGTTGGTTCGGTTAGTAGATATCCTGCAGTTGGAGATTCGCCTCCAGCTGTGCTGATCAAACTCTCTGCCTCCGGGCAGTGAGGATCCCAAGAAGAGCCTATGTCGAAGGGCAGAGTCTCGTCTCGTAAAACAGCTACCCGACCCCGTTTTATACGGGTTCTACGGGGAATTTTTGGCCTAGGAATACCCCAAATTAAATTCGGCCTTGTGCCACATTTGACCGCGTTGGGCGGTTGGTAGATATCCTGCATTTGGAGATTCAGTGACTTTACTCACTTGACTACTACTTCTACGCGCCGCTGGCGAATCTTATATGTGTTGTTCTTGTCCTAAGTATTATCGTTCATTACTAACCTTCGTGTGATTATTCTATTCCGTTACCTTAACTAGGTTACAACCGTATGGCATGATGTTCTTCAGAAGCTCGTTATAGTGTCTCCGGACGAATATCTAACCATTCTTAATAAATCGTGTAATGAAGGTCATGTTGAAAGGACACACTTCAATAATATTGCACATTAATGCAGGGATTCCCGTCGCCAGGACTATATCCTTGGACCTACGTTATTTTCTGTATTTATCAACTTCGTACCCTATGTTATCAGTACCCAAATGTCTATTTATACTGATGACACAGCTATTTGCTCCTGTCTTAATAGTAAGTCCGGTAAAACTGGCAACTGTTCTCGAAAATGATCTCCAATCAGTTGTTAATTAGGGATCAAAATGACTTGTAAATTTCAACACCTCCAGAACGAACCTTTTTTTGTCTTCTATCGGCATGGCTGATGCTAACCTCCCTCCAGAAGAGCAACTCTTTGTGCCTTCTTGGTCTCACCATTGCCACTGAGATGAGTGATTACATTGGATCAGTTGCTAGGTCTGCTGCTTGGAAAGTTGGTTCACTGTGTCGTGCAAGACAATTTCTATCGTCTGAATCCATCTTGCACATTTACAAATCTACCATTCGGTCGTGCATTGGTCTTGGCTTGGTATCTCGACTTCAGTCACTTTTCCACCGCCGTGACCTGCCTTCTCTGTGTCTTTTCTATAAATATTTGAATGGTAATTGTCCTAATAAGCTTTCCTCTTTGATACTTCGACCATATGATATAAAACATACTACTAGATTGGCAACTAGGTCTAATTCTTTTACTGTTGAAACAACTAGATGAAACCATAATTTCTATTCTTATAATTTCTTATCACGATTTCCTGCCTGTGGAACTCTCTTCCGGATTCTTGTTTCCCTACCAACTACAATCTTTAAAAAAAATACAACATCAATCGCCATCTTCTTTCTTCCTCAATTGGCTGGTCAACTTTAATGCCTTAAAAACAAAACTGCTCTCTATTAATCACCACAGAGATCCTTCACTGTCCTCCATTAGAATGTCTGACGCTCAACTTCTCGAGAGCACCTCTCTGCGGCTGCTCGGTCTTACGTTGACTGCTGACTCGAGATAGAACAAATACATTCAGTCAACTGCTTCGTCCACCGCAAGGAAAGTTGGCTCCGTGTGCTGCGCCAGGAAATTTTTCTCCCCGGAATCGATCATCCAGATCTACAAATCAACAATTCGCCCTTGCATGGAGTATTGCTGCCATATATGGTCTGGAGCCCCTTCTGTTTGCCTCGGGGTTCTTGATAAGATCCAGAGGCGGATATGCAATATAATTGGCCCTGTTCTGGCATCTCGTCTACAGTCACTCTCTCACAGACGCGCCGTCACCTCTCTCTGTCTTTTTTACAAATACTTTCATGGCAATTGCTCCGAGGAGCTGCATTCGCTGGTTCCCAGACTTCATGAGTTCAAGCGCCCTACAAGGCTGGCATCCCGCTCTCACTCTTTCACTGTCGAAACTACTAAATATAGCCGTCTCTTCTACTCCAATAGCTTCATGTCTCGTATCTCTCGCCTATGGAACTCCCTTCCCTATTCCAGTTTCCCTGAGAGCTATAATCTCCAACTATTCAAATGTAATGTCAATCGACATCTCCAGTTGCCTTGATCTATCCACTATCCTTCTTCTCATCCTTTCCACTATTACTCCTATCTGATCTTGCCCCAAATCTTCTGTAACCCCTTGCGTCTTAGTGGCTTCCCGCCTTGCTTGGGGTGAAATGCTTAAGAAATCTGTTCTTTTATTGTCCTTTCACCTTACTAGTCTTTCACTCGCTTGCCTCCTGGTGGTATTATCGACTTGCTTGGTGGTGAAATAATAAAGAACAAAGCGTTTTCTCTTTAAAGTAAAAATCATCAAAGAAAGCTACCATGAAACAAAAATGATGAAAAGCAACGCATCCCTTTACTTACTAAGATATTCCGTCTTATTTATATTATTTACACGCGAACTTTTGTCCTCATCTTTGTTATTATTATCACAACGTTTCGACTGTTGTGATCATCGTCAATCCGGGTAACCTTGAATTTCGAATTGAACCCTTCATTTAATCTACGGGAGTAGAATGATCTTGTACTGCTGTTCATGTCCAGGGATATCTCGGCTAGTTCTTATTTAGTCCTGATCAGTTAATGCGTGTCTCTTTTTCCACTTAGTACAAGTATACACTGCCCGACACGAGGATTGAACTTAAAATTACTATGTCACCAAATTCACGAACGCTTTAATTCACCAGGCTATTGTTCCGTCCTACATGTAAATTGCATTGACACGAGGTGTACTAGTTTACGAGCGGTGATTAATGCCTATTGTTATTAATGAAGGAATATTTTATTATCCCAAATTGGAGAAATAAGGATGCGTTACCGATATATATCTTATTCTGTTTGATTATTCGTTTAATTCCATCTTAGTTATTTTATCATAATACTGTAGTCGATGCACCTCGACGTGGTGTAACGGTTGGCAAGCTTGTCTCGCTAGAACTCATACTTTTGGCCTTGTGCCACATCTAAACTACGCTTAGAAAATCACTATAACATTGTAGTCGATTCATTGTTATTAGCTTTACCCCATCTGAGTATGGTTGCTTTTTTTTTTATCCCAACACTCTGATCGATAGAGGGTGTGTCTGTCGCGTGACGGTCATCGGCGTAGAAAGTAAAATCAGCGAACAGAGTTTGAATTCCGGGAAAGATATAGATCCATCTCTTTTCCCAACCTCCACCACCCGCTATGGGTTAAATAGCAGACTCTTCAGCATTTAGGTGCCAACCCATCTAAAAATAGGAAAACTTCAAAACTGGGGAAATGTCAACAGAAAACCATTCTACTGTCTTTCCCAATATGTGGAAATCCACAGAAAATAAAGGAAAGGTGGAGAGCCATGATCGCGTACGTTCTGAAAAGACATGGCTTAAAAAATAACTCAATACAACATCAATTAAAACTTATATGGCCGAAGTAGTTAGGCAGCCTACATGTAAGATGGGCTCCGCTGCAATTAGATGTAAATTCAATTATCATCAGAACGTTTTTTTTTTTTTTTTTGTTTTTCTCCCGCTGAAGTATCTTGTGTCAAGATTGAATAATTTCAGGAAATATCTATTAAATGAAATTAATATATTTTCCGGTCCACTGATAAAATATTTTTATATTAAATATAACCGAACATAGGGAACTACTTCAGATTTATGATTAACATCGTTTTACAAGCCATTCCCAGTGAATCATTCTTCATTAGATTCTCCCTCAGTAAAGCCTTGTGCCTTACTTAGTTAAATCTTTAAAAAATAGTAGATAGTAAAAGGAAATGAATCTGTAGAGAGCCACGATCACGTACATTCTGAAGGCATATGGCTCTTAAAAAATAGTCGATATACACTTCGATGGCAGGAAGACGACAGATTTACGCGTCGCTTAATAAAGTGAAAGCAAAGCGGTTAAATAGCAGGGTAGACTGAACTTTTCAGCCTTGGGTGGCAACCAATCTAAAAGAAGTAAAACTTTGAATTTCAAAACTGGCAAGATGTTAACAATAAACCAATCTACAGTCTTTCCCAAGAATGCATGGAAATTCACAGATAACAAATGAAAGGAATCTGTTGAGAGCCATGATCACGTACGTTCTGAAGGGGCATGGCTTAAAATAATAAAAACAAAGCTCGATATTGCATCAATTCAAACTTCTGCGGTCGAAGCGGTTAGGCAACGCCCATGTAAGACGGGCTCCCCTGCTATTGGATATGAATTCGAGTCTCAACAATGTCTATTTTTACCCGATCTTTTGCTGCTTTTTCTAATGGTTGAAAGTGTTGTGATAAAAGGCAACAAAAATAAAATAGAATTTTAAAAAATGGAATATTACTGCTACATCTAGGCTGGAGCTGCCCAATCTCCACTTTCCAACATCGACAAAGTTCAAAAGCGTTTGCACGGTCTACTGTGTGATTGTTTCCCACTATACCACCACTTTCCCATTAGTCTGTCACTATTTTAATGGAAGATGTTTGGGCGAACTACATTCCTTTATTCCACCAGTCTAGACCTATAAATCTAAGGATCCGTCATCTTACATTCATGAAGTTGACTCGTCCTCATTCCTTTCGTATACCATTGGTGCTGAGAAAGTTCAACAATGTGGAACGGACTCCCAAGGGGATGCTTCCCCGATCACTACAACCTTAACCTCTTCTAGAGTCAACCGCTATCTAACTTATAATATGCACCTTGTACTCCCGACAATTGTACGCCTTTACAACAACCTCATTTAGCAAGCTTCTACCTTCAGTGGCTCTTGGGCCTTGCATTGGATGAAGGATAGTAGAAAAAGCAAGAACTATAATCATAACTCTTAATCTTGTTTAATCCCTGTTTTTACGAAGAACTTTCGAATTTTTATTGAGTAAGACCAATTGGGCTACAAGCAGGGGCTTTTGTTATTTTATAAAATACATCGGTAGTTTTTTGAGCATTTTATTTTGAGAATTCGCACAAAAGATTCAAGTTGGTCCCGTTAAGCGGTAAAGTTAGAATATCGAGATCGAATACAGAGAGAGAAAAAAAGAAGAAAAAAAAAAGGAGACTGAAGTTGTTTTTTGTTTTTTTTACATCACCAAATAAAAAATTTAGCGACATTTAGTTAGTTGTTTATTAGTCAATGGCATCCTTTCTTGACAAAACATTTGTAATGGCATCGAATAGAGCGAACAGATGACAGAGAAAAACAAGAAAGATGCAGTTTTAGGTTTTTTACGAGATACAAATAACAGATCTCCTACCTGACCCGAATGATTAACCGGAAAGAGGGTCTCAGGTAGTTAAACTCTCTTCTTGAAACAGAGGGTCGGCGCCTTTAAACGAAAGATATGGCCGATAAATTTCGGGCCCGGACCTATTGGGAAATAGAAGACAAAATAAATAAATAAATAAAGAGGAGAAGGGGGAGAAGGTGAAAGTTCAATGCGTTGACTTTGAATACCTGTCCAGTTAAACCTCCAGAAACAAGTGAGAGAAAATTTTAAAGTACTTATAACGAGATAACGAACACGGGCTTTCGTTTTTCAGTCCGCTTTTTAAAGTTAAAAAAAACCCCTAGAAATGAAAAATAGTGAAAAATTATCTTCCCAATAAATCCAGCGGGTTTTATTTTATAAGATATTAAAGTTATATTTGGTTTATAAGAACACGTATATGGTCTGGATACAAAGAGTATATAAAGTAGTGGTAATGATTTATTGATTCGTTTTTTTATGGATTATCAACCCATTGCAGGTTATTTAAGCAAGAAAATATTTTAGATTGTAGATTTTTAGATTGTATAATAATGGTTTAGTGATAAAAGTCTTACAAATTAACCCATAGTTGGGGAAGAAGAGATGAATTCAAACCTTCCCGAAGGTATATTTGCGAGTAAGTGAATACAACGAACCCAATGGGAATTAGAACTTGGCTCTCCAATTAACAATTCCGAGCCATTATTCATTACACCAGCCGAACGCCCAAGTTTACAGTACCTATTATTCCCAAGCGGTTACCCATCTAAATACTGAGCAGGCTTGATGGTGCTTAACTTCCGTGATCATATGGGAACCGTTGTTTCAGCGTGATGCGGCCGTAAGCCTTTAGTCGGGATGAGAAGTAATTCTAATAACGTTGTATATTTATGCTTTGGATTGCACAAGTCATTTCAGATATTCTCTCCTATGTGTGCTATATAGAAATTTCTATTTAATAACCGAACAAACATTTTGGCCAACCAAAATGTGTTATGTTCTAAGCTATGTGTAGTAGTAATTCTAATGCCTGCTGGATAGTAGTAGTAGTAATTCCATGTTGGGGGTGCCTTTAGAACACCGGGATATGTGTAGTGGCGTAATGGATATCGGCTCGGAATGCGAGAGCAGAGTTCGAATCCCAATGGGATTCGTCACATTCACTTACATGCAAATACCCTTAAGAAAGATATGAATCCCGCTCTTCTCCTCCTCCCAGCTATGGCTTGAATAAACTAAAAGCAAGGGCTCCTTTGTTTCTTTAAAATACATCAGTAGTTTTTTTTCACTGGGGAAACCAGCCTATCATAGAAAGGAACGGCAACCTGCTGCGGGAATACCTTCTGCCTAGTCAGTTATGAATCAAGAGAGACATGATCGTCCAAGCGTATATCACGTATGGCATTTAACTGACTGAATACGTTCCGACCGACTTGTTTCAAATCGTGTAATATTGTGAGTTGGCTTAAATAGATTTATAAAAAATTATATCTAAATCTATTGTCTTTAAACGTCTTTTATAATTGGATATGCATAAAATTTATAAAATGTTAAATGCTCCGTCACATTCAGTGAAAAGAATGATTGCTGCCCAAATACACACACACACATATACATGTGTGTGTGTGTGTGCAAGATACGTAGAGCGAAGTGTGCCGCGAGCGATTACTCAAAATAACATAGTAAAATAAATGAATGATAAAATGAGACACCGTTTTCCATTTTGGTAATAACTGCTCAGAGTAGTTGGAGAAATCACAAACATAGAGACGTCACAATGTGTGTCAGGAAACTGTTTAGATGTCTCGAGGTGTAGGCGAGATATATTATTTGCCGAAAATAATGTATGGAAATGTTCAATTGTGCTAGACAAAATCAATTCAACCTGGTCGCATATTTTTGCTACGCATGCGCGTTGCTACAAGATAAATTTAATCTTGAATTAGACTAGATAGTTATGAAAAAAAAAACTCCTCTTTAATGGCAATGGCTGAAACTTGTAACTTTCGTGGATAGTGTTTTTATTAATTTTTGTTATTATCCGACACGACGTTATTTTGCTTAAAGACGATTTACCTTCTATTGTGATAAACTACAAAAATGTGTCATATATATATATATATATATATATATATAGGCAGCAATTTTTCATTGATGCATGTTTCATTAAATAATATAGACAAGTTTTGTCAATGTATTTTAAGTAAGTTCATTTCATGTTGTCTGATAAGCTTAATAACATTATCATTGAAAGACGAAAGGAAATCACCATATTGATACATGTTTAAATCCAATCTAAGCTTTCGGCTTACATAAGCCATTATCAAAGATGACAATTACTTGTCAATATATAAACCAATAAACGGACGAAACAATAATGATAGTCAGTTTTTCAGATATACATACATTATATATATATATATATATATAATCACCCATGAAAATATATAGAATTACTAGAATTAAAACGTATATCAAGGCGAACGGAATTTTTGTCAAGAAAAATGCTCACTAGAGAACTAGAGCGAAAATAATAGATTAATAAAAGTTCAATCAACTTAACTTTCGGCCGTTTTCGCAGACACACCGCTCATCCAGGTCAAACACACACACACACACAGAGTATATAATGCATATAATCGGTCTAAAGATAAGTCGATTGATCTTTTATTAATTTATTGACTATTGCCGCTCTAGTTTTCTATTGAGCACTTTCTTGACAACAATTCCGCCTGCTGTTAAATTCTATTCATTTTACGTATTTTCATAGGTGTTATTGATTATAAACTACAATTCATTTAAATACTCAGCAACAATAATAATCCACCCTCACAATAAAATATATCGCGATAACTAGAAATATTAAACAAACGGTGTAAACCCAAAACTGGCATCTGAGGATTGCAGACAGCATGAAACTCCGAGTTGTGCAATCAATATAGGGTATTTTATATATATATATATATATATATATATATATATATATATATATATATACAGGTAAAAATCCGTGTGTAAGTAATCCAAGTGAATCCTAATAACATAAAATATTAAAACTGATTCCCAAAGAGAGCTCAATGTATTTATTACAGTGCAATATAAAAAGATTTGCTTTCATCTTCCTTCCTGTTTCTTTAAAGTTTTAAAATCTTTAAGGTTCCTTTTAATTTTACTTTATCTTCAAAACCTTTTGGTGTTGATAAACCTCTGAAAATCAATTTTCTTCTGGAGTGAAATGGCCATACAGATGGGGTATTAAATTTCCTTTATATGTAATTTATTTATATTGCTCTGTAATAAATACATTTGAGCTCTCTTTGTGGATCAGCTTTAATACTATATATTATTAGGATTCACTTAGATTACTTACCCATGGATTTTTACCTTATATATATATATATAATCACGAAGAAAAAGTGAGTATTTTAGCTTAAACGAGCAAAAAGTCCAGGTGATGTTACTCATTCATCTTTTACAAATAATTATACCTACTGAAATAAAAAAAAAAAAGAAAATCGAGATCGGGTCAGAGTCGAGATTGATTATAAGGGTAAAAGCTTCACTGTTGTTACTTGGTGGGTAGGTAAAGATAGAAAAGTAGTTTACTCGAGTGCTTACTCTTCCCCGTGGCAGTGACGTGACTTTTCTAACGATATCTGACAATGAAAGAGAGCAGGGATATCTTTTCCCAGATAACATTCAAAGGGAACATAAGCCGCCTCAGACGAACTTCGAACTCTGCACGCTAAAGTCCTTCTCCATACGACTAACCATTACACAACACCAGAGCTTTAATCGCTAAAATGACAAAAGAAACAAAGACGAAGTGTCCCAAGAAGAAATGCAAATACTCAGTTTCGTTGATTCAAGTTATAACTTATTCATTTCTCTGTAAAAAGTTTGTTATTGCCTTTTGTTTTTAAAGTAGCGATTAAAAAAAACTTATTCTCCGTTTACGTCATATCTGTGACATAGAATTTATGCAATTACTATTAAAATGGAAAAAATGTAGTGTTAATCAAACAGATCGTAGCATGTCGTGATCTGAATAACCTCGATTTAATTACGACAGCGGAAACGGTAAAGAAGAGAATGTGGTTCGTAATTTGAGTTCCATGGAAAGAAGACAAATTAATTTAACAGCTCTTGTTCAAAATTTCATAATAAATAACGTCATCAACCACAGAGTGATGAAGATTAATTTTTCTACCGTGAATCTGATCACTGACTACATCGTTTTCGCCATTTTGTTGTGACCTCATCTTCAAGATGGCTGCCATGATAGGAACAGAATTGGATTTGCAAGTTAACGAACTTATATATATATATATATATTGCAAGACTCAAATAACTAAAAGTTGAAACACATTGCATAAAGTAAATAGACCACCGATCTTCCGGCATCCAAAAACTGTGTTGCCAGATCAACAGAGATCACGTCATATATTTTCTTCTTTCCCTCTCCCTTAACGAGAGGGCCTCTTGATTCTGTCGTAGGGCAGAATACAGTGGCCTCTCTTTTTTAAGGGCTGGACGGGTTCAACTAACATCAGTTATCTTTAATTTATTTGTTTTGATATTTTAGTTTGTTTTTTTGGGTTCATCCCCTCCCCTCTCATTTTATATCATGTACAAATTTTTATGTATAGCATTTTATAATCATGAAATTAAATTTTTATTTCATGGGGTACGTTTTGTAGGTACGCCCCCACCCCGAGAGTATGCGGCATTATGGTATATAGAGGATTGATTGGCGATGGATGAGATTTTGTGGTGAATGTGTCAATTGTAGCGAATGAATGGGTCGTGAATCGGATTTGCTAGGTATAGGATAGCAAGTGGCGACCAGCCTCAACCCCATTCCCCACTTTTTAGGCCTTTTGCCACAATTGTGTATTTTACGCAATAAATCTTCAGATCACGTCATAATAATTCAACAATCTACCTGACAAACTAATTAAGCACATCTCGTAACTTTAAAGCGTTATGACTGTTAGAAATATATATTTTATATTAAAAGTTCTTTCGTAAATATTCCAATGGTCTCACATCTGACATATGCTTCAAGAAAGGTGATCGATATTTATCCTTTATAGACTGAAGTATTCCTTGGATTGGAGAAAGGAGGTTCAGATTAGGGGTAATATTCCGGCATAGCGTGTCAGCTTTAACATAGGGTGAACTATGTCCTTTCAGGATGTGAATAAGTAATCATGGCTCTCCAAAAAATAAATTATCTCTCTAATGTAATCCTGGGTAGGACTATAAACCACATCCGGTAGCAAGGTCTCTGATTGTGAGATTGGAGGTTTTGAGGAGCGTGGAACCACCTTTTAAATACTGGTGTTCCCAGGTCCACCATATCCCGTTGTGGTAGCATCTGTTAGGGTCCCAGGTATGGGCAAATAGTGAACCCCCAAATAAAAACAAAACTCTATGAAAGTATAAAAATAGAATCGTAGAATTACCAACACTACATCTTCTGTAGTTGAAGGCATACAATAAGATTACATCAGAAAATATTAAAACAAAAAAAAAAAAAAAAAAAAGTTAAAAAAAAACAAAGGTTATCCATTTTTACTAAATATAAACCCAAATTAATAAGTTTTGGCATAAAATGACTCTTCAGATTTGATATGCCGTTAAAAATCCATTTAAACTTTTTTTTAGGTGTCTATCACCTTAAATAATTTTCTGGCAATGTCAGATGGAGCCATTTATTTGATCCACTGAGGTATGTTTTCAATCCTATTATCTCGCATGCCTGGTGCTCTCCTCTAGAAAATATCAAAAGGAACCTTTTAGCTGAGCGACTCTGGTATATTGTACTCATTCTTATAACTTTCAAAGTCAAGATTTCTTCATGTGGAATGTCAATCTGTCTTCCACTGAGCAGGTGTATATTCCTGCATTATCCCACATAAGGCTTGAAATGACTTCCAAGAAATCAGGAATGTCTTACAAGAGTTTTTATCAATTCTGTCATATCTTTTTTTTTTGGTAAAGTAAAGAGAATATATCCTCTTGAATGAAATAAGATGTTTCTCTTTGACATTATTAAAATATTAAAATAAATAGAATTATAACATTCCCGCAATCAGTTGGATTATATCTGAAAATATTAAAAAAAAAAAAAAAAACAAAAAACAAAGATTGTCCATTTTTCATGAATATAAAACCAAATAAATTAGTTTTGGCATAAAATGACTCCAAAGAAGTGATATGCTGTTAAAAATCCATTTAAACTTAAACTTTAATTATTCTTGTTCATTAAACTCATCTCCGTCTTTGGAATAATTGTTCCGCCATTTAAATTTGTCAATTATGTTATTGGCTTATTTTTCTTCTCTGCATCTCTTATCATTGATGCGTTATGTGTGTGTGAAATTTTCTTATTTCTTCATTGTGTCGCAAGCATTTCAACATCTCTTTCTAACTGTTGGCAACAGTTTCTTTTGTCGCTCCTGTTCGCCTTCGAATTTCTTCGTCCCTCATATCCTGTCATTTGTAATCGTCCAGTTTTCATTGTCACATTGGAAGGTAGACATTATATGAGCAGACACGCACTTTTTATTTTTTCGTTTCTGTCATTTTCAGATTCATCCGTGCCTTACACAGTTCCTGAAAACTAGTTTTCACCATTTCCTATACACTTTGGAATTTTTATGTGTCTCACTTTCCGTTGTCTGTTAAAAAATCTTCCAAATACCGTGATTCCCTCATGTATAATACGCCTTCATCCATAACATGCACCCCTAAAATTGTGCTGAAAGTGTGGGAAAATGCTTCTACTCACGCATAATACGCTCCCATTGTTTGGTAATCAAACCTTATAAATTGCACATCTCCAACTTCATAACGGCCAGTGTTCCCTACTCTTATTAAAAATTCCTTTTAAACCTAGAATAATATTATTCTAATTTAGTTTTATGATAATTCTTATATTTTACATTTATAAGTATTGTTAGATACATATGTTTGTATTTGACATCCTTGTGGGGGTCGCAATTGCTGAATGTTAGTGTCAAATTGTCGTATGTTTGTGGTGAGTAGTCATTTCGCAACTGAAATCGACCTATGAAACGGCAATTTTTTAAAGATTTTTTTTGTATCTGTGCATAATACGCACCCCTAATTTTGCTTATTATTTTTTAGAAAAAGAAATGTGTATTATACATGGGGAATTACGGTAGTTGTTTTTCTGCACTTATTTAATTCTGACGCCCCTAATGTGTAACTCACATCTTGGACTATCCTTTTTGTTCCTCCCCAGGCATTTTGCGTTCTTGCAATTAGTGGTTAATCCTCTCAGGAGACAGAGAAATGTTCAGTGCCCCCCAATTTGGTCCGGATTAGGAGGTGCATTATGGTTACCAGAAAATCAGTTGTTTACATGCATTAATGATTTGTATTGTCTATATTATAATAATCAGTATTTCAAAATGAATTGTCTGGCGTCCTAAGATCCATTATCTATTCGGACTAGTATCTTCATGTTTGTTGTTTTTATCAGTACGTTATGGTCGAAGTGGTTTTTGATCCTATATTTTTTTTTATTCGAATCTCATTTGTTGGAGCAATGAGCAAATTTAAAAAAAAAAAAAAAAACGAAAAGAAAACTAAATTTTCTTATGTAGATTAATGGATTCGTTATGGACCTTAGGAAGACCTGAGAACCGGCCGGTCCTTACATAGTGACCAGAACGACAAAAATGATACTATTCGGAGTTATTTCACTCACATAAGCAAAATGCGAATAATTTAATGTCGCTAAAATAAATATAGAAGTATTTTTTAAATTACTGAATTGACTAAATGTGGTTTTAATATAGACATACACACACAAGATATTTATAGCTGGAAAACATTTTTAGATCTATGCTAAATAGTGCAGCGAACGAGTTTAAACATTGCAGTAACGTTAGGAAACAATTTGGTAAACCTTATCTCTAATTATAAAATAAG
Source organism: Acanthosepion pharaonis (assembly GCA_903632075.3). NCBI lineage: Eukaryota > Metazoa > Mollusca > Cephalopoda > Sepiida > Sepiidae > Acanthosepion > Acanthosepion pharaonis. The sequence goes on along the minus strand of CAHIKZ030000192.1, from coordinate 122,466 downwards.
ACCTTGCCTCAGCGTCGGATATACCTATAGAAAAATAGTCATAAGACGTCAATATATGTCACAAAATGATTTATGACATCATTAGGAATGAAATATATTATAAAAAATAGAACAGGGTTCTTTTATTGCGCGCTGGATCAAACGAATTGTAAAATTTATATATACAGTGGGGGTAAACAAATATTTGTACACATACAAATTTTTAATTTATTGTATTTCCGACTAATGAATAAACATACTTTTCATATAAGAAACTGTACACAGATGCATAAATAACTAAATATACATAGAAAACAGAAAAATTTTGATTTGATAGAAATAAATCCCATTTATCTATTTTAATGGGTGAAAAAAAAAGTATTCGTACAATGTAAATTTCAGATTTCAAAATTTTAAAATTGTTTTAATATTCTAGATTATTCAAGTGAAATATTCTAGAATGTTCCAATAATGTTATCAGTAGTTATTTTGGCCTAAAAATACAAACAGAACATTCTGTAATTGATGTTCGTGTAAGAAGGTTATCATCAGGGCAAGTGCTAAAGAATTATCAAATTCGCAAAATGAACTGATTGTTAAGCCCTGGAAAGAAGGTAAAAGTTACAGGAAAATCTCAGACAACCCGAATATTCCATTTATTACCACTAGTTCATTCATTGCAAGGTATAAACTCAAAACTGTTGAAAACCAGAGAACAGGTGCTCCACGGAAGATTTCTTCAAGATCTTCGAGGAAATTAATGCGTCAAATTAAACAACACCAAGAGTTGCAGGATTGTTTGCTTTCATCAGGAATCTGTGTCACTAAATGGACATTAAGCAATGAAATTCATACGAACAATGTAAAGTCACGTTCCTCTCTGAAAACTCCACTGCTATTGAAAAGACACAGAGATGCCAGGTTGAAATTCGTTCGTGAACATAAAGATAAGGAAAATCATATTGGGAAAAGAGTATTATGTACGGACGGAACCAAAATTAGAGTTGTTTGGGCGTAATTCTAGAAATTCTAGGGGGGGGGTGTAAACGGTAGTGTCAGAGCTATGCCGCCCAGAACTTCGTTCTTGGTAGGGCCACCCAAGGCGGACAGGTCTGACACACACGCCGGCTAACAAGGGCTCTGGTGAAAATCCAGGGAGCGTCTGCATCGGTAACCGGCGGCTTCTGGTCGTTCCTGTCTCTGCGTCTGTGGGAATCCCGCGGCAAGCAAGAACGTTTTTCGAGTAGGCCTGGGTACCCTACTTCTGTAATTTATCCCAATAATCTTCTTCTCATAACAGGAAGAAGCCGGCTCAATCCGCCCAGGGTGAATGCCGCATCAGTACAGTACAGTAGTAATTCTAGAAATCATGTATGGAGGAAAGATGCTTTCAAATAAAAGAACAAAGTTCCAACAGTGGAAATTGGTGGTGGCAGCATCATGGTTTGGGGATGTTTTTCTGAAAAAGCTACTGGCAACATATCAGTCATAGATGGTAGAATAAATGCCGCAGCATATCAAAATATTTTGGAAGCAAATTTAATGATTTCGGTTGAAAATCTTGAACTTTCTCCTGACTCGATCTCTTAACAAGATAATAATCTTAAACACACTGCAAAATCTACGAAGTAATGCCTTGCTTAAAATAATGTAAATATCCTGAAATGGTCAAGTCCGTCCCCAGATTTGAACCCAATCAAGAATCTGTGCCGTTATTTGAAAATTCAAATCTAATCGAGAGTTCCAACAAACATCACCGATCTGAAGACTATATGCGAAGAATGGAACAAAATACCAATTAAAATTTGCAAAGTATTACTTGAGAATTGCAAGAGTTTGGTTGCTGTAGAAGTGAATAATGGCAATTCTACAAAGTATTAAATGAAGATTATGTATTTTTTTATTGTACGAATACTTTTTCACCCATTAAAATGGATAAATGGGATTTATTTCTATTAAATCAATTTTTTCTGTTTTCTTTGCATATTTAGTTATTACGCATCTGTAATTTCGTTAATTATATTAAAAGTATGCTTATTCATTAGTTGGAAATGCAATAATTTAAAAATTTGTATGTGTACGAATATTTGTTTCCCCCAATATATATATATATATATATAAAATGATGAGACACCATCAAGTCAGTTCTTTCTTTATTGTGCATTTTTTGAATCATAAATTATGTAGAAAACTTATTTGTCGATATCTGCTTTTTCAAAAATGGCGACCAACAGTTCGATTTCACTTGCATTTTCGAAAACTTTAATGCCTTATTTTTTATTAAATATTTGATTTCAGACTAGCGCTGGGTTAAAAAGAAAAAAACAGGATATGACACATTGACGTCTCTTTATGTAGGATCTTTTTCAAGGTGGTATTTCCGACGTAGATTCAAGATCTCATTTTTACTCCTAAAATTTATTACTTATATAACGATTATTTCAAGATAGAAATTTTCCCGGTCATATTTTGCAGCTTTAAATTCCGCCATATTGGACATAGTTCAACGTCATAGGCTGAGTTTCATCTAATTTTGTCACCTGCGCCATTAAATATGTGCACACAACACTGGCTCATAATGATAAATTTAGACGCAGTTAAAGTTGAAAGGTGAGGGACGATGGAGTAAATCATCCAAAAATATTATTTGTAAAGGGATTTGGATGCCCCAATATTGTTCACTCCATAATTACATTAGAGACAAGTTTGTGTGCTGATGTTACTACATAAGCGATATTGATCGGACAGAGACAATTTGAAATGTTCACCGTTGGTTAATTTAATACTTAGCAACCGACACTCGGTAAATTGTTTTGGTCGTATTTATCCACACGGATTGTGGCACAAGGCAGAGTTAGGAATAGAAATCCCACGTATACATGCGACTAGAGACAAAATCTGTTCACTCCTCTCCCACCTTCAGCATTTCCCCTTTTGGGGACGCCTCAGGTGTTAGACTAGAGGTTAATCCTAGATTCAAAAGAGAGGTACAGCCAGGGGTAAACAGTTTCATGGGATGCGAGCATATTATTCTAGCTTGAATGCACCAGGTAAGTATAAAAATTGCTATAGCAGATACTTATTATTTTTCAATGTACAGAAAATATGGCTCAGGGCATAAAGTAGGGTTAAAGAGGGCTGGTTTTTCTTGTCTTATCTTTTAACAGAGCCAATCAAAGACTAAGTCGCAAAAATATTTTTCAGATGATCAAAAACCCACCTTTAAACGTCTGTCCTACTACAGGTAGCATAAATAAAAATCACAATTTATCTATAGTCCTAACTAGTCTCATATGTACAATTTTTCTGTGTATGTAGGAGTGGGTGTGATGATAATAAATATTAAAATTATGTATATTAAAATTGGGTGGAGCTTTAGAATAGGCACTACGACCAGAATTTTTTTCTTTTTTCAGATTACTATAAGCACTCCAGATTATGAATATCAAAGTAGAAATTTTATTAGACGTTTTAAAATTTAATAGGGGGTACCCTCTTTATATAAAATTATTATAAATGAACACCCCTCCATATGGAAGCCAAAAAGGTGCTCATACCACGTAATTTCTTAAAATCTTTTAATTTTTTTAAAATTTGTAATCTAAAGTGGTTAATCGATAGTAATGAAAGAAAAAAAAAATTGAAAAATAATATTATTAAATTCTATTTAACGGCTTATTGGAAACAGCGGACAGGAGCTTTTTTGTGATTTTGGAATGGGATTAATTTACAATGAATTTACGTAACAAAGTGATTGCAAAAAATACCTCTTATAAAATATATATATATTTTATCTTGAACGCATAGTGGTAAGTTTATTATAAATTTATAGCCATGCAGAGTGTCCCAATATTTTAAGAAGGTAGCTTTGAGAAAAATTACTTTTTACATATTGAATTCGTTTTTTTATCTCGAGAGAGAAAGAAAGCAAGGAAATAAAAATACTGTCTCCCCTCCCTGCAAAAGAAAAATCATACGCAAAGATAAAAAAAAAAAAAAGATTAATAAAATTTTAAAAGTAAGTCTCCTTTTAAATTTAATCTAAGCGAATAAATAACCCCCTTTTTTTTTAAAAAAAAAAAACAACTCTCTTTTTATGAGTGTCTAATGCTAAACACATCAAAATTAAAATAGCCGGACGAGGAAAGGTAGAGATAAAAATCAAAATCTAAGAGTTTCTAAGATGTACAAGAAAGAAGCAAAGTATTTTAAAAAAAAACTAACAATAACATAATCGTTCATTTATAACTATTTACTGAGCTGGTAAAGAAATATGATAAAGTAAAGAAGCTTTAATAAAAGTGAATCATGTTAGATTGATATACGTTTCCTGTTTGTTCTCTATTTTATCATCCTATCGGATTCCGATCCATATTTGAAGATTCATAAAGAGATATATAAAATAAAAAGGTTTTACAAATCAAATCCTAAGTTTCCCTATGACCCGGACATTACTGTGCAATGTGCCTGCAACCACCTATCTGTGTTGGACATTATCGTTTTTCTTCTTCTTAAGTACCAAATATACTGACCTCAACAGATAAAAGTGTGAAATCTTGACGCAAGTTTCCAATTCAAGCTGAAAGTTATTTTTTATAGATAATCTCATTAGGTAAAAGTTGCGTTGTCCATACTTTATTGATGAATGGCGTAAAACAACGAGTTTGAAATTAAAAAAAAAAAAAAAGAATCGTCCAAGAAGCCAAAACTTCTTGTACTGAAACGTTTGATGTGATTGGTTGATGACATTACCAATAAAAGCCACACCTCTTTCATGTCGTCAAAAAAGAAATGAAAAGAAAAAAAAAAAAAAAAAAGAGAAGGTAAATCCCATGTGCTAATGTTCACATATTTTCTTATTTTAGTCAGCCACAGGATTACAACAATGAAGCATAGAGTGAAGATCGAACTCATTACCCTAGCAATAGCCGGCGAGAAATTTTGCTAACCACCACTCTACGGCAGGCGCCCAAAGTAATAGGTATCTCTGAAATATAATGTTGCATGCTTATGCTTGCACTGTGATATTCGATCACAAGAGGGTAGAGTCCGAGCAAGGGATATGAAGTCAGTTGTAGCAGCTTTTTTTTTCTTTTCTTTTTTTTTTTCTTTTTGGATATCCAGAAAACGGCCAGACAAAGAATATTTTAACTGTATCATCCATTTGGTACTACCCGAGCGTATTGTTTGTTGCTTAACTTTGGAAAATCGAACAAGGGGAAGACTGAGGCACTTATCAGGAAGAAGGGGAAAGAAATAGAAAAATTAAACAAGAAATCATTAAGTGATTAATTTAATTAATCAATTCATTCTTTCCCAGGTCATCTGGTTCAAGTTCTGCTACTTTTTTTTTTTAAATTATTATTATTTTTTTTTTTTTGACACATTACATCTGACAACGAAAAAATAGTAAGCGAAAGGATGTAGCAGTTTCGTGTCGAACAAGAACACAGTTCGCGGAATTTTCACTCAGTTCTCGTTACGTAGACCTGAGATCACAACTTCACTGAGAATCAGTGGTCAGCAAAGGGCCGGCTTGTTCTTCTGTTCATCCACTCCAGGGTCACTCACTGTGCAAACCAACTAAGTGTTAGATCGCACGCACACACACACACTCTTCAAGAAATAAAATATCGCTTCACCTTTTATTGGCGGATTTTGCAAACATCCTAATGTATCAACAAATCATTTAATGTTGTTGCGATAATGGTTTTTAAAATCTGGGCAAGTTTGTGGCTCAGTTGTTTCAGAAAAGATTTCGGTCGAAATACTAATGAATGAAATCCATCAGCAAAATTGAGCCAGCTCATAATTGGCAATTTTGATTGATATAGGTTTTTTTATGGCTTATGAACCCTTTCTGGGTTATTTTAAGGCCAACACTTTTTTTCTTGATTAGAAGAAAAATTATTTTTTGCGAGTGAATATCACATTAACTATATTTGGAGAATGATTTTTTCTAAGATACAAATCCTACTGTTTAACCCATAGCTGAGGGGGGAAGAGAAACGATGGATTCATAACTTTGCCAAAAGATATTTGTACGTATGTAACGAACTTTGTTCTCTGATCTCTCGTTCCTAGGTGCTATCCATTACACTCCAGGTAATCGGCAAAAGTTACTAATTAAATAATTAATGCAGATGTTAAAAATAATTATTTAATGATAACATATTCAAGTTGATTGTTTTTTTGTTATTTAATGCACGTTCGAGAATTTTAGATTTTGTTTTCTTCCTTGAAAAACGTTATTCTTCTGTGACTTTCCAAATACATACAATAACAGGTTTATCTTGAAATAGAGCGATCTGAAATATCCAGTATTAAATATATTTAAATGTTCTACATGTAACATGATCAATCATTTTCAAGTCAATGAATTGTCAACACTTATTTTAGAATAATTACTTAATTTGTTCTGATTTTAATGCCCTGTTTCACATATGAAAACTTCAAAGTTAAACAATGGAGATGACCATGTGACAGAAAACCGAAAGTCAATTTAAAGAAAAAAAACAAAAAAACAAAAAAAAAAAAGCAGTGAAACAAAAGTTTAATTTCCTGGAATCGGGGTTTGGGGTTGATAACTATCTCTAAACATTAGATCCACCCAAATAATTCTTCTAGAGTATATTTTAAATGACACAAATTTTTACCAATAACTCTTTACACAGAAGTAAACCAAAAACATTTATTTAAAAAAAATAAAAATAAAAATAAATAAATAAATGCTTGTATTAATAAGAATTCTCCGGGACGAAGGGGGTGGGGTGAGATATGTATGTTTCCGATGGAAAAAGAAACCGATTTGTTAAAAACTATTTTCGAAATGTGTCCAAAAATTCTTTCTGGCTTTCTGAGATTTTGCACTCTGCCAAATTTCTACTTTAGCAAGAGAATTGATGATTTGGTTAGGATAAGAATGAACAACTGGAGGTCAGTAAAACTATGAACCATCCTTAATCATTCTCGAGGAATAGTGAGCTTCAATATTTGTTTTTTCCAGGCGAAATGGTACAAGAAAAAAAAAAAAAGAAAAGAAACGGTACAAAGAGAACGATTTCATTGCTTGAGTAACAATTAGCAAGCTAAAAACCTCCTTTCTATATCAAATCTAAAAGTTTCAAGTTCTATGAGACTGGAAGTCAATGATTAACTGAAGCCTGGTTTTCAAGGGATCTATTTTACAGGCAGCATCTCCCCCATTGCATTAACACAGATCGGTTCAGTGCCATGCCTGCAGCAAGAGCCAAGGAAACATGACAATATTTGGATGACCCACAACGCGACAGATGTAGTCAGATGTAGGTACCCAACATTAACATTAAATCCACCCCACCCCACAAAAAATATTTGTCCGTGTGGAGTGGCAAATAAATAGCCGTAACCAGTAAACGTTGTGGTGGGTGCTTACAAATATGTGAAGGACGTTTCAACTAGCTGAAGAAATTCCAATTAGGAGAGAAAGATATTCTAAAAGATTCCATTTTTAAGAGATACCATGAGAACAAACAAATACTATGCAATTTAAACAGTACAAAAAGAAACCAAGAAGAGTCTTACTATTATTTGATAAAAATAAATAATATAGCTAAAATCATAGCTGCAGGAAGGTCAGAGGCAAACTGCTAACAAGAGTGGCAGGCAATGCCATTATTTAAATAAATTTATAACTGTAATCCTTTGCTTAGCAAGGTCGGGAAAAGAAAGAAAGATTATTCAGATGGTTAACTAAAAACAATTTGATGCTATGAAATGACTGATGACTTATAAAATAAAAACATTTTTATAAAATGATTAGAAAACATTCATGATTAGTCTCTTTAATCATATTAATCATGATTATAATTTTATTGTAACAATTACAGTGTCTTTAATTATAACTTTATCAGAATATTAGCTTAATCATTATCATCATAATTTAATTAAGATCATAACATAACTATCATAACTTAAAAGAAATTAATGATTAAAATATGTAAAGCCAAGTTAATGAGTTAAGAGCATAGAATTGTTGGTCATCATAAGATCAAGGGATGCAATGAAAAGCATTATTTGTTTGGAGAGTTATATCAAATTGTTAACATATTAGAAGTGACATTATATTGTACTTTTACTTTCATTTTGGTTCATGAAATTTTTATATTATGAATAAAAACACAAAGTTAATTTTAATAGGCATGATTTAAAATAGCAAACTAACACGGACATGATAAAACTATTTCGAATATATAAACTGGTTTGACAATTGATGTTGGGATATGGATTCTACTTTTACGATTTCTTAATAAGTAATCCTCTCCTAACAACTGACCTAAATGGCTATTGCTTTCTGGATACTAACTTTCCGGGGCAATAGCATCTTGGAAGAAAATATGCTCTAACTGCAGAAACGGAACTTTGTTGAGATTAACTTAATGGAGCAAGAACATAAGTCCAAATTAAAAGGTAGGAGGACTGTGTTTTGCTACAGGTCCTGGTATGGCTACCAGCTTTGAAAATTAGGATCCATAATTTTAGCTTTTCATCTGGGCTTGAACATTGTGGAGTATGCAAGTACCCAAGTCACAAGGACTCAAAAAAAAAATTTTTTTTGTGCTACGGAAACTTTATTTTGTGAGTTAAGATTGGTATTTAATGTTTTATATAAAACTGAAATTTAGGGCATAAGCGATCATGGTCCTCCACAACTTCCTGTCTTGTGTTGTTTCTATTGTTAAATGCAAACAACAATAATGTTGTAAGAGGTGAAGTATCATTAAATCCTGTAAGGTTTTTTTTTTTTTTTTTCTTTCTGACAATTATCTTCATCTTCACCTGTTCTGTTTTGGTACAGGTATGTCGTACAATATCACCCATGCCAGTTCAGATTATGAAAAGAAAGATGTTAAAAAAGATAAAGGTAACAATCTGAAAGACCACACAGGTTCAGATCCGAGTGCTTTAGTGAGCGGAGTGTGCAACTGTTAGAGTGGGGAGTCCTTTCTTGCAAAACAACTGCAGAAAGGCAAGAACAGAAGAACAATGGTGTCAAATAAAAATCCTGCACGAGAGGTGCAATGTTTCGGCAAACTGAAAGACTGTTAGAAAATGGAATTTTTAAAAATCCCCCTAAATGCAGAATAGGATTCTTTAAAACAAAACAACAACAGGTAAATTATGAGATCAGCAAATAGTTACAAAATGAAGGAAAATATATTCCTAAAATTACAAGTATTAATATTAAAGTGTGTGTATAAAATCTCACACACTCACTCATAAAATTATACAACATAAAAACAGTATATGATAGCAATAATAAACATAGTTTTACAGACTACTGTATATTTGTAATATATAGCATACATCAATAATATATCAATATTAAAATAAGCAATATAATTGCAATATAAACAGATTTTTTTTCCATTGAGTCTATAGGTTCATGATGAATTGCAATAAATTACTTATACACTGATGAGACAAGGTTATGTAGATTCAATAAGAAGGTTGACTTTATAGAAATGTGAAATTGCTCTACTCATTCAGTGTCATCTAATGTTTCCATATATTATATCCTGTGAGGATTGTACGGTTTGAAAACATAATGGAAGAAATAAAAACTTGGTTCTCATTCAAGTGTCATCCTTCATGTATAATTCAGGACATGTAAAAATCACTGATCAATCAAAAAGTTAAAAAGTTCAGAGCTAAAAAAAAAGAAAAAAAAAAAAGAAGTCAGGTGAGTATGTTGATCATATCAATAAAGAGCTGGGTGATCTCCTACTCCTCTCCCTATGATTATAGTTCATCATCTTAGGCTTATAGAAATAAAGTGAATTCAAAATCTTTGTAATTGTCTAATTGTAATAAGAAACGTTTTTATCGTCAAGCAGAATAAAATCTAGAATTTTTTTCAGATTACATGGAAAAAACATTCATAGAATGCATTTAACATAACCACTTTAAACTGACAAAAAAAAAAAAAGAAAATTTGTATTACCTGTAAATAAAATACAGTAAAAATATTAAAATAAAAATAATTCTTTACAAGATAAAAAAAAAAAAACTAGTGTTAAAGCACATAAATTTTAATAAAAAGACCAGAAATTAATTTAAAAAAAAAAATGTAAAAACATTCCATATTTCATACCATATTGTAAAATATCTTATTAAAAACAAATGAATTTTTATATACAGCATAAGAAAGCAGGTTTTATCAGGTGATACTCCCCCACACCTAATTAAAGCCATACTGAAAACAAGAATGTTCCCTTCTTGAGATAAACTATTTTCCAATTTTATTTTGTAAAGTGACCAGAATGAATGCTTGGTTTGAACTGATTTCCTTGCCCTCTAATTTTTTTTTTTATAGCAAGATTTTGGTTTTGAAAGCAAGAGGTCACTGAGGTGAAAAACAAAGAAATTAGTTCAAACCAAAATCAACAAATTTCATCTAACAATATTCAGACAAGAAATTGATTGTTGATTTTTTTTTGTTTTTTGTTTGGTTTAAAAAAAATCAGATACTGAAGATGTCAAATTTGTAAAAAGGTAAAAATTGTAATAAAAACAGTTAAAAATTGCAAACTGTTATTAAAACCTAAGATACACCATTATAAATTACATATACACTGTATTTTTTACACTGTAAACCATAAAAAAACATTTCTAATTGACAATGTTCAGTTTGAAATTTCACATTTTACTATTTAAATGATTAACCTGCTTTGTATGTTGCTAATCCTTCTAAATAAAGATTAACAGGGATTAGTCCCAATGATTTTCTTCAGTGAAGCAAAGTGAGTTGCAGATTAGAACTTTCGACTCTTAAATGGGAAGACAATTTGGAAAAGAAATGTTACCTTCCTCAATGCATAAGAAAAAAAAACTCTTTATTTTATCTTCAATGGGCAAATAATAAAATTTGCATCAGTCCTTGAAGCCATTTTGAGATTTCAAAATGAAGCATTTTCATTCCTCTGCTTTTATATACCATGTTCTTTCAGGAGATGGTCAATAACTTCCTGCCTTGTGTTGCTCTAAGTAACCTTTGACCCTTGATCATCACTCTTTGTCCTTATTCTAACATTCATTCATACAAACTTGTTAAGTCAGTTACTCATTTTTTACCTCCTGTTTCTTTTGCGTTCAATATGTCAGATTTTCTCGACCCCAAAAATTTCATTTGTCTCTCTTTGATTGTAAGAATAAGTGTCTTTTAGTTCCTATTTAAATTAACAAGGCTCATTAGTCTCCTTAACATTTCCTTTTCAAAGTTCTTAACTGATCCTTTCTTTAGCTAAATTAATAGTAGCTAAAAAAAAAAAAAAAAAAAAACCCAAAAAACCCCAAAAAACTTAAATACTATAATTGGAGAGTTTGTCTTTCATTTACAATGCCTTAATCAGTTCTAACTATTTGCTTAAGGCACCATTTCTACCAAGGAATGGAATGCAAGTTCAAGCCAAAAGTATATAACCTCCTTAATTAAATCATAGATATAATTAATATTGCTATTGTGTATTTTAGATTTTGTTACTTATGTGACTGAACATTGAAGGAAGGATTTTTCCAAAGTTTGGAATCAATCTTCATTCTTTCAGACGAGTTCATGGGTCACATTCTACCAATGTGCTATACTTACAACATTTTGGATAAGACAGATAACAATAGTAGAAAGAAAGGGGGGGTTAATATCAGCTGTAAATATACAAGAAACTTGTAATAAAAAGAAGACATTCTTCTAACAAAATGACTGCTAAAAAAACCTATTTGCTGTCCATGTATTTACCATTCACAAAAGTAAGCAGAAACTTAGTGGTAATAAGAACTTATACTATATTGCTTTAGTGAATGGTAAATATATAAAATGTGAAACCCTCACAACAGATTAATATCAACAAACCTCTAGGGTCCACAATATAAAAAAAAGAGTTTTTTTATAGCAACCTGAATTTATTCCTTTGGCTAAGCTACCAGAATTCAGAAGAGGAAAGAAATTACTAGATTTTGATCTAATAGAAATTGCAAGTGATATTCCATGTCAAACCATACTTCCCTATGAAGCAATAGAGAAAAAACGCATTAGTTTAATTGGAGAACATGAATTGAAATTGGTAGAGGAAATCATTTTGCAGCAAGTGATTTTACTTAAAGGTTTCATTTGTCATGGGAAATACAAAAAATGATAAGACAAAGGCTGTTATTTAACAGTAGAATTTAAAAGGAGAGTCAACTCAAACTTATTGGGTTTGATTAGAGAGTTGCTTGATTAGAAATTGATTCCTATTTCAACTCAAAACATTCATCAGCTGAATGGTTTTACAAGAGTTGAATGCTGAAGAGAATTCAATTATAAAATATCCAATAACTGAACATTTAAACTTAGACCAAGCTTCTAAAAGCAAAACTACAAAACAGCCTCAAATCTATTGAGGGCCAATAAGAAACTTTAAATCTCTAAAGCAAAATTCATTTTACAAAAAACAAGAAACAAACTAGTATGATCTGAAGATCAATGATGGAATACAATCATAATGTAAAAATGCTTTTTCAAATAATTTAAAAAAAAATAATTTATAATACCAAAATAAACATAATATCCCCCCAAAAATACAAGTAAAAAAAATCCCACCTAAGTTAAAACATTTCAGAGATAAAATTGTTTTGGGCAGCTCATCTGATAATCCAACTCTAGGCAGCCCTGACTGCTAACTTCATAAACAAATCCAACTATTTCATCTCTGAAATGTGTTAATCTGGTTTTGTTCATTATCTTTCATTCTGGTCATCATGAAATTTGTTTTCTGTGAAAGTGAAAAACTCTTGAAATATAAACAATAATTCTAGAAAAAGGCTCTTTTGCAAGCATTCACCAAACCATCAAGAAAAAAAAAAAAAAAAAAAAAAACTTGTGCAAAATTATGCAAGCAGTACAAGAAATAATGCAGTGCTCCCCCATGTGGTCATTAAAGGAGGTTACTAAAGTGGTTAGTGAAGAGGTCAAAAAGGCAGCATGCTGGGTGCCGTAGGCTAGTGAATATTCAACACTTTATTAAAACCACGTGTCAGTGAAACACTCAATAAGGCAGTGCACTATTGTCAGAGGTTAATAATAGGAGGTGCTATAAAGCAGCATACCAACAAATTGGTAAGAGGCACAAAATACAGTGCACTATGTGGTTTCAGTCCATGTTCAACAATATATGGGTTTGTACGAACAGTAAAGTTATCAACAATTAAGTTGCATGATGGCCATAGTAATCAATATATCTCCTGACTCATGAAGGCTTAACAATGTCATGGTCAGTAGGAGTAAATAATGGTCTATATCAGGGGTGGACAAACTGCAACTTCCAAGCCATACACAGCTCTTCAACATTTAATGTGCGACTCATGGAGATATATATATATTGGCCAACTTGTTTTCTCTTCACAGTTAATATAAGGGGTTAAGAGAGAGAGAAAGAGAGAGAGAGAAAGAGAGAGAGAGAAAGATAAAAAAATAAAATTTCATAATTTATTTACCGGGTATGAACTGTAACCCCACTGGATTAAAATGCATGTTTAATGTTTGTGGTATTAATAAAAATATGTAAGACTTTAAATCCTAATTTGAATACTGAAGAAAGAATGGTGAAAGGCAAAGGAATTAAAGAAATTTCAGGTCAGTAAGGGTTACAGAGGAATGTTTATATCTTGTGACTTTCAAATATCTCAAGTTTATCACATCTTTAAGCATCTTACATTAAGCAAGTTTGGCCACCCCTGGTTTATTTCAACAGTCAAATCATCGACCAAGAGGAAAAAAAAAAGAAAAAGCTGTCAGTATAGCAAAGTTAAAAAACTATGCCAAGCAGTTGTTGTCTAGCTCAAGAAGGGAAAGAATTAACAAGATATTTACCGTAGAGAAAGTTTGGAAGCCAAATATGAAAATATCTGGCTCGCAACCTGTCAACAATGAGTAGTAATAAAGTGTAGGATTAATAATAATAATAATATACCATGTCATGAATCTGTGTCAAATGATAACAAAAGGCATTAATTAAATATTTGTATGAATCAGTCAATAAAAGATTTCAGACTGTTATGATGTGTTAATAGGGGAAAGTCAACAGTCTTCTTCCAAATAGTCATTTATAGTCAACAAGGCAAGGGTCAGTAGAGAACAATGGATAAGACTCAAAATTAAAAAGTCAAAAAAAAAAAAAAAAATTCATCTCATCCAAACAGTAAAAAAAAAAATATATATAAAAAAAAAAAATCAATAATGCAATAGAATATGAACAAATGGTCAGTATGAATACTTAATGAAAGATCAGCAATATGTTGTATCATATTGAGGCTAAACTGTAGTAGTAGTAAACAAATATTGCATACTGTATATTTCCATGTATAAGGTGACCTATAAATAAGATGAGACCCAAAATCTAGGTAAATTTTTGTGATTTTATCTGATATACATAGTATAAAACAACCAACTGGGACCCATATGACGAAACTTTAAATGGTGAAGTTGAAACTTTAAATGGCGATGTATATGATGAGCTCTTTGCATCAGATGAGTTATGATCATAGTAATTTTGAAAAGTTTTAATTATCTGTGTGGGTGTCTTATGTTTTTTATTCTGTAATGAGAAATAAAGATTTTCTGGCATCTTAAATTGTTGCTTAACACCGCAGAAAAAAAAAAATGTATAATGTAAGTTATTAAAAAATAAAGTTTGTATGTTATACTAAATGTAGTTCTTTAACATTACAATAATGAATTTTAATTAGAAATATAGATTGTATATTATCCTAAATGTTATTATTGAGAAATAATGATTGGTGTGAACACACCCATAGCTCTACAAATCATGAACAAAAGATTTGTTTACATTACTTCTTATGCTTGTTGCTCAGTGGAACTTTTACAAATTGTTATGTAATTGTTTCTTGCATATTTCATTTTAATGTGAAATCAAGAAGTAAAAGTAGCATTATCATATTTATAACTTTAGTACAGCATTATAATGTTAATTATTTCAACTAGAAATATTTACATTAGTAGTTATAATGCAGTTGTTAGCTTACTGCAATCCATGTTGCAAGCATACTAGCCAACTTATGAGTGCATCATCATAGGATTTAAGGTTAGCTTTTTGTAACTGTTGTATTAGATGATCCCCTATTTGGGGGGGGGGATTTTGAGGATTTAAAGATCGCCTTATATGCAGAAATATACAATAATTTGGTTAACAGGTCAACATTATAGAAAACAGTCAGCACAATACTGAATATTATATTATAGAGCCACGTCAAGTAAACAGTGTGGCTTGTTTTAAATTAATATTCAGTGGATTTTTTTTATATATAAAACTATTGTTTCAGGCGACAAATGCTAAATGTTAATTCACTGGGTTTTAATATTAAAGCTCAAAATAACATAATCGTGCTCAGTAGAAATATCAATATTGGGTATTTTGTTTAGTATCAGTAAAGCATTAAAATTTTATGCAAGCAGTCAGTGACAGACAATGAAGTGCACGGGTTAGTGATGGTTAACAAAAAGAAATCTATTATACCAAGTAGCCAGTAAAAAGTGCACCGTGTCAGTAGTCAGTGAAAGGTTCAGCAAGGCAATCGACAATGTGGTCAGTAAAAGAACAGCAAATAATTGTACCGAGTGGTCAGTAAAATGCAACAGTGTCAAATGCTCAATGAGTGCATGTGTCAGTTAGTGAACATTGCAGTTTAAGAACAAGGCAGTGCACTAGTCAAGAAAGGGTCAACAAACACACATTGGTCAATTGTAGATGATAAATTTATTTGTCCTGCTGACAAAATGAGGCATTCTTTTATTCATGCCTGAGTTATATATATATATATATATATACATACATACACACAATCAAATAGAGCACTGACAGTAGCTCTGATGTCATTGAGCAATAATTATTTAAGTGACAGACAACAAAATACAAAATTGAGTATCTGACGAGGAGGAGACGTAAGCCCTCAACACAGAAGACCTGCTCCCTTTCATTTTAATATCTGGTGAAACCACCAACCTCACAGCAAAACGTTGTTGGGAGTGCCGGTTACATGACTAGCAATGTGATGGTCAAACCAGATATGTGTGACTGCAGCAGCAACTATAGTGTTGTCATCATCGTCAGATTGTGCTGTCAGGGTCAGTCCTCATTCAAAACAACATTTATAATACCAGGAACAATAATGATTATCAAAATCACAATAATAATGGCAATAATCAAAGGTTTTAAATAAAGTAGGCAAAACAAACTGATATTTAAGGTAGAGGAGATAGAAACACAGGAATTCCTAATTATAGCATAAGCAAGACAATATCAATTTTATTATTATCAGATTTGAACTAATTAAAAAAAAAAAAAAAAGTAAAAAAGGGACAAAGGATTAATCGCAAACATTTTGGGGTTTTTGTCTTTAAAGCAAATAAAACCTTAACTAAATACACACATGTACATAATGTCACAATCAGATTCAGACGATGTATTCATCTCACTCAATAGCAGAAGAAAACGTTAGGAATCATTGTTTTTTTTTGTTTTTTTTCTTCAATGATTGATTGTTTCGGTATTCAACTAAACATTTGCTTGGTTTAGGTGTGTATCTTGTGTGCGTGTTTCCGGCATTGTCATTCATCTTAACAACAGTGACATACCTGCAGAAGAAAACTGTTCTGGCAGCCATCTTAGACAAGTACCCTCACGGAAGCATATGCAAAGGGATCAAACACTGCCATAATCAACAGAGTAGATAAAGACCGTCAAAGTCAAGTACTGTCAAAATTATTGACAAGCTGGTCTAATAATAGTCAGAGGCAATTTGAAAGTTGTCCAATACCATCCCAGTCTAAGACTGTTATAATTACTAAGGACTATTCAAATTCAAATTAAATACCATTAAAATTATTAACCAAATGATCAGATTAACAAATACAATCACAATATCCAACTATGATCAATTAATAAATAGCAGTGTTGCCAAATACTTTTAAAATGAAGTAGAATCTTCAAATACTATCAAAATCAATTTCAAAATTACCGAATACAGTAAACAAATGATTCCATCATATGCATATTCTAATACCATCAAAATTATATAAAGATTTGTTATATAGCATCAAAGTCAATAATGGAGTTATTGAATAGTCATAGTCAATGGTAGAATGGCTAAATAGAGTTATAGTCAACTACATAGTAGCCAAATAAACTTATAGTTCAATATCATCACCATTAATTGCAGGGATATCAAAGAGCAAAGAATTGTCAAATACCATCACAATCAATTATTAGAGAAGACTCTTATGGTTTTTAGTAACTTTTATAAAAAAAGGCAAAAAAAAGCTGTAGGTTTTTCTTAAAAATATATAAAACTTTCATTTTCAGATTATTTTGCTATATGAAAATGTTTTTTCAAACTTATTAACAAGAATTCATACTGATCTGAAACATTTGTCTGCTTTTCTTTTTTAATAAGATTTTTAAAAAAAATTTATATATTATATATATATATATATATATATATATATATATATATATATATATATATACACACACACACACACAGAGGATGCAGCAGAAATACCTCCCACATAATGGTAAGACATCAGATCGATGAGGACACCACTGCCATTAATATCTTACCAGTATGTGGGAAGTATTTCTGGGAGGTATATTTGCTGCACTCTGTGTGTTTGTGGGTGTGTGCAAATGTAATAATGTTGCTGTTCTGGGAATAATACATTAAATATATATTATTAATTTCAAATCATATTTGCCTACCCCTCCCAACTTTCAGATCCTATTTTCACTGCCACTATGACAGAAATTGATGATTGTTTCTTTGCTCCAATCATACACACAAAAGATAGATACAAACACTCATAACCAAGTTCCCCTCCCATCCACTGTATACATGTTTCTTGTCAATTTAATAATAATAATAATAACAACAATAATAATAATAATACAAAATAGGGTAGAACTTTTGCTTCTTTACATGAAATAATGAGTTATTATTAACAGCTTTAATTTAAGGTTAGTTTTAATGGGTAATTTTTATAGATTTTTATTGTCATTTTTAGATGTAACTAACAGAAAAGGGTAGGGGTTACGAGAATAAATAAGGGTTATTTTTTGGTTTTGCTTTAATCAATAAAAAAGGGATAATTTAGAAAAGAAAAAAGGTAATTTAGAAAAAAGAAAAAGGGATAATTTTTAAAAAATTGGGGGGGGATAAAAAAAAAAAAAACCAAAAAAAACTGTAAAACCCTAAAAGAGAAATGTTGTCCGTGCCCAGAAAGAGATGGTGTAAATCAGTAAGCCCAGCATGTTAAATCTAACATTGCTCAGACCCTGGGAGCTGTTTTTTTTTTTATGGCTGTTCATGGTATAGTATCCATTTTCAAACTGGTACAGGCATCCATTGATTCAATCCTGACAAAAAGAGAAAAAAAAATATATTAGAATCAGATATTTCTGGAGTGAACAAGTTTTAAATTTGAGACGGAAGAAAAACATTAGATTTTATTGGTTATCCAAACAGTAATTCAATTCACAAAGCAGAAGCAGAGAAACACAAAGATAGCTGGATAAACAAATTTAATCAACACAAGCAAGCGACATGAACAAAGAGGATGCGGCAGAAATACATTGGTGGAACATGTAAGTGGACAAGTTCAACACAACCAAATTAAATATCTTCTGACAGGTCAACTGGATACACTTAATTCAAACTAAGCATTTGATATATATCGGACAAAAGGCACACCAGGAATTAATTTTGAGTGATTATAAGAATTATAATCAAGCCATCATGAAAATCTTATTTCAAACTGATCAGATGATACATATCATTTATAGAAATCTTTCAAAAGAAAAAAAAATTTACAACTGGATTCTCAAGTAGTTATGCAGGTAAGTGAAATGATTTTTTTTCCCTCTCAATCTAGACATAGGTGATGATGGCTGTTATACTTGGCTTCAAATTAAATCTCTTTCTGATTCACTCCACCTCAAACTGTCAGCCAGATGTGAATGCTACAAAAGCAAAACTAAAGATAAGAGTCACTCTCTCTCTCTCTGCAGAGGCTCCAGGCACCACATCCGACTAAAAAAAAAAAAAAAAAAAAAAAAAAAAAAATAAAGGAGCCAATCATGAATGTTGCCACTAAAGTAAAAGTATGGTGTGTCATGATCCACCTGTCTCCTTTTAAAGAAGCCGCTCATGATACTGAATGCAGTTGGCAGTCATAAGCAAGTGGGTAGGATGTCACAGTCACCACCAGTGATCTTGACAATCAATCTGAGACAAGCATCAACTCCAGGCCCTACAAACCATCAACATAAACATTCCACCTTGATCCTCTATATCAACGATACATTTTATTTTCACTTCACCAGGAGTACTTGTTGTTTCGTTTGGTCTTTTGTGCTCCCATACATGTTTATAAGACTGATTATAAGGAAAAATAAGACTTTCTCTATCCACTACCAACTCTCCCCATCTTCTAGGTTGCTTTCCTTACACACAAAGAGACATTCCACCTTGATCCTCTATATCAGCAATACAAAGAATTTTATCTTAACAATTCTTTTTTCTTTTTTTCAATGGCAATACTCTGTCATTTCATTTGTTCTCTCATGCAACCATATGTGCATTTATAAACATGACTCTACAGATTTATTTTCTTTATGATCTGTGATTTATCACACATTTTTCGCATAATGCAGTGGTTTTCTGCTGCATCCTCCACATTTTGGAATTCAGTTTTCCTTCTCTTAGATTGGTTACCACCCAGTTTATCCTATTTAACTAATAGCTAGAAGGGAGAGAGAGAGAAGACAAATTTATACCTTTCTAAAGGGCAGTAGTATGAAAATAAATGCAACAGACTAGCCCAGAATTTGAACCCTGCCTGCTGATTCCACTTTCCATGTCAATATCCATTATGCTACCCTCACATGATTTAGAAAAAGAAATTTCAATTAGATTTTGATTAATTAATTTTAAATTAAAATTGAAATTTTCTTCTGACACCATATTAACATTTATGAATTGATTTTATCCCAAAATATTCCACAATGATCGTCTGTATTTCGTTCTAGATTATTTTATAGCAATTCTAACTAAAAGTGACAACAGAGTAACACAGATTGTTTCTCAAAGATACTTGTCCTGCACCAACAACCTAACCTATTCCTTTAGAAAACACTTTAATTCCCTGTCAAACAAAAATAAAATAAATTGAACATATTCCAATATACCTAACATTTGTAGAGATGGTCTTTACCCATGTTCCCTATTAATTCTTTCATGGCTGGCACAGGACCAAAAAAAAACCCTGCAAACAACTGAAGAAATGAAGTGTGCAGAAAATATTTTTCTGACTTTTGAAATAAATTTTTTTTTTTTTGTTTTTACCTAAAATTAATGAAACAAAAATCAGTTACTTAGAACAATAATGTCTAATAAAAGAAATGACGGATTTGGCATATTGATTTTTGTTTATTATTCACCTATTATTATTTAAATTTATATTTTCTGCCTTTTGGTCTTTGTTTTTTTTTTACATACATTATAAATATATGATGTGAAAATAAATGATTATTTAATCTATTTACATATTATCCTTTTTCATAAAGATTCTCATACAAAAAAATACTTGTGCAAAAAGAATTTTATTTGTTCCATATTTAGAAAAAACCTAAAATAGTACAAAAACAAAACAAAATAGAACCCACTGGACTGCGTTCTCTAGCCTAGTCTATTTGGAAGGACGACACTGAATATAAAATTACAGAGAAAACAACAGGAAATCATCCCACTGTCTTTCTCAAGTGCCAATGATATTATTTTGAAAAAGAAAAACAAGTAAATTTTATGTATCAAATATATTAAGAGGTAAGAAGCTGGCTACTCTTAAGTTATAAAATGAACATTCAACAATTACAATGATACTGAGTTTTCCCTGAATATTCAATGTGGGTAGATATTTAAAAAAAATATTAAAGAAATAATTGTGATATACAGAAAAAAAATATTGAAATAACAAAGAATTAAAAACATGAAACGAACCAGAAAATCTGAATTGATTGATTTGGTACAGTTTATGTTCGGTAATTTCTTCTGTGTAGTCCATCTGTGACCATCCGTCGGTTGACATTTCTGTTGACAATGGGGTTACACCAAGGCCTGTCCAAACCTGTCTTCATTGTACGCTGTTGCCACTCTTTATAAAAGGAAGGCGCCTCACCTGAAAATATGATGAAAGGACAAATTGATAATGTCTTAAGGCCATGTTTAATAGAAGACAACAATAGGTAAAGAAAGGAACAAGGCGGTGGAAGCAAAGAGAGAGAGAGATAGAGAGCAGGCAAGGTGAGAGAGAGAGAGAGCAGGCAAGGTGAGAGAGAGAAAGAGAGAGAGAGCAGGCAAGGTAAGAGAGGGAGCCAGCAGGCAAGGTGAGAAAGAGAACAATCAAGAGAGCAAGGTAGGAGAGAGAGAGAGCATGTGAGGGAGAGGGATGGGGGAGAGCGTGTGAGAATGGGAGTGACGGAGGGAGAGCGTGTGAGAATGGGAGTGACGGAGGGAGAGCGTGTGAGAATGGGAGTGACGGAGGGAGAGCGTGTGAGAATGGGAGTGACGGAGGGAGAGCATGTGAGAATGGGAGTGACTGAGGGAGAGCATGTGAGAATGGGAGTGACGGAGGGAGAGTGTGAGGGCAACAGAGAGATAGAGAAGAAGAATTTCTAATAAAACTGGAAAGTATCACTGCAGGAATTATATTGGAATGTATTAGCATTTATTCTGAAAAAAGTGTTTATTTCGGCTAGATTTTATGAGTACTTGCTCAACAACATCCCACTGTCTCTGAATGTACCAGATACTATCATATAATTTTACATTTCTCTCTCAATTCTCAATGCAATAATTGTTGATCATCTATCAACCCAGCTTCTTCTCAATTTATCCTTTGTAATAAATTTTACTTTATTAGGCTTACTGTAGACCTCCAAACTGATAATAATTTTTGATTCAATTCAAATGTTTTGTTTTAATTGTCGGGTTTACCAAATATTCCAGTTATTCTTTCTGACAAATAAAGTAAATGAACATACAAGAGAATTCCAAATTTCCAATTTAAAATTTAGTTTGTGTTCACATTAATAATAAAACTAAAATATTTGTTTGTAAAAGCAAATTCTATGAGCTATGAGAATCTCTGCCATTATTTATAAGTTGCATATCTAAGTTTTTCATTTTAAGCTGAAAAACAACAGAAAAATACAACAAAGGTTTATTGCTTTGAGTAGAATCTTTCTTATTTTTTCCTCCCTAAAATATATACAGATGGTAATGACTGTAACTGACCTTGTGCTAGGAATGAGATTAGATCACCATTCTGAAGCCATCTGCCACATTAATCTCAAAGCACATGTGCTCAGTTCAGAACAAAAAGTATTCCAAAGGACACCAATTTTTATCCGATTTGGAAAAAAAAAAAAAAAAAAATCAAAAGATTTTCTTTTACTTACATTATTTTTGCATTTTTAATCATTTTCTTTTCTTGTACTCCGGTACAAAACTTAGCTTTGCTGGCATTTAAGAATGAAATTTCCACTTTGCCATAGTTTTTTTTCCCTAAAATATATATACTTATTAAACATAGATCTAAAGTTACTTACTTTCATCCATGTTGACATATTGAGAATTTCTCTCTTCAAAACCTGTTTTTGCATTTCTGCATCTTTCTTCCACATGTGATCTATCATTGATGTGCCGACCCACTGCCATCTTGTCTATGCCATCATCAGAGTCACGAACAGCCTTCATGGTCTGTTTTAACTGCCAACCAAAAAGAAAAGAAAACACTAGTTTTAAATAAGTACATCAATAAGTTTATAGCTTAATGATTCAAAAAGCATTTATCTTGTACAACTAATATATATTTTGCAATAGTCTCCTAACTTACAATTAACCCAATGGCTCGCTATTAATGACATAAATAAGATATTATACATTGAAAATTTCAGATCAGATTTCAGCTATTAAACATGTTAGACTTCAAACTTAATGATATATTCCATGTGTGTGTGTGAATGGTATATATCAAGAACAATATTGGGAAAAAATCTATAACAAAATGGAAAAAAGTTTTCTTGTGATGCATTTTGTCCTTTAGGACTTCAACTAAATTTGTTATGTTGGTGCAACTACATGTGTGTACAAATGAAGGATGCTGGGAATTTAATTTTTTTTTTTTTTATCTAGCTGATGTCATTTAGATTCTTTTTCTTTTTGTTTCCATAACTTTTGATAATGGAAGTTCTGCCAGGAATGGTGAAATATTGTAAGACACAGGGTGCAAATTTATTGTACATGACCTTGGAATTAAGACACTCTCTAAACATTTTTGTCATAGTGAATTGTTTTCTCCTTTGATTAGAGTAGCATTTTTTATGTCAAAATTGTGGCCACTCATTACAGTGGGAAACCAATGCATTTGATGCATTGTTTTGTAAAAAGTCCATTTTGTGTTCATATAATCTTTTATTTAGATTCCTTGAGATTTATCCTATGTATTTTTTTGTGTCAATTATTACAGGTAATCGAGTAAATTCCTTCTTCAGGTTTTAGCCTATTGTTTTGTTTAGTATCGACTAAGTCTTTTATTGTTTTAGATGTCGTAGTAACAAATTTTATTGAATTTAGATAGATTCTTTTCAATTGTAGATTTGATAGAATTAAATGGTAGGACAATATATTTTTTTGATTCATTGAATTTGTCAGGAGGGGCTGTTTTGAAGTGGGAGTCTCTTTTCCAGTGTATTTGTTGCTGCTATAAACCAAACTCACTTCTATTCATATCTTTCGACTGCTATCATTAAATAAATGATGTGTCATAAGTTGAGAAGCTATAATATTCAAAAGAAAATTAGAATCTATTAGTTTCAAATATATTCATTGGTTCTACAGGCAAACTAACATTTACTTGAAGCAGTTTGGCACTTGAAAGGGTTTGTATCAACCATATCAATGATCACTAGCAAGATTCATGAAAGAAGAATATGAAAAAAAAAAACAATAAGATTAACTAAGTTGCAATCAGAAAAATGTCAGAAAGAATCAAGCAAAATCTCAAGAAGGGCAGAGTTTGTATTCTTTGGACAAAGTTGCCAGCATTTCTTCTATCAGACACATGAAAGCAACAATTTTGTTTTTTTTTGTTTTATAAACTCAAACTTGCACTCTAAGTCAATAAAGGTTTTCTGCTGCATCTATGACCAACATGGAAGCCAATGAATCTAAGTGAGAAGAAAGTTATTCTACTGAGAAGAAAAAGTAGAACTATTTCTCAATGATTTCTTCAATCTCACATCACTTTCTTATTCTTTGTAAATCTCAGTTTCAAAGAGATCAATCTAAAAGCATAGAAGGCTATCATGTTTGGATCATTAACTCATCTGGAAACATACTGTCATCTTTGTTGTTCTTGATAACAGCTTCAAAATAAGCCGGTCTCATGTTTTCAAATAGGTTAATATTTTTACTCCCAATTCAATGAAGACTGTCACATTGAAAATAAGAGTTGAAACAATAATAACTCTATTTGAACTTGTGTCCTTATCTTGTTTGTTGTGGTCTTAACATTTGGGCTGTTTAAACTTACAGTCTTCCTTCCTATTAGAAAAGAAGAAAGACTAAGTTTTTAAAGCTCAATCACTATCAATGAGGCAATGGTGAAGGGACTAAAAGAATTGGTTTAATGCAGATAGTTACCTCATAGTCATTAGGTCAATCCCTGGATCAGGCAATGATGAATTAAAAACAATTAACTAACCAAAGACAATGACTTGGCATGAGCAGCAGAAAGAGAACAATCTACTCTCCTTAAATTGAATGAAGAAATCACAAGAAAGAATTTACTGATCCAAGAAAATGTCTCATGATAAATGGCTGAATGAGAACAATGCTAAGTAAAGGCCTATGAGTTTAGGACAACAAATATATCCTTGTCACTTAATTTTCTTTTTGATAAATTTTCTTTGCATATTTTATTTCTGGTTGTTTATATAGCATCCATCAATGCCAACCAACAAGTGGCTGAAGTAAGCAAGAGACAAATGCATAGCAACAGTGAGAAGAGAGAAATGGAGACAAAAGCCATTGTTTATATTGAATATAAATGCACTTATACAAATAACAGGAAAAAACCACAAAAGATGTGCTTTTCATATGTAATGTTTTTTAAATAACATTGGTAAAAAGAGTCATTTTGTGTATATTAGTGAATAATGATTATCAATAAACTCAATCTTCAAAACAGATTAGAAGAATTTCTGCCTGAATTTCTGGGATGAGGCATTACCATTATTTACAAACTGATCAAATTCCTCATCTTTGTTGTCACAATCATAATGTTTTGGATATTGCATCCTCCAACCATCTTTAGGTATTTGCTGATCTGGGTAATCTTCAAAGAATTTTGAACTGAACTCTTTATTTAATCTAACAGGACTAGCAATAAATGAACAGTACTAGAATAGAAAAAGACATCTTCAGATATAGACAGCAGAGCAAGAATAATCTACCTGTGTAGATTAAATAACTAGGCACTAGACTCCAGGAGAGCAACACATGCCACCTTCTTGGCCTCACATTTTCCACCGACATGAAATGGAACAACTATATCAAATCAATAGCTGAATCAGCTGGGTCACTGTGATGTTCCAGAAAATTTATCTTGACAAAAACCATCTTGCACATTTACAAATCTAACATTTGTCTGTGCATTGAATACTGTGTCATATCTGACCTGGTGCTCCTGCTGTGCATGTAGAGATTCTTGATAAACTCTAAAGAAGGATCTACAATGTAATCGATCATGACCAGGCATCTTGACTTCAGTCATTTTTTCACAAATATAACATTGTTTCCCTCTCCCTTTTCTACAAATATTTTCATGGTAACTGATCTGACAAGCTTTTTCCCTTGTGTCCTAAATACATAAATTTAAGTATTCTACTAGATTGGCATCTAGGTCCCACCCTTTTACTGTTGAAATAGCTAAATGCAACCACCACTTTTATTCCAAAAATTTTTTTTCTCGTAATTCCCACCCATAGAACTTGTTTCCGTTTCCTTGTTTCACTGATAACTACAATCTTCAAAAGTTTAAATGTAACATCAATTGTTGTCTTCTACCTTCTTGAACTTCATTTATCTTTTATCCTTTCCTCAATCTTCCCTATTCTCAGTCTTCTCTTTCACTCCCTATAACCGGCTGTATACTAGTAAGAAGCAAAAAGTATTGTTGTATCTAACATTTTATTGGTTGTTTATTTTGATTCCCTTTCATATTCAGCAGCAGTTTCCCATAGCATTTACATAATAGCTTTCTCACTCTTTCTCACTATAAAAATTATCATTGTTCTGTTCTTCCACTGATGGACATTTGGGGCTTAAAATGATTATGAAAATGGTGGCAGCAAAAAAAAAAAATAATCCTGTCTCACTAGTAAGAGCGTGAAAGTGCAAAGAAAATGTTTTTTATCCTTAACCATTTGAGACCAAGAGATTTTGGTGTGATGCCATATCAGTGAAATGTCTTAACAGATGTTGCAGAAGCAACCTCTGCTTTCATCACTCACCATGATCTTGAATCACTATGCAATTCATGGTCAGTGTAAAGAGATGCAAGACAAGGACAATTATTGCAAGATAACACCTGCTCCAAGACATTGCCTGCTAATGGGTGGTTAATTGAAAACATGGCAAGTGAAAACAACAGGAAGAAAGATTAACACCTGCTGCTGTGGATTCATTTATACATCTTTATAAAAAATTATATTGCCTGCTGTCAATGCATATATATATATTTTTGCAGTATAATTGCATATATTCTTGGCAGATCTTCTATCATCACAATGCGGGATACTTAATAATGAAAGTGACGGAAACAAACTAAAAGAAAAAAATCTAAATTAAATCAGCTAGATTATATACCCAAAAGACCTTAAGAACACACACACACATTATATATATACTACCAGCGTTGCCCGTGCTTGATTCAAAAATCATACGACTCATACAGCAATCGCTATCACTTGACTTAAAATATTTTTGCCTTTCCTTGCCTTTAAAGAAGTGCCTTTTGCCATGCTGATGTTGCTACATGCCTTACTTCTTGCCTATCTCACACTGCAAATTTTTTCTAAGCTCTATACTAAACATTAAATCTGTTACGAAAAAAAGAACTAAACAAAATGAACAAAACGATCAGCTTTAAAAAAGGACTCATAACTGGAAAAAAATGAATGAAAAAAGAATGTTAACAACAAATACTTTTTCACACCAACCCAGTTCTGCGGAATCAGAATCAACATTGAGTTTAAGCAAGCGAATGAGCCAGTTGGAGTAAAGTGCCATGCAGATTGAAATTTTTCCCACTTGTGACAAATGCAGCTATCGATTTTTTTTGCATGCTAGTTAACATTCGTGTCAGTCAGCTGTTGGTTCTCACGCTGGCCAATAGAATCTTCCTGCCTATTCATGGCAGCCAGCTATAGGCTCTCCCTCTGGCCAGTAGAAAATGGCTGCAAAGTACATGAAAACTGCCATAGAAGCATGAAAAAAATCGATTATTTCCACTATTGATGGGAGTTGGGAAATGCAAAGTCAGTCTTGTCCTATCCACTAACATGGAGCATATGCAAATCCATCGAAAATTGTGGCCGTGCATTCATTACACACACAAACACACATCCTGTCTTTTATATATATATATATATATATATATATATATATATATAATGTATGTAAAAATAAGGTTTTGAAGATAAAATAAAAAGGAAGCTTAAGGATTTTTAAAACTTTAAAGAAACAGGAAGGAAGAGAAAAGTGAAGACAACAAAGTAAGAGAAAAAATTAAATGGAAGGAAAAAGAATAAAAAGGGAGGAAAAAGAGAAAAAATAGAGAGAGGGGAAAAAAGAAAGGGGAGGAAATAAAATAAACAAGAGATGCATATGCCCGTCTAAACAACCTTAAACACAGTTGGAAATTTGACACCAGTTAAAGTAACCTTGACCTATATTTTAAAATATTAATATCTTGTTTAAATAAGGAAAAATTATATAAGGAAATTCAACCTTTAAAACTTAGGTTTTTACAATTGCTTTTTAAAAGATTAAATGAAGGGTAAAATTAAATTTTGACATCTAAATTAAAATATTATATAATTAAAAAATTTTTTTCATGAAATAAGGCCAAGTATTTCGTAAATTTACAAAGAAATTAATATTAAATATAAATAATAGGTAAAATTTATACACTAATAATAAATAATAATAAATAAATCAAACTTAAGTGAAATATAAATAAATGTTAATTATACATTAAAGTTAAAAAGAAAAACCTTTAAAAAGAGGGAAATATTAAATTAAAAATAACTGACATAAAAGTAATTTGATAAAAACAGCTATTAAAAAAGTGATTTAATGGTAAATATGAGAATTAAATATAAACTAAAGTAAAATATAAAATATAACAACCTATAAAAAAAATGAAATATTAAAATAAAGAATAGAATTAAATATAAAAATAATTTTAAAAAGTATATTAAAAAATTATATTAGAAAAATAAATGTATTAAAAAAGATACTTTAAGCTTCCTTTTTATTTTATCTTCAAAACCTTTTGGTGTAGATAAACCACTAAAGAACAATTTTCTTGTGGAGTGAAATGGTCATTCAAGTGGGGTATTAAATTATCTTTATATGTAATTTATTTATATTGTAAATCTGTAATAAATACATTGAACTCTCTTTGTGGATAAATTTTAATACTTTATATTATTAGGATTCACTTGGATTACTTACCCACAGTGTTTTACATGTGTGTGTGTGTGTGTGTATATATATATATATATATATATATATATATATATATATATATATATTATTGATTGATTAAGGTCAACACCCAAAAGTGACAGTCTGTTTTTATGCTTAAATGTAAGTTGCTGGATGTTGACCTCAATGTTCACTATATCTATAATGTATCTTGATTATTCAGGCTGGTAAATGTAAGTAAAACTGTTTATTTAAAAAACAGACCATTTACTTAAATAAATTGCATCTATTAAAATAACGTATAAACAGAAAATATATTAAATAAATGTTGGACTTAATCCGTTTCATGATTTGTTGTCAATGTTTGCATTAAGGTTTCATGAGCAAATATGGTCATTTGGGAAAAGAGCAAAGATTTGTTGTTTATAAACTGTAATTCAAATTTTGCTAACCAGACACTTTGTGGCTGAATTGTTAACAGCACATCAAATCAAATATATATTTTCCAAGACATTATGAATGTCAGTCCATAGTGTTTGTGCTATAAACCAATGAACACTTAGTGTTATTTTAAAAAACAGCATAGATATATGGTAGCATACAATACAACCTGTTTTGTGATGTATTTTAATTATATTGTGTGCTGGTCATGTTTAGCTTAGTCTGTACTGCAGTATCTCTGATCAAAACCAAAATGGTGGCACCAATGAGAAATTGTCATCAGCATCTTTATAGTCAGTTATTTACAGGCAACAATGGTATAACAATGCATCAGTGAAAGTGTTAAAAGCAATGAGGACAATCATGATGTCAATGTAAAGATACTTATCAGTGATATAACCTCTGAAAAATACTGACATTATGTATGAAGGTGTTTATAGTTAGGAATCTAGTGTTAAAAACTGTAAAGATGAAAACTTCTGTCTAAGGAAAACAATTCATCTTATTTACGTTGAAATAAACAACAGCTAATAACCTTCTGACCTTCAGGGTACAAATGAATTTGATTCTTTAAGAGTAGCAGTCAATCCTATTTGATAAGAGATGTGCTTAATTAATAAGAATAATTAATTACCATTAATATCAGAGTCTAGAATTGAGAACCAAAAGACCTTGAGCAGTTTTTCCTTTTGACAATCTCTTTGCACAAAAATTAACACAGAAAGTGTTTATCTGGACAAATTGTCAGCACAATCAAGATAAAAAAAAATGTTAATGACTTTCTAATCTGTATTTGATTAAAAATATTTTGCCTTCAGCTGACTGTAAATTCATTACACATACATACATATATATATATATATATATATATCTGTGTTGTTTTAATTAAGAATGAAGCACTGTGAAGATATTGCTTCTGTCAGTGTTAAGTCAGTTGAAGATCTGTAAGGAGACATTTAATAAAATTTAATTCACCTCTTTGGTTGTATGAACTGAAAAGAAGATTTTTAGAATTGAGAGCAGATACAAATATGGATTCCTATTCACCATTAAAGTTTGAATATTTCTTGATCTTGAGATTTTCTTGATATTGTATAGATACTGTGATGCTATTGAGGTATACTTCCATTTGGAAATGGAAGCCAATTCAACTTTTATATTAAATATCTAAAGAAAAATCCAAAGAGAATGAAATGTCAAGATGAAACTTATACTTACTCCCCCAGGGGCTGTGCATGTGGAGGTGCTGGCTTCATAAGTTCTGGGAGCACTGTTGCCAATCTTAGAGTAGGTTTTGAAGGTTGACTGAGAATAGTGATAACCACTGGGATCAATTTTGTTGTTATGCTGTAAAACAAAATAAGCTAATTAATAGAAGACAAATAGACGATTATCAATAAACAATAAGTGTGGAGAAACTTACTTGCATTCTTCATGTTTAGCAGCCTATTCTCTTTTTAACATAATCTGATGCAAGGAAATGTTGAATTAACCTAACTATTTGGCTCTTTTCCAAAGAACTGTTTAGACTAAAAAGCAATCCGCAACAAGCATAACATATCAAGTTCAGGCAGAGTTTGTGATTTAGCTGTGCAATGTAAATTTATATTCATTGTGTCATGATTAAATGCCTTTTAAAAAAAAAAAAAAAAATGGATTGAATAGAAGACACACACTGTGTAATTAACAGGCTATAGAGATACAATTGATCTGATTGATTCTATAAGTAATTAACTTTATTTTTATAGCAAATAGATCTGTTGGATTATAAAATTCAACACTTTCCCTTGATATCATTTTTTTCTTATTGATATTGACAATGTTTGGTCAAAAATTCATATTGGGGCTCAAAACTGAGGCTTCAAATTTTTTTCTTCTCTGAATAAGTTCAAATATTCTGGAGGGAGAGCAAAATTATTTTGGAAAATGTGTTAAATCTTTAAAAGAAGACCTCAGAAAAAAATAAACAAATCAAAAAATGTAACAGCAATGTTGACAATCTTCAAAAGGAGAAAATCTAGATTTTAAGAAAATTTCTTAATAGAAAAAATATTATTTTTTTTTTTTTTCATGCATTTTAATTTTAAACAGCATCTATTTTCTTCAAAGATACTATAACCATCAAACCCAAAGCAATAACATCTGAGAATGGATTCCACTAAATTAAGATCTTAAAAGCCAGGTTAATCTAACATAATAGGAGTAGATAGGTTCACCTATTGTCTGGTTCACACACCTCCCCAGGTCTTTAGAACAAAAGTAGAGGGTTTATCTCTTGTTTCCTGTTTAGAAATGGGTTTCTGGTTCCTTCAAAAGTCTTTTTCATTCTTGTTTACTCTTGTGTCTTAGTGGCATTATCACCTTGCTTGGGGTGAAATGATTAAAAAAAAAAAAAAAAATGTTCTATTAAATCCCAAAAGTGTTTTTATTTTCTGTTTCTCCACTAATTTAGTTATCTTTGAATCTTGATGAAAAAGGAGAGATGAATGAAGGAGGAAGTGAAGGAGGGGATGGAAGAGAGACTGATGAAAAGGAGAAAAAATGGTGGGGGTGTAGAGAGACAGAAAAGGAGAGGAGAAAGCAGGGTGGACAAAAAAATAAGAGAGGGAAATGCAGAGTAAAGAGATGGATAGAAGAGTGGAAGGAATGAGAGAAAGCAGAATGGACAAAAAGGAGGGAAATTCAGGGAGTGAGATAGAGAAAAAAAAAAAAAAAAAGAGACAGAGAAGGATAATGAGAAGAGAGAGGTTAACAAAAAGCAAGATACCTTATTATCAACTGCTCAAGTGAACAATAGCATCTGGAAGTATTTAGGAAACCACTAACCCCAACAGTTACCAGTTGACACACATAAGTAAATAGTGGCCTTTGTCCTTTGAGTAACTAACAGAGAAACAGCGAAAATAATCCAACTATTATCCAACCTACCTTCCCACTTGCTCCCACCAGCAAATACTCTTTCCTGGGAAGAAGTAGAGAGAGAGAGAGCAGTTTTCAAATTATCATTACACAAGACCGGATTAATTTGGCCTTGCATTCTTAATAATCTCCATTTTCAAGAGACAATAGACAAGGAAGATTCTCACAGCCAGCCACCCAGCCACTCTTTTCCCTAAAAAAAGGATCAGTTGGCCATGAAGTCTGACTGCAATTGCCTTGATTAGTGAGGAAAACAAAGAAAGTTCAACTTGCCTGTTTAGACTATTTTTTTTTTCTTGGAAATCAAGCAAAACAGTGTTTTCTCTTAGCTTGTAATCAGTGAGTTAAGAAATTTGTTGGTGGATCAAGAACAAAAAAAAAAGTCTTTTCTCTACAACTTCACAATTAACGGATTACTCCTAGGATCCCAATTTCCAAAGGATTTTATTCATGGTTTGTTACAACCAACTTGGTCCACCCTTATTTGTGTCTTGGTTAAAATTTGTTAAAAGGTATAAAACCTTTAATAGGACATGCACATAGTGTAGCAGTTATTGGCACAGAAAGTGGGTTTAGTGTGCCAAGTTCAAATTCCAGCCGAGTCCATTGCATTACAAACATCCTTGGAAAAGTAAGAACCCATCTTTTCTCCCCACCATGAGGTTTCAATAGCAGAATTTGAAAATGAGTCTAAAAAAAGACAACTCTGAGCTTGCAACTTCAACACAAAGACTTGCTTTAGAAACTACAGTAACAGCACCTAGTGTGGTGAGGCTATGATCCAATACTTCACAAGGCAAGGCAGTCTACAGGACTGACATACATAATACATATATATCCTGAATAGATACATATACATTGAAATGAGAACAATATCAGCAGAGAGTAAAATTATAGTGAGAAGGGTGAAATCTAGGATTTATATAACCCTAAATAATTTTTTACTTATTGTTCTATAACCTAAAGTAAGAATTTCAAACAAGAGAAAACATACCTCTTAAGTCTGCTCAATACTTGGAAAATCTGATAAGCTTACAGTATAAATAATAATAACCAACAGCACTCAAAGCAGTTTCAGGTTTATAATAAAAGAAAAAAAAAAATATGAATCCCAATATATATGTTTAGTCCCTGACAAGGTTGAAAATAAGTGTAACAGCTTTTTATTGTTACTATTACTTACCTGGACAGGAAGGTTACTACAAGAGATTTTTTTTTTAAACTAAAGTTTACCTAATACAAGTCTTGAAAGATTTGACCAAAGTGCACACATATCCATGCTTTTCTCCTGTCAACTATTGTAGCATTTTTTTATATTAATGTTCACCCAATATAAGGCCCAAGTGTCACTCAAGTTAGATTATTACTGTGTCATGTTTTATGAGCATAAGAAAAAGCAAAAAGTGCATTTAATAACATTATGTCAGAAAGATGATGGTTAACCCTAAATTTGAAGAAGTCAAAATTGTAATGATTGGGAAAACATTCTGCTGAGAGCCTGTTCCACAAAGCAGCAGTTCTTGGAAAGAAGCTGTCCGAGTGGAACTTACTATAGGAATATGAAGAGAATGAGGATGCAGGTGGCATGTCAGGGCCAAGTTGCAAAGGCTCAGGGTTGATGGAACCAAGGAATGTAGCTTGTAAGAACACATGGCATGGAAATGGTGACAGAGTAGTAAGAGACTTGTGACATTTCATCTGTAGGGGGGAAAAGAGAGTTAGAAGGTAGAAAATAATTCATCACCCACAAGGCCATATAGATGCTTTTGAACTGTATCAAAATGGCCAAGTGAGGCCTGGGCAGCTTCAGTCCAGATATGGCAGCATTACTCTATTTTTGATCTAATATTTGGCTTTTGTAAAAAGAGTATACCAGAGAGAGTCAGACACTTACTCGAGTGGTACAGTGAACTGACCAGGTCAAGAATGACATGGTCATGTGATTTGACAACAGGAAAAAGCATAGAAACATGGATTCATATCACTATTCAACACAAGCAACCTCTACCAAAATTTAAAATCGCTACAATATCTTCGTGTGTGTGTGTGTGTGTGTGTGTGTGTGTGTGTGTGTGTACACATAGCTATTTCTTATTATATAAATAAAATAAAACTAAACTCAAATGAACATGGAAATATCAAGCTTTTAGTGATAATAATCTTTTGGAGATACTTTTTGTAAGTATTTGATACTGAACCTTTATTGGGTATAAAACTGAAGCTAGCAAATAGAGATTTGTACAAGTCCTGATAAGAAACATGCATTTCCTAAAATAGGTAATTCAAACCTTGATCTATCAACACAGCTCCTGTGACCAAATTACTAAAGGCATGTTTTAGTTATAGAAATTTTTTCCTCTGATGAAAAAGAGAATACAGGCACAATCTTTTATTGAGTAGGACTTCTCAATCTAGGTCAGTTGTTATTAATTTACACTGTTCAAGTGGTTAAGGGATAGCAACTCAAATACATGTAACCCGCTAAAAATGTTTATAGCAATAAAAAAAAAAAAGTCAGAAAAAAATCCTTTCAAAAAATTACAGAACCTATATAAATGTCTAGTACATGTCCATTTCATACATGGAGTCCCACCCCAATAGAAAAACAATTTATTTTTCTGTGGCTACACCTTCATTGCACCAGAAAGGTGGGGGACAACTGTGACCTGTGAGTGACACTGGTTCCAAGGACTGGCCAGTTTTTGTCCTTGGATAACACCGGCACCACACATATATAGTTTTTATATAAAATTAACAAATGAGTCCTTCCCTAATTTGAACATCCACCCTTGAGTTAAAACAAACAAGTGACATATTTTTTAGTATGACAGAACAAAGAAAACAAAACACATACAGAAAAAGTCACTGTTCATTGTTATACATAAAGGTATTTACACCTGAGCTATTGTCTTCATCTTTGTTGTTATTATCACTTAGATCAGCAAGCACTTGATGAAGGTCAGAGGGCACAATGGCTGAAACATGATAACAAAGATTAGGACAATAGGGTATATAACCTAAGTAAATGCAGTTGCAGATTTGATGAAAAAATAAAATGAATTGACTACAAAACTGTTCAGCTGTCTAGAGAGATTGTTCTTTTTTTTAAATTTTAAATATAGATAATTGGAAAAAAATATCTTGGCACAAAGATTAGGAGAGTCCTGAAATACATTCACGTGTGTGTGAGTGAGTGAGTGAGTGAGAGAGAGAGAGATTAATGATTTTGCCATTGTGTTTTTCCAAAACAGTAAAGAAACTTCCAACATTCATTCTTGAAGTCAATAACATAAAGTAATAAAAGAAGACAGGCAATCAGTGTTTTTAAAAGAAAGATAAGAAAAATAACAAGAAAATACCAAAGTAAAAAAAAGGCACGATGAAAATGACAGGCTAGAGAAGCTTGTACAAATATAATCGAGCAGTTTTCACTCATTTATTGAATTTTGAAGAGTTCGGCAATTACTAGGTACAACAGCAGGAATTGATTCTAAATTGTTAGATTCCCTGAAAAACAACGTGCTATTAACTCGCAGTCAAGATGCTATTATTGCTGTATCCAGCAATTCCAGAAACTATGCTTTCAACATGGCTACAGGGGGATGGGCTGGAAGGAGCTTTAATGCTAAGCAAAAAGATACATACAAAAGAATGCGTTGTTTATTAGGCTGCTTTAATTTTTATTTTGCAGATTTTTTTTCTCTTCATTGCAAAAACAATTTCCAAAATTAATAAATACTGTTTGGCATCAAAGGGAAGGAGCCAAGCAGAACAGTTCATTTATATACTTGTTCGTAAGCAGAGAGAATGCAATTCTAGAAAAGAGAGACATTACTGCTGCTATTTATTCTAGAGCAGAAGAAATGAAGTGGGTAGAAATAGGCAACTGGACAGAGCAATTGCTTCAACTGGTATTTCAAATCAAGCAGAAGGTCATAAAACTTATTGATTTGGGGAGAAAAAGAAAAAAAAAAAAGAAAGAAGTGATATGAGGAAGAATGGAAGGTTGATATCACCATCGCCTCACTATGGATTGTTGACTAGCCAAGCAAGCAAGCAATTTAAGCAGACAACAAACCCTAAATTTGTTCCTTTCGTTTTTAATTAGGATTAATAGAGAAATGAAAGGAGAGATCGATATGATAAAAATGGGAGCAATATCTTTGCTGCCGTTTTGAATAACATTTTTGTACCAAGTTAGCCACCTGTCCTCAGTTAAGAGGAAGCATTCGCAAAATATAATTTAGCAATATGAAAAACCAAGGATGTTATTGGATACTACTACAAATTAAGTTAAATTTGATGAAAACATATCAACCTAAAATGAGGTAATGTAGCTGAATATTAGACATAAAATATTTGCCAAGTCTATTTTATTTTCAATGATTTATTTTTTTGACAAAAGTATATAATTGCAAAATTATGTATATGTGTGTGTGTATGTGTATAAAAAAAATAAAAAATAAATCAAACTTTACATTAAAGTTAAATATTATACTTCTGAATATTTAAATGTTATATTCTTAACAGACTAGTGGAAATTTGAAATTTGTTGGTGTCTCCAATTAGTATTTCTTATATAGAATATAAATATGATATCTGGCAATAATGCAATAGATTTATCTGACCCTGATTAGTGGTATCTCAATGAAATTCAATAAGTTGATTGAAATTTTATCTTATTAACACACACACACACACACATATATATATCTTTAATGTATGCTATATTTATGGGTTAAAGTATATGTAAATATAAAGCTGAACATTGAAGTCAACACCCAGAGGCAACAGTCTGTTTCATGCCAAAAGACAATATCTCAGCTAATCCATTGTGCAAATCTATATGGTAAGAGAGGAGGTACCTTTATTAGTCATGCAAAACAGAAAATTATTGCCACCATTTTCCTTTCTGTTGATTAGGTATTTTTTTTTTAACTAGAATAAAAAAAAAAAAAAAATAAGACCCTTCCATCTTTCCACGTGAAGTGTATACCAGAAGAACACTGTTGAATATATCAGCCAAAATAGTAACCACAAATTCAAACAATTTTTGAAAGTTTTTTCAGTAACATTTCATGCAAATGCTTTCAAAATAAAGAAAGACATTTTTGTTAAGAAAGTTTTTATAAATTCTTATTTGTCATTACAGGATCAATTCATGCAAAGTCAATAATTTTAAGCATTGCACTGAAATGAGGTTACAATTTCATTTTAAATTAAAGAAATTTTACTCTTCCTTTTTTTTTAAATTACAATATATAAATTAATCACTTTTACTCCTGCAATAAATAAGCAGATGGTTTGTGGCATTGATTTTGTTATTTTGCACTCCAAATCTAAAATGCAAGAAATTTAAATAGTTAAAAAAAAAAAAAAAAAAAAATCAAATCCCAAGAAATAAAAGCAAATCTCAAATCAAATTTAGTCATAAAATAATGTCTATAATAAATATTTTCCAACATATAAAGTTATTCTTGATTAATTTATAACCTGATTGTTTTTGATAAAATTCTTTTAATTGCAGACTTACTGAAATATTATTATAGAAATAGTCTGATTGGATATTTCAAAGTCTAAGTCTTTGAAACACAAAGTTTCTACAGTAAACAGCAGTTGTCGTAGTTAAAGATAGACAAAATCTTATTTTTTTCCATCTTTAACATTTATTTGGTTCTATCTTCCTTCCATAATGGTAAGTGTGGGCAAAAGTAAAATGAATAAAACAAATTTTCACTTAACCAACATCAGCTGACCTAACTTGGCATTTATAAAAATTGAGAATGCTGAAAAAATAGAAATAATCTGTAAATAGTTATGGCTATTTTTATAAAAATATTTTTACATTAAGAAATTAAGTGGAGTGAATATGAAAGATTAACCAAGATTTGAAAGCTATGAGTAAAAAAAAAATCAAATTTGAACAAAGTATATTTATATGAATATGATTAGACAATTATCAGATGAAGTTTTCACTTCAAAAACATTTAATAAAGCTTGGTTTAAAAAAAAAAAAAAAAAAAAAAAAAAGTAGGAAAATAAAAATGAAAATAATTTTTTTTTTTTTTTTTAATTCATAAGTAGTGCTTACTTACCAGAGAATGGTTCATATCAGCCATCATCTTTCGCATATTGTTGAAGATGTCATTGAAACCAAAAAAGTCTTCATTTAATCCAAAGGAGACAAGATCATTTTTACGGTTTGTACGCTCACAGCTTTGGGCTCTCTGCCTGTCCCGGCTACTGACACGAGGGGAGCTGAAACCAAAGTCCATCATACGCATATGACTCTTTGGGAATCTAGAGAAAATAAAAATAGAAAAATAATGGCATTAGCATGAGAAAGCCAAAAATTACAGAGCAACAAGAATCAATGTCAGAAGGTCCTTAAATATAAGAATCCAAATAAAAATGAAGCTAAACTCAATTTTAGTGACATTTAATATACCATGTCTTCTTTCTTTTATGAATATTCAAGTCTTCATTCAAGTCTTTGTAGACTCCACTGGAGAGTATGGGACCACAACTTTCAACAACACTAAAACATTGGTAGTGTTGTTTCCATAACAAGTAAGTTTTTACAGAATGAAGTTGCTAGCTCAACCGGTTTTGAATGAGTTCTTCTCTTAGGTTACCAACCAAGTCTAAAGAGCCTCATCTACCTTAGTATTTAATCCATAGCTAGGAGAAAAGATGGATTCATACCTTTCCCAAGACTATTTGCACTTAAATGAATGAAATCAACTCAACAAGAATTCAAACTCTACTCTCAGATTTCTTATTTGGAGCTGCTTATTCTTAATGGATAAGCGAGTTTGAAATTCCATAGAGGAATAAGCATTCCTCGTTGATTTCATATAAACTTTGCCCAAAGCAGAGAATATATGTTAATATTCATATTATACAGTAGCCATATTCAGTAGATAGTTAAGCCTCTCACGATATTACGAATTTTAATCATCAAAGAAAGTCAGGTGTTCAATTTTAAACTTTAATCAATTCTTTTTTTATACCAGCATGAAGAGTTGAAGAATATCAAATGCACATTTGTTATATTTTAAATGTTTATGAGTTAAATACTTTCAAGAAACTGAATAGCCTCAATATAAACAATTCTGTATTGTTTTTATTCATCCAGTGATATAGTAAGAATAATTAAGTGGTTTTCTCTTAATTCATTAATTAGGCTAAAATTCCAAACAATGCAATAGCGTTATGGTATTTTGTAATTTTGCCTGTATCATAATTTGATGAACTTTTCTTAAAAAAATAATGAAGGGTTTAATTCAGTTTATTTAAAGAAAAAATTGTATATAAGTGTAGTAGTACTATGACTTCTGGAGTCTCCTAGAACTTGTTTTTGTTTATTTGTAAGTTTGTATGTCATGCTATAGCTATAAACTGTTAAATGAATTAAAAAATGCATAAGTATTATCCAATTACATCATTAGCAAATTGAAAAATAAATTTTGTGAAATATTTTGATTTTTTCCTCTTTTTGTGTATTTGGTGAAATCAAATTTTTAGGTTGGGGTAGGGGTGACCTTTTACATGAACTAAAACAAATTAATGCATTTTTCATTAGTTCATTATTTAAGGCACAGGAACATAGGATTACAAAAAGTCATGACCCTAACTATGCATGTTTTGGGTGAAGCAAGTTAAAACCA
Source organism: Acanthosepion pharaonis (assembly GCA_903632075.3). Taxonomy (NCBI): domain Eukaryota; kingdom Metazoa; phylum Mollusca; class Cephalopoda; order Sepiida; family Sepiidae; genus Acanthosepion; species Acanthosepion pharaonis. The sequence goes on along the minus strand of CAHIKZ030000192.1, from coordinate 82,597 downwards.
TGAAATGTTTTTGGTGTTGTCAAACTGCACTTAGATTAAACATGAGCATTATGAGCAACAAGTTTTTCTAATTAATTTCTGGTGCTTAGATTTGGGCAGGCAGTATCATGACATGTCACCACAAAGCTATAATGTTCGTATAATAAATTGAAAACTCAAGTTAAATTTGTATAAATTATATAAAACACCAAAGTTACTTTATCACAAATGGAGTTGTAATGATCCAATTTTAGTGTCATTTCAGGCTACGAGACAATAACGAAATATAAAAGACCATTTCTTTAAAATCAAGTATTGTAAACCCAGTTCAACTTCATTATGAATTGACTATGCCTACAAAGTAGCAGCAGTGAAATATTTGCAATGACAGAATCCACATCAGTGAAAGTAGGCAATTTTCCTTAAAGTCTCAAAAGACAGACCACCATCTCCACAACATTAAAGAGCGATCTTACTTCAAATATTAGACATGTAGACTTGATAAAAATTAAAAATAACCTATAGGTTTCATTTATTTATATACACAATATGTTCATAGATACTAGGTGACAAGATTTGATATATTTGCAGCTTATACATCTTTACAGTGAATATCAGAATTAAAAAACAAAAAACAAAAAAAACTAAAATTGAGTAAACTGCACTAAAAAAATAAAAACAAAGAAATATTTTTTCAAAACAATTTACAAATATTAGATGATGGTAAAAATTCCCAGTACTATCTGTATATAATGTTAGCTTAAAACTTTGAAGTTTATTCATCTCCTTATTGCTTATACAACCAGTTAACACTAGTAGATTGTTATTTAGCTTAAGAATTTTGGTTTGGTTTGTTTAATGGCATATCAACTCCTTATGGGTCATTTAATGATGAAATTTAATTTTCTTGTGAGCTTTGGTAGTTTTTCTAATGTATTTTTATATTTTCATGTTTTGACCTTAGTTTAGGTGTTTACTATTTGCCCATAGCTGGGACCCTCACAGGTGCTACCATCTTGGGTCAGGGTGAACCTGGGAACAACAACAATTAAGAGGAGTCTTCACACTCCTCAAAACCTCCCGATCAGAGGCCTTGCTGCCAGATGTAGTCTATTGTCATACCCAGGATAGTATGATAATAAACTATATCCGTGTACTGGGTAAGACAAACTGTCCAACAGCAAGGCCTCTGATCAGGAGGTTTTGAGGAGCATGGAACCACCTCTTAATTGCTGGTGTTCCCAGGTCCACCTTGATCTGGGGTGGTAATACCTGTTAGGGTCCCAGTTATATGCAAATACTTAACACCCCCAAACTGGGGTCAAAATGTGTAAAAATATGTTTTAATACCAGCAATACGTTTTCATAAAAAAATTATTACCAGTGATATATGAAGGAAAATTATTACCAGAAATAGATTTTTGAAAAAAAATATATTACCAACAATAAAAATTTTGTCATCATTAAATAACCCATTGAGGTTGATATACTGTAAAACAAAACAAATGTACCCAGGATAAGCCTTAAGAAAAATTCAGAAGCTCAGAAAATGGAGTCAATATGAACTTATAAAGAGACAAACATCATTCAGCATTTAAACACTTGTTTTTCACTTGTACAACAGGAAAAAGAAAAAAAAATTAAAACCTATTTTTTTTTGTGATCAACTTGAAAAATGAGTCCCTGCATATTAAGTCAAGGCAACCCTTCCTCTGGAATCAAAAGGAATGTTTTTTTAAACACTTCACTCCAAGATTATAATGCCATTAAGACACAAGGGGCTACTGAGAGTGAAAAGAGAAGGAAAATTTTTACAAGGAACTGGAGACCCAATCCTAAACAGAAATCAAGGAATAAATCTTTACTTTTGTTCAAAAGATTGGGGAGAAGTGTGAACCAAACGTAAGGTGAATAGGCAATAGACAGCATTAAAATCCAGCAACACTGGATTGATATTGCCAAATCTCTGGTCAAATTTTTTCATCCACCTTTTGTACTTTTGCACATATTTTGTTCTTGACTGCTCTCTGATGATTGTTTCTTTTTTTGTTATATTTTTCCATTCATCCCATTGAGTAATTTTTTTTCTTATCATTGCTCTTCCTCCCATATTCTTTTAAAATATTTGTTTTTAAAGCCATAAAAAATAAATGTATTACAAGAATTCAACTGGAAGAAAATTGTTACTAGATTCTGAATAGTCTTCAACATTTCATCCTAAATGGAATCTTTGTTGGATTTAAAGGAAATTGTTTGTTATTAATAACTGGAGACCAGACAAATAGTTCTGGTACAGTGTTACAATGAGCAACTGTCTCATTTCAATGACCTATTGGAATAGAAAATTTGACTAATTATTTTCTTGTAGGACCATAACCATTCTCATGTTACAAACACAAGACAACATTCATGGAACATGGATGAAAATTTCCATAAATGACTGGCTTTACTATCAAACTTGTTAGTCCAATTGCTGCATGTATGACTGCAAAAACATCCCCCTCCCCAAATTTATAGACAAATCCAACAGATGCATGCTGGGATTTCTTCCTAACCAATAAAAATGGATCACTTCTCAGTCTCCTCTGCCATATTTTTGTTTTTTCTTGTCTTAAAGTCAGAATGCTACAATTACTTGACTGTATCACTTGTTGTGTGTGAACACCATTCTTACATTGTAAACTTTTGCCTTATTACTATTGAATTGCCTAGTTTTGTCTTGTATATGTACTGTTTGCTTAGTATTATTTTTCCCTGTACTTTTTCCTCCTTTTCTTATTGTAACTTGGAAAATTTATCAATTCCATTTGTTGAGAATTTTTGCCAACTACACTTAACCATGGCCAATTACTCCTCAAAATAAACCTTAAATGCACAGCTGTTCCAACAAATTGAAAACTCCTTTAAAAAGTCACTGAATCAAAAACAGTTACTTTGATGATTGAATAATGATGCTATGCATTTATATGAAAAATATTAGTTAAAAAATTCTGGAAACTTTTGCATCAATCTAGTATTTTCCCCCCAATGCCTTTTCTAAAAAGGCCTATCAATAAACTGAACTAGAAAGGACTGGCCTAAAACTAGTTCTGTCTAAACATGTCAAGTAAAATCATCATCATGCTGCATTCAATTATTCATGAATTTGCCTGCTTAAGCTTGCTTGGACTTGCATGATTAAAAGATTTGCAAGCCATTGTTTATCCATTCTCTGTTTTTAGTTCATGCATATTTAGATCAGTATCATAATCAAATCAACAAGGCTGATAGTCTTCTAGATATTTGCCAGGGAAAGAAAGGCCCTCAAAGCACAAACTGGTTAGCTATTTTTATCTCCATTTCTTAGCAATGATCAGTAAACTCTATAATAAAGTACCATCCAAAACAACAAACACACTTACTCGACTGTTTAACTCTTTAGTAACCGACCTGGCTTCCTGAATAATCACTGTTTCAGTCATCAGCCAGTTCTGTCTTAATTTAATTTTAGGAATAATGCCACTCTGATGTTGCCAAATTATTGTTTAACTTTACACATTTACAGACAATTTATTTTGTCTACCAACAACACTCAAATTTATAGTCTAGGATAATTTTAGATAGAAGCACAAGCAGGTTAACAAAGACAACTGAAAGGTGCAAAGATGTACCGGAAATGTAATGCACTTTTTATTGTAAAGATGCAAATGGATTCTGTGTTTCATGCAAAATATGTTACTGCATCTTAAAATACCTCCTCAAACCGAATGATATTTATATGGCAAGCTTTACTAGCATTTAACTGAATGCTAAGAAAATGTAAAAAGTTTATTGTACTAAGTTGGAGGAGTCAAGTGTTGAGAAGATTCTTCTATATAGGTCTATTTGAATCATTTTAATTTTAAAATTTTTTTTTAAATTTTGCAACTACAGAATTTAAATCTTTTTCTATTACTTCACTGACAATTTTGAAATCTCTCAAAATATCTTCAGATGTTTGATTTCAGGTATTTACACTCAGCAATGAGGTTGAGGATTGATTGATTTTTACAGTTTATCAACATTTTTTGCAGGTTATTTAAAGCCAGAAAATATTTACAGATTGTAAGAATTTCTTTGGGAAATGATAGCAATTTACTGATACAAGACCTACTAATTAACTCGTAGCTTGGGGAGGGGTGGAAGCGTTGGATTTTTACTTCTCTCCCAAGGGTTTTTGTGTATAAGTGAATATAATGAACCCAACTGGAATTGGAACTTGGCTTTCCAATGTTAATGTATCTATTACACCACCCACACTTCCAAGCTTACAGTAACTGATATTCCCAAGTGATCACCCATCTAAATACTGTCTCGATGCTACTTAATTTTGGTGATTATATGAGAACTGGTATTTCAACATGATATGGTCGTAAGCCATGAAGTGGGGGAATGAGAGAAACATGATGGTGAGAGAAAACTAAAAGCTTCAATTTCAGAACACAAGGCAAGTTTTTTTTTTTTTTTTCTCATCTTTGATACACTTAACACCTGAAGAGACAGAGTACAATAAAAAGCCTCAAAACATACCTTAAAATTTTGTACAAAGAACTTATTGCCACAATGGTCAAAAAAAAAGAAAAAAAAAAAAGATAAAAAAAAAAGCCAAATCCCATTGTACAGAAATACATTTCTAAAAAATTAATGTTAAGCTCTCTTTTTATTCTCTGGCTTTAAATTCATATAAAAGTCATTATCTTGTCTATACTCCATATCTAGAGAGGCTTATTTTCTGTGAAAAATGGATGGAAAAACAGAATGGACTACTTGAAATGGAAATCGCGATTTTAAAATGGACATTTTTTCTAACAATCAGATTTGTCAACTGCCATTTTAATTTGTTACTGTTTGCCTCTCTAGTCCAGACAGACATAAAAGGATGAAGTTAGTAATGTTTTAATACATCTACCTTACATACAGTCTCCCTAATATTTACAGTATTTAGGAACTGAATATTACAAAGTTGGCTTGATTTATTAATAAAAAGAAAAGGTAGTGATAGTGGGGGAGGGGGGAGAGAAAACTTTAATCTTTTCCTTATCACACATGGTAACAGAGGTGGGGGGGACTGTTTGTCATTTCAGAGAGCCAAATCTCATGAATTAGTCTTTTTTCAAAAATTTGAGTTAGTAATTTCAATAAAGTGATCAAACGATAATGTGGCTTTTTGCATCCTGATGATTTTGTGGTGTTACTTTTCTGTAGGTTTTGCCACTTTCACTTAATTCTTATTCGCATTCTTAGATTAAAGACAGAAGTAGGAGGTATGGAATCCTATCAGGTTAGAGAAACTTATCCAAAGGGTGGATGGATATTCCAGCTAGTAAAATTTTTCATTTTCCTTTTATTTTCTTGTTTTAATAACATTTATATATTTTTACACTCTTTCACTAAGTATTATAATGAAGCAGAAATATAATTCTATACTAAAAACGGAGAAAGAAAAAAAAAATGGAATTCCTTAAAATCGGACATGGAATTAAGGAAAATTTGAAACAGAAAATTAGTCCCTCTATTGCTAAAAGTAGCAAAAGCATTAAAACAATTTTTTTACAATAGTAACAAAATGACAAAAACAATGAATTGTACATTAGAAAAGGAAAACTCATTTAATTTTCTCATTAGAAATAATTTACAAAACAGAACAAAAAAGGCTGAGGTAATAATTTGAGCTTTAAATACTACAGATTGAGAAACAGGTGTAAGAGAAAATTGCATTTGCGTACTTGTTTTCAATGTTCAACGTGCAACATTACCAGTACATGCTTAGATTAAGATAATCTCCAGGAGCATTATTAATTTTAATCGGTTAATTTTTGATTTCCTGTTAAATATTAAAAAGTATAGAAAAAAAAAAAAAAAATTTCTGATACTTTTTTTAGTCAAGTAAAAAATTTTTTTTTTAAATGACCTGGTAATTTTTAATGTTACTAACACACAAAATACCATCCAATTGGAAACTTTTCCAAGGAAGATTTTTGTTGAAATATAAAGGGAAATGAGAACTGTATAGATAAATACTAGGATGATCCAAATACAAACTTTACTAAACGTATGTAAAGGGTTTAGGCAATTATGAAAAATCAGGCATTGGGTAGATGGGTGGGTTGATGAGCAAGTAGGAAGAGAGAGAAAGAGAGAGAGAGAGAGAGTGCCATATGGCAGTCATCCAGTAATGTTGCACAACAGATTCTATTGTTAACGAAATCAATTTGCCTCATTGTTGGCTGACAAAATTGGAGATCAACATTAAAGTGTCCCAACCAACAGAGGTGAAATACAAGACTAATAGAATTACAAATATTTTGTGGTTAGGGCAAGGACTGAGGTGATGGACAGACTATGATTTTTTTTTTTATGCTTACATATGACAGACTAAGCAAATTACTTCAAGTCTGGATGGGCTTATATAATAAAGCATATGGAGTTAAAAACCAATATCCAAAATAGATAAATAATACCACAGACATATTTACCGATAAAGAGAGACTATTAACTTTCTGTTATATAGAGAATGTACGGTTTTACTTTTATGAGAACAAAGTATATTTTTGAAAGTATACAGAGGAACTTTAAAGCATCATTCATAATGTGAAAAGAAAAGCTTACAAAATCCACAAACTACAATTTTAATAAACTTAATATAAATTTTGTTGCAACGACTTCAAAAAACAATGATATTTCATTAACACAAACATTGATAACATTAAATCTGAAGCAGGAATTTTCAAAATAGTCTGTCAAAAATGTCCAAAAAAATACATAGGTATGACATCTAGGAATTTAAATAAAAGATTATATGTACTTAAAATGGATCTTTTACAGAACAATACATTCACTGCATTAGCTGTTCAACATAACAGACTTTAATCTAATTTCAAATGAATACAGTTTTAATTAATAGAGAACATTTTTAAAGGCAAAAATGTATTGAATATGCACTAATTTTAGAATTTTCTATGGAAATTTACATTCAGGATCATACAATGTATCTCCTTTCCTCACAAGACTACTGCTAATACAATGTAGGATATTTAAAAACAATAGCAATAAAAATAAAAACAAAAGTGAAAGAAAGCTTTAGTTGTCTATGTTATGTATCTAGATACACCAGATATCAAACATTTAAAAATTTAAATTTTCCTGTGTTTTTAATGTAAAATATATATTACATACACACATAAATACTGACTTCATTAATAAAACCATTATTAGTTTGAAGCAGTTCTTTCTAGGGATATAATGTGTTAGTCAGAATTTCTTTTTCTTTTTGTCATTTGATTACCCACGACAAGAACATCAGTAAGCCAATAGTTTATAGAAAAATATATAATAGATAAATAAAGTCACATTGTACACAACTAATTTTTTTTAATGTAATCTCTTTCCTTATCAGTGCACTTCTCCATTAATCACATTGGCTGAATATTATGCAGTGAAAATTTTAGATCAAAATTCAACCAATAACTTTTAGGCTATGAACTTATTGATCTCCCTTCATGCACTTAAAATAGTACTGAACAATTTTTATCTTTTTACAGGTAAAATAAATAAAAATTACTAATCTTTGGCCAACAAAAGGCAAATGATGATATGAATATTGAGTTGTGACAATTCTAAGTGGGGAGGTACTGTTTAATTTTAAAATCAACATACAAAATGTGTATTCTTTTACTTAGGTCCAAAAAAATATGACTTGTGTTGGTGGCTAATATGAAAATACCACCATAGGCTGAATAACAGATATTTACTAAGCTTAGTTTATTCTGGCTCAAGGCCACTGTAGTACACCACCATGTGTGGATCAAATTTACTACACCAGTGGTAGTTATCAAGCAAGATTAACTTGTAAACCATTAGCCTACAGCAGATCTACCTTACATTTGTCCTTTCTTTACAGGTTTTTATTTTTCATTCTGTTTGGAGAAATATTATCAATAGTTTCTGCTATTTTTATTTGGTTTCTTTATCTTCCTCTTTCACGATCTTAAACAAAATTTAAAAGAAGATTCATCTGAATAGAGATGTCTTTTGAATCTTTGCAATTTCATAAAGCCATCAATTTTTCGCAAACAGCCAACCAAAAAGGATAACTGCATAAGGGTCTCTCTCTCACACACACACACACACACATATATATATATATATATATATATATATATATGTTTTATGTGCACTTTTTCAACTGAATTTTGTGAATTAAATATATGTATGTGTGCCTGTATGAAGAGAAAACTTATTTTAAAATTAACAGAAGCTAGAAAAGGGTCTAATCTCAATTCTCAATTCAACAGGAACATATTTACTGCTAGAGATTAAAGTTTGAAAGTTATTAAGTTAGAACCCCATGGATAAAAGGATAAAAAGGCATGAAAACATCATCAGCACCAATACTATTACTACTACAAAAAATAAAATAAAATAATAATAATAGTAGTAGTAGTAACTGAGAAGTAGGGAAGGAAGGGAGTGGATATCTTAAAACTTCATCAAAATGAATATCGTTTAAATTAAATGTTCCCATTTTAAGCATTTGCTGAGAGCAAGAGAAATCTATGAAAGAATTGGTGCTTGATTTGGCTGTGATATGAAAGGCAGAATTTAAATGAGTAATTTTTAGAAAAGACTGAAAAAAATTAAGGACAAAGCATCAACTAAATAGAGAGAAACATTTTGCATGTCAGATAAAGGGAGAGAAAGAGAGGGTAAAAAAAAATATATATATATATATAGGGGTAAAAAGTACTTGGCCAAACCCACTTCCCAAAATCTGACCAAATCCCAAATTTTTTTAGGAAGAGTTTCTTACGTGAGCTGAGAATATAATCAGCACACCCTTATAGATAAAAGCAGTGGGCTGAGTGTAAAAATTGCATTGCTAGGAAATATAAGAGAGGAGTGTCAATTCATAAGCAAAGTCAATCAAAAGTAAGACAGAGAGCAAGAAAAAGAGAAGAGATTATGTCAACAGCATCTTTGTTTTCTTTTTTTAAGAGTAGTTATAAAGCTCATAGTTAAAAAAAAAATTATGGGAGGGGATTTGGAAGAAAAACTAAATTTTATCCAATACAGAGAAATGGAGTGGTTAAAATTAAAAAAGAAGAAAGAGTAGGAGATAAAATGAAAAGCCCTATCAATGTATACGAATAGAGGTGGAAAGAACTAATGTCTACATAATGCCTAACAAAAAAAAAAAAAAAAAAATCAAAAACAAAAAGGTAGGATTTGAATGAAGAGAGAAGTAAGAAAAGAACAACAAAAAGAAAAAAAGAAAATATTCTCAATTTTCAGAGAAATGAAAAGCGGCAGATGATGGCAGTTGGAATTATGCCGTTAGCATTTGCCGCAGAATTATGTAGGAGGATTCTTTGAGATAATGTGTGCTCATTTTGGTGTAGTTGATTGCCATTTTGCTAAGAAACAGAGTTGTGGGTGATTGATAAAGAAAACGTAAAAGCTGAAGTGGGGGGGGGGAGTCACTTAATAAAACATTTCTACCAGTAAAAAAACATTTTGACAAAAATCATTGGTATTGGCTAGAGTTAAATTCAATCACTTAATTTTTGGAGTAAAATCAAAAATTCTGTAGAAATTTTTATGAAACTCTTTTGCTAACAAGCAAACAGAATATCTAAGAGTCATGAAATTTTTACTTTTAATATTTGGGGTCAGGTAGATCATTAGCAAGAACTAACAGATTTTAAAACTGAAAAATAAATGATTTGTTCTTGGGGAAAAAAAAATTACCATACTCAAAGGTATTATTATTAATAAAACTAAAATAGGACAGACAGACAAAAAGACAGAATCTTTTTCAATTTAGTTAGTGAAATAAAAAGAAAATTTACATTTGAAGAAAATAACTTATTGTTATATATGTGAGTCTGTATAAGTATTGACCTTTGTCAATACACTCAAGAAATGGGGAAGTGTAATAATTTCCTTCATGACTGATATCTAAAATATGCAGATTTGATGTTTTTTTTTTTCTGTCAACTTTGCCTCATATATCCATCCATACAAGCGCCTGTTCCATTTGTAATGAAAACACGGGGGGTGGGGTACACACTAGATGCTATTTTCCAAATGAATACAATATTAATATCCAAATAAAATTCAGCTTATCCCTTGCCTGAAATACTTTGATATTTTCCATTAACACCAGGAGTTAGTGTTCAAACCTAAGTGAAAAAGAGGTTTCAAGATAAGCAGGCCCTCCCCATTCAGAAAATTAGTGCAACAATTTTCTACTACTATTTCCCTCCTGTTATTGCCATTTAGCAAATATTAATATCCAAGTCTACTAATTAGTAAAATTCAAACAACTGTTTGTGTAAGTTTCTTTATAATTATGATTTTTATAAGCTGAAAACTGTGCATAGCAATTCAACAGACAGACCTTTTTTATTAGTGCCAACAGTTGAATTCTCACTGGGTGTCCCACTAGTGCGACTTTGTGTAGAACTAAAAGCTAATTGAAACTTTTGAAAAAAACTTCTACCAAAATCTCAAAGAAACTGGATAGCATTTTCTGACATTTAATTTGAGGAAAGCTGAGCCAAATTTATAAGTGAAATAGAAAAGCAAAAATGAAAAACAAACAATCAAAATGAAAGTAATTTGTTTTATAGCCAAGAAGTTACAGGCCAAAATATAATCATGAGATAAGTAAAAACTTAATTTAGAAATTAATTTATGAGATGGATTGAAAATAGGGTTTGAATTTGATACCTATTTGCAAAAATTTCATTGATATGGCATTCATAAGCTTACTCAGAATGAACCTGGTTTGGGGGCATTTCAGTAAGATGAAATATGGTGAAAAGGAGGAAAGAGAGCAAGTGAAGAGAGGGAAGAGAAAAAGTGAACAAAGAGAGAAAAAGGTGAACAAAGAGAGAAAAAGTGAACAAAGAGAAAGGAAGTAGGAGAGCAAAGAGAAAGAGGAGGAGGTTATGTACCTAAAAGAGATTTTTATAACATAGGAATGGGAATAAAACTTAACCATTTATCTATTTAATGTGTACCTATTGGTTTTATAATTGACCAATAAAATGTTTTTGAGAGTCCCATTATGAGAAAAAAAAAATAAAAGCAAAAATTACAAGAAAAAATTCTGACTGAATGATTCTATCCATCATTCTATATGCTTATAATGTGAAACTTTGTTATGTTAAAAGTGGATGTAATAGACAACACTTGATACATGCTAATCTCAGAAGCCATTGCCATGTATTCTTTCACACTTAGTAACCCTCTGCATCTTGGTGGGCTTGCTTGGGATGAAATCATATACATATATAAATCCTACACATATAAAGATATATAAATCATTACCAGGTTTGGTTGGTTCACCACCTTAAATGGTGGTATATAAGGTATCCATTTGACAAACTACAGCCACTAATTGCCTGAAAATGCATGAAACTAGCAGTTATGGTTGTTCATTGCCTACCAGGATTTTTACTTTATTAAAGCTCTGCTATTTCTTATGGTATCAAGCACTTTTTGGGCAGGCTCTTTTAGAACTGCTCATCTTTTTAAGGTGTTCCTGAAAGAACAGATTCTAAAAAATTCTGAAATTGATCATTTGGCTAAATTTTGAGAAATGGGTTAGGCTGAGAACTTTTTACAAAGTGAAATGAGGTGAAAACATCAAATTAAAAAAAGAGAGCATCAAAAAATAATAACAAAAAATAATAATAAAAAATATTGTATCATTGGATGGTGTTGATAAAATGTCATCCATGAGAGAAAAAACACCATGAGAGAGAGAGAGAGAGGTTCTACCTCTGATAGAAAGACTAACTTGAGTGAAAGAGACAAAGAAACTAAAGCACCCAAAGAGAAAAACTAAGAAATATATTTCTTTTTCTTTTCTTCCTGATTGCTTCTAGCATAAGAACGCAATTCTTTTTTCAATACTCTGAAAACTTAAAATGTAAATTTGGCTCAGACTGTGCAGCAATATTGTCTGACAGTTCAACATGGAAAAAAGTGGAAGGTCAACCTTCTAAAGAAAAATTGATATAATAAAACAGACATTAGAAAATTTGCACACACACGAATTAGACTTTCCTTCTTTTTGATTTTTAAACTTTTCAAGCAAAAGGAGATTATTATACATTTTGAGTTTGTTATATAAAAAAAACATTTTTTTATGACTTGTCAACTCTCATCTCTCATGACATGTCCAGTTCATTTGCAGTGTCATTCTTTTCATTTTGTTTGCAGATTTTTACAGCCTGTCTTTTTTTTTCTAATACTTATAACAGCTATGATTTCATACTGACTCTAGTCAAGTGTAAGGCATCAAAACCACAAAAGAATCACTTGATATGCATATTGAATCTTGTGGCATTCTTGTTCTAGCTGAATAAAAGAGAATTTGAAAAGAAATATATTGTTCTATAGAAAGCGTTCTATAGAACAATTTCCTATCTAAATTATCCTTTGTGTGGAAATCTATTCTGCTGATAGAGTACTATCATAATTCACAAGTAATTAATAAAAATTCAGTTGAAAAATGATATCAAAGTTTTAATTATTTCTTCATTTTCTCATTATAATGTTTATTCCAAACTATGCTAGAAACACCTCCCCAATTTTCTAGCATATAAGATTGAAGAAGTTAATGCAACAACCAACAACAGTAGGCTTGCAGATTTGTGATAGAAAACAATTACTGTGTCAAGTCCACCCAGTTAAATAATACAGTACCAAAGAAATCATGCGGAAACTTGTAAAAATAAATGAACTCCATTACTGACATTGTTCAAATTCTGAAAGCAAATCATAATTGCTGCTTACTCATTCCTTTTCTCATTTTGGAATCTGTTGAACTCAAGAAGCAAATGTCAAACTCTAAGAGGAATAAATAGGAGTCTTGATATATAAATATGTACAGACAAAAATTAAAAAAAAAAGAAGTAGTATATTATAAGTACACATACTTATCTATACACAAAGCCTATCAATCAGTGAATAGCCTCAGTCATAGAGATCTATATAAATAAAACTAGTGCTGCAACAAAGGCAATGCACAAGAGGGCAATAAAAATAAAAAAAATAATAAAATAATTATCTGAGGAAAAATTAAAGATGGAATTATATTATTTTTCTTCTGTCTTATTCTCTTGAAACACAAACTCTCCCTTTCTCTCTATTATATATACACACACTATATATATATATATATATATATATATATATATATATACACACACACAGACACAGACAGAGCATCTCTTAAGACATATTTACTCTCTTTCTTCCATGCAAAACACAATGTCCCATCCATTCATTTCAGCTATTTTCTCCTAACCTTCCTCACCATCTTCAGCATCAACAGTCCAATGAAATAAAACATTGTGGACAAAAGAACCCACTTTGACTTTCATTTCTTAGACATTTTCATATTTTTTTTAAAACAGCTTTTATTTAACTATAATTTAATCCATTCCGCTATCGCAGTGAACGATTTTTATAAATCCAAAAGCTATTCAAAAAAATAATAACTTACTAAAATTAAGCCAAACAAAATAAAAGTCATTTTATTGTAGGCTTTTCGGAAATATTGAAGTCAAGAGAAAGGTCACCTTTAAGTATGGATTTCATAAGAGACAAAACAGGAAATTACTCACTTGATTTTATGAAAAGCAATAAAAATGTAGAGTTTACTTAATGGTGATGATCTTAATTAAATTCTATGTAAAAGAAATGTAAACCATGGAGAGTATTGTAGATTTCATGAGTTACAGTTTGGCTGCTTTAAGTCAGAAATGTTTTCCTATTTTAATGGTCTGATTATTACAAATGGTTTCTCATAGCATTAACCAAGAAAGTTTAATTTCAATTAAATAGAAATTAATATGTTTACATACAGCTTGTTACCCAGAACTATCACTTTGTAGAACAAACTCCCAAGAGGATGCTTCCCTGACCATTACAATTTTACCTTATTCTAGTCTGGGATCAACCATTATCTATCCTACATATCCTGATAATATTCACCTCTTCCACCTCCCTTTACATCCTCACAAATATTAAATTTAGTAAACCTCTACCTTCAGTGCTTCTTGAGCCTTGTATTGAGTGAACAAGAGTATAAATAAAAGAAACCAAAGAAGAGTCTAGAATATAGATCAGCCAAAGATTAACATTTATAAAAAGTAAAAAAAAACAACAAAAAATACCAAGATTCCAATAATATACAAAAATCATCCATTTTTTTTATTAAAGACATCAAATATATGATTAGATTCATTTCATAATTGTGCTCGTATTCTTTTAATAAGTTCTTCTCAAATAGATTCTTCCCAAGAACTACTGTTTTATGGAACAGAATCCCAAGAGCATACTTTCTCGATCACTACAATCTTAACCTTTTCAAGTCTAAGGTTAACTATTATCTTTCCCACATATTTGCATAAACTGTGCTTCCTACTCTCATTGCTCACACAACAATTGTAGTCAGCAACACCTTTGAGTGGTCCTCACATTGTTAACATGACTTAAGAAAAAAAAGTTTTTATCAACTGACACCAACTAAGTCCATAGCCGGATTATCCTATACCTTGCCCCCCCCCAGTTTGATTATAATGCCGATTATTAAAAAAAAAAAAAAAAAAGAAAACGGATTTATTTATTTATTTTTTTTTACTGTGGTTGCATTGAAATATGTGCTAATTCAGTTTGAAATAAATAGTAAAATAGTGACATTTCATAAAGAATATTTTTATTGACAAGCAAAAGATAGCTATTTTAGTTTATTTAAAGAATTTGCAATAATTTTACTTCAAGCTATGTTGTTAAAATATATCACAAGTAAAAAATATTCAAGACCTGTGTGGACAAGTTAGAGGGTCTGAAAGGGTCCCAAAAGGCCATAATCTGGCCCTGAATATGTCCTATAACTTTTTAATTCATTTTTTTCCTCAACATATTAAATTGTGCAAAAATTACTTTTCTCTTTTTTGTTTATGAAATAAAAGGAAAACAGAAAGATTTCACACACCATTCCCCAAACCCTCTAAACTCAATCAACAAGAAACCATTCTTTTGGCAGCTTTTTGAAAAACTGGTGTGAGACAAGACTATAATACTGCCAAATAATTTAAAAAAAAAAAAAAAAAAAAAACATACAACCCTCCCCAAAATATTTGGCAACCCTGCCATGTTTCTGGCATTTGGGAAATTCTAACATTCTCCATTAACATCTCAAACATTCAATACTTATATCTCTCCTGTTCAATACCTGTGTTATACCTGTATATCTACATTAGTTAACTAATCAGATATTGGTTTTTCTCCTATTGCTGACTACTATTAAGTAAATCCAAGCCAACAGAAAAAAAAAGTCAAAACCAATTCGAGTGATAATAGACAACAATCTCGTCCTATCTGTTCTTTTAGTTTGCTGTCTAATTCCGTTGACCTTATTTTCATATTTCTTGATGCCCCCTCCCTAACCTTTATCACTCTGTGCAAAAAGTTTATCCTGCTACCGAAGGTGACTCTGATCCCTGAATTTCATAGCTGTGTTATCATATCCTGCTCTGGCAACAGAAAACACTTTTAAGTGAAATTAACAATAAGGTTACTGCAATTGAAAAGCCTAGAAAAAGAATGCAGTGGCTAGGGAAGTAATATTAATAATTCATAATGCTAAACTCCAAATCCCCTTTGGACTTTCCCTATAAAAGGAGGAAGAAAAATAAATGAATAAAAAGTATTGGCTCTTTTTTATCTATTATACTAAGTAGTAAGAAAGATTTACCAAAGTCATTTGACACAAAATAAATGCTTGAGATTAAGATCCATATAATCTATCATAATCTATCAGTCATTCCAAAACCTAATCTATCCTCTTCTCATCTAAACTAGCTCACTATTATAAATCTCACCATATAGCCATCTTCAAACTTAAATAATATCTATCAATCAGCCACATAGTCCAACAGGGGGGAGTATATTAATCTCCATAAGTTTAATATTTACTGCATCTTCTGAAAGTGACTCGACAATGGCTTAGTTTCAGAAAGTTTTAATATATCCATTCTGTAGATAGTTTCTACTGTGTATGCTTTAACATTTACATATTTTTCATAAAGAATTTCAAATCCATTCTAATCTATAATCGGGATATACTTATTTCTCTTCATATGTTATCTTGCTGTATCTGTCAATCACTAAATCTCCTACTCACTTGCTAAGCTAAAGCATCCTAAAAGGAGCCGTTATGATTGGATGCAAATTGTTTAACACATAGTAATTTCAAAAGTTTTTTTTATTATAACATGGACACAAATTTCATTTTGATTACCTCACAAATGACCTTTGGCCAAGACAAGAATTCACTAGAAAGAGAACTACACTGATATATTCATATGTATTAAGCAGTTTGTATCTGCCTAAGTCAGATAAACTAAGTACAGTTGCCACAACCACATTTTTGCTGCAAGTAATAATTACTCAGTAGAAATACCATTTTCAAAAGTACAAGAGTATTTTTAAAACAAAGAAAAAAGAAACCTAGCAGTTCTGCTTTATCAAGCATTTAATCAATTTAGTTAAAGACATTTTTACAATTATTTCACAAATTGAAAAAAAAAAAAAAAAAGATTTAAAAATACAATGATTTCTTGCTGCAAATATGTATTTGAATGGGTATATCATGTCAGCAGGAAAACTGGTAAAATATGTGTGTGTGTGTGTGTATATTGCATTGAGCATGAAACAGACTGTCATTTCTGTGTTGACTTCATTTATATATATATTTTTTATTTTTATATATATATATATATATATATATATATAATGGCTAAAATTATAGTCAAAAACTTAGATATAAAAAAAAAAAATATTCATATTCTTTTATATATAATTTAAGTCTTGAAAAAGAAAAAAAATTATAAGAACATATGAAAAATATGAAAATCTTAACCACAGCAACTTGTCAGTAGTTTTGAGGGATTGCTGCCCAAATACACTATGTGTGTGTGTGTGAAATTGAATGACAAAATGGTAAGAACTCCTATATGTTTAATTCCTAGAAAATAATCCTAGACAAGTAATAATTTTATTGATAAAATCAGTAATATATATATATATATATATATATATATATATATATATATATATATATATATATATATATATATATTCCTAGTGATGGAACATCATATTGTAATGTAGGTGTTTTTCTAATTTATATATATATATATATATATATATATATATATATATATATATATATATATATATATGACAGATAATAATTACTAGTAAAAATGGGGTCAGAGTATTTTCAATTAACTGGTCTTAAACTCACAATTATTTCTTCAAATAACTTACATTGAATGTAAAAATGTATATCATGCAATTCATGACACCCTGCTTGATCAAGGATTTGGATTTAAAGAAAATGGCCCAATTTTTCAGTTTATAGGTAAAACAAAAAAATAGAAAGATATGTACACAAATAATTTATGAAAAATTACAGTTAAATTTCCATAGACTATACTTGAAATATTTACACTTTAAAACTTACATTTAAAAAAGGAAAAATGTTAATAATTCTTCATTGATCAGGTAACATTTTAAACACTACATGTTCACAACACAAGAATAACTAAGATGATAATTCTTTTTTCATTATAATATTTCTACTTTTTTAGCTTTACACAAAATCCTGAAAGTATAAACTAAACAGAGGACTAGTTCTAGTTAAGTACAATTACAGGGAGCCAAATGAATCATTCCTTCAGGGTATGGTTAAATTAAATAAAACCCTCCTAAGTTTTAATAAATATACAAAAATGAATGCAGCTTTTTTATATAAGCTACAAGAGACCCCTAGACAACACTATCACTACTAAGAGTAAGACATTATCAACAGTATCATAAAAATTGAAGAGGAAATGTTAGTTGGGAACAGCCATTAATGCTGGACCCTGGATAGAGTCTTTACAATTCAAAAAGAAAATGGAATTAAATAAAATAACTGAATAAGGTTTACAGAATTTGTTTATGGGTTTTAGACTTTCGTTTTAAGTTTGGTCTTTAATGATGCTGCATGCAAAAGAAATGTGTGTGACGCACAGTGCAGGACATACGCATTTTTTTTTCCTGAAAGGCAGACACAGTACAAACGAACGGACCAAGAAGGATAGAGAAAGAAAGAAGAGTAAATATCTGGGACTATTGGGACTTTTGCCAGGGTCGGACATAACTAGTCATGTCCTATTATCTAAAACGCCGGCATATATGAAAAGAAGATACAAGCACCGATTACAGAGAAAAAAAAAAGAATGGAAAAAAAATATAATTGGAAATTAAAAATATTTAAATACATAAAGAATCCATGTTTTGTAAAAAGTGAAAATTGCACACCAGTGTCCACGTGACGGTAGCTGCACAAAAACCGTTTATTTTAAAAAATGATACATTTCAATTGTACTTGTACTACCGAGGCTTCATCTACCTGTTCACGGTCCATGGAAACGGTGGTCACTAGCATTGAGCATTGTGAAAACATTTAAAAAACAATAAAACGATATTTTAACAAAGAATACAAGTAACAAACTTGAGGCTTTAATAATTCTATTTCCCAATTTATTTTTACTTATATTTGTGCTGTTTTGTAAATTTGTATATGCATGACGAAAAAAAAAAATGACCACAGTGGGCGTGGGACGTGAAAGACTTGCCCAAGATTTATAAATGCCCGCCCCTAGGCAAGAAACCAAAACAGCTGATTAAATTAAAAAAGTGTGGATCACACAGAGTGAACAAGATTGTTCTTTTTTTCCGTTTTTATAGACAAAAAACCTAAACAAGTTTATGATAACCAATAGAAAATTGATTCTACGCCCTGGGCTTTATCATCATTTACGGGGGGTATGTTATGGGTGGAAGCATTATAGGGAGAAAATTGATTAAACTATCTTTTTGTTGCCTCTTACCAGGAAGCAAAGCTGTGATTGTGTATATTTTTTGTTTGTTTGTAAATGTGTCAAATTTACTTTTTTTATGAAAGGAAAACGCTTTTACTTTTTTTTTTTTTTTTGTTAGCTGATCGATTTTTAAAAAATTCCAATCGTTACAAATCGATTCTAATCAAAATCACAGCCATATTAAAAAAATAAAAATAAATGAAGTTTCACAAAAAAATATTCATTTTTTTTTTTAAACACTTTCCCATGGACCTTAATATATAAAAAGTGTAAAAAAAAAAAAAAATAAAAGACGTAAAATTCAAAACAATTATTAGAAATTATTAAAAATAAAATTTGAAAGTGTGTCGGTTAATGTGGCTTGTGGAATTTTATGCACACACACATATACACATACACTGTGCGTAACAAGTGTCTCATAAAAACTAAAAAGTAAACATTCATTTAAAGGTAAACACATTTTTTTTGGAGATACTTAATAATGGTAAATATCGCTGTGTCTATTCACGTCATTGTTTACCATTTATACACAAATCTGCCTAAATGCAAGCTTCATTATATGACTGACAAGGTGCTTTAATTTTTTTATAATTTCTCATATGATCTTATAATTTTTTTCTTTTCAGTAGATAAATTATACAATTAAACTTTAAAGAAAAAATTAAGATCATATGATAAATTATATAAAAAAACTTAAAGCACCTTCTTGTCCTTGTCTGTCATTTCTCATGTAACATGATGAGTATGTAAAACAACATCCTAGTTTTGTCTTTGTATCAAATTCAATCAAAGCGTATATTTCATTTAACGTGCGTATATATATATATATATATATATATATATATATATATATATATATACACACACACACACAAAGTCTTCCTTTCTCTTTCTTAAATCCACACTAAATTCTATCATATTATTGTGCGTTACACAACTTTCTTTATACATTATTAAATTTTTAACTCGTTATCAGCGACTATCAAATTTTTATATACAGTACGTACACCGTGTAGTAAGTATACAGGTACAATTAATTTGTGTACTTTTACTTTAAGTATAGTCAAGAAGTGTGAATGTGTGCAATTTCAATTATTAGTCATGATGTCGTGTTTGTTGTGCGACTAAAAAACAAATGACAGACATGACCAAAAAGTGAGATGCGTGTGAGTAACGCAGGTAAATTGCGCTTACTTATGAAAAGTTCTGTTGTTTATGATGAATTTAATATCGAAATATCGTACGCAATAAACTTTGGGAAAAAAAGAGAATAATTAAAACTTAAAAGTATCATTAAATAAAATAAAATTATTGTCTTAAATATAAAACACGATCCTGTTTTAGTAATTAACAGGAAAATTTAAATAACGACGGTTTCTTTAATAAAAATTAAAAAAATGGTTTGCGTGTCTAGTTTAAAAGACTTTCCTTTTTCGTAAACCTGATATTTTAAATCTTTTTTTTTATTATTATTAAACAAGGCTTATTTTTTATCAGAATATTGAGGACAGAAACAAAATAAAAGAATTTTAATTTAAAATTAGTCTTTTTTTAAAAGTACGAAAAACAAAACGACCGAAGAAAGTAAAAGAAAAGTGAAAATCGATTAACAAAATAATAATAATGGACTTGCGAATGGAAAGGTTTTTTTTGTTTTTGTTTTTGTTTTCGAGCTTGTTTACAAAAAAAAAAAAATTGAGATGATCAAACAAACAAAACAGACTTATTCTTGTTTCTTTTCTCAATATTTAAACTTTAAAACTTAAAAGCATTTCGAAATTAAAGCTAAAAAAAAAAAAAAACTGATTTTTACAATACATTCACTTTTCTTTCATTCTTTTTTTATTTCTTTTTTTAGTCTTCTTCACTGACCATAATATTCTTAGAAAGTTTTAAACAAACGATTTTTGTTTATTTATTATATATTTTTACAAAATAATGAAATCCGTGAACTTACCTAAAGAAGTCATCTTCTTGAAATTCACTTAGAATAGACCGTCCAAACATTTTTATTCAGCTGCAATTCGATTTCACAACTCAAAACTTGAGGAATCAAATATTATTATCTTTTTTTTTTTTTTAAATGTATGTTTATTATGCAAAAATTGATTAATTAGTTCTTCCGCTTTTTAATTTTCTTCAGAATTGGAATTGAGTTAAAAAAATAATAATGTACGATACTTATGGGGCGGGCTTGATTTTGGTAGGTGTTACTATTTGTTTGGATTTAAAAACACAATCAGGCACTAGGACAAGGAACCGTGCTGTGCAATGTTTGGTGAACAGAACAGCCAAATGCTGATAGAATAAACAATATTTTAATAATTGTATTTGATTATCTGGTGGTAAAATTAAGATCTGATTGTTGTTTTTGTTTTGTAAATATTGCTCCTGTCCTGCTGCCCTGTGTCAGTACCGTGGAGTGTAATTTGCTGTGGCTTGCCTTCCTCCTGCAACTACTAAACGCTTCTGCCTTCGCCGTCGGAAAAGCCGGAGTTTTTCCCTTTTATAGTAGCAGCGAAGTCGGAAAATAACGGAGATTACCGAAAGATTCCGATCAAACAGCGGCCACATCAAATTACCTTGGTAACGCCCCAAACATAGCCTTATACGGAATGTGACACCTGCGAAACAAACCAGGCCATTAGTCAATTCAAACGTAAATTTCAAATCTCAGCCAATCAAAATTTACATTTGTTGATTATCATAAAATCATTGAAAAAATAATAATATATATTTTTACTTTTGTTTTTTAAGATGAAACAAATTGAATTGTGAATAGAGTTCTTATTTTGCTAAAGGGAATGAGGTGTTGATAACAAAGTTAGAACCTTTCAATTTCATTGTTACACTTTGAGAAAACAGAAACACCAAGAATATACCATTTTTTTTTTTTTTTTTTTTTTGCATATCTATTTCTAACGAGATACCTATTTGTGCGTGGGTAATTCATGATGAAGCCATTTCATTGATTTGCTGAACTATTACACACAGACACACACACACAAAGGTTTGTTGCAGTTACACACGCAAAAATAATTATACATACATAACAGTAACACTAACAAACAGCTATGTGTGTATGTGTGTGTGTGCGTGTGTGTGTAAAATTTCGGGTATGAATATGAAAATATATCTATAAAAAAAAAAAAATAAATACAAAAGAAAAACTTTTCTTTACCATCATGTTTTTTTGTCCAGAAGGGACTTTATCAAATAAAGCAATATTTTTTTTCTTCCACTTTATTTCCGTTTATAAATATCTCTGTTGTAAAATAAAATTCTTACATTTACTTACCTTGATAAAGTCCCTCAGGTGAAAAAAAAAAAACAAGTTGGTAAAGAAAAGCTTTCCTTTTGTCTTTATATAAATATATACACATATATATATGTACACAAACATAGTGCTGGTGCAAGGCTCTTATATGATATGACCCCACTCTGATTCTATGATACAAAACCTCCACCACTCTACCACATCTCAATTTTCATATAAAATACAAATTTTATTGAAAGTTAATTATGTACAATAATGAATCCATTTTACATTCACTTACGTGCTAATACCTTTGGGAAATGTATGAATCCTCTTCTTCTCTCCCCCCTCCCCCAGCTATGGGTAAATAGCAGAACAGACTGGGTTCTATAGCCTTGGATGGCAACTGGCCTACCACAGAAAGAAATGGCAACCTACTGCAGGAAAAAATCTGCCTCATCAGTCATGTATCTTTTGATACATGATCACCTAAGCATGTATCACATATGGCACATAACTGACTGAATGGATCATATGCAATATAGGTGAACAATTCAACTAGAAAAATTGAAAATAAATACAATGTATCTAATAAATACATTATAACAAATCATTCCATCTTAAATAAATCAACAATGTTTTGCAGTAAATTTCAACATCAACTTGAAATTTTCCTTGTTAATAATTTTAACACATTCAACATTATAGATAAAAAAAATATTGAATTTTATATAGTGTTTTTTTTAAACTTAGCATGAACCAAATAAATTCACAGTTTTACAAAAAAAAAGGGCCCCAGAATGACATCAAAATCTGCAAAAGTTTTTCATCCTTTTAAATAGTCAGTTGTGCTTAGTTTAATTTGTAACATATATAAATGTAGGTAGAAAAAAGCAAATGTTGATAAGATAGCAAGGGGGGGGTCACAAAGCACTATCTGGGGGTCCTTGGTCAGGATGTTTGGGAGAATAAACACATCATATGTGTGTTAGAAGGACAGAATCTGAACAAAAGTGGAGAAAGGAAACAAAGTAGAAATGCTTTTTCAACTTTATTCCTGGAGGCCATAACGCAACATATCATACCATTTTGGAATCAGACCAACTCCGTGAGCAAATTAAAAACATTCCAGGCTAGATCTAGACCTGCAATCCTGAAATTTTGGATACCCAAGTTTTCATTACAGTGACTGTTTTGGATTCCAGTCTTGGCTTCTACTGATAAAAACAATTAAAGGGACACAACTCTCTAACTTTCAATAGCTCATGTTCAAATGAAGAATTACTGTTCTCAAATTACAGTGTTTCAAAATAAAATTGCACATGTTTTCAACTTTACTCTTACAGGCCATAGCCCAACATACCATACCAATTTGGAATCAGGCTGACTCTGTGAGCAAATAAAAAACATTACAGGTCGGATCTGGATACGCAATCCTGTGATGGTTTTTGTTGATTTTTTTTGTGATGTTTTTGCACCAAATTATTTCTATGATAACAATTTTTATAACTTGGAAATAAACTTGGAAATAATTAATTGTGAAATCTAGCAAAAGTCATCCATGGAATAAAAATAATTGTTTGTATGGAAAGTAAGGACCTACATATATTAAATTATCTTTAAATTAAGTGACGGCAGAAGAATTATCATTGGACTTTTAAAAGGTAAGCTTAAATATTAATGCAATACTTAAATGCAGCGATCAATTTTGAGTTCTTCCGCAGTTTATTGTTGCCTTTCACATCTACTCCATCCCTACTCATTGTGATGAAGGCCAAATCAAATTACACCCTCCACAGGAGCTAGCTTAAATGCCACCTGATAGCAATGGCTTTTAAGCTAGTATATATATATATATATATATATATATATATATATATATATATATAAGTATAAGTATAGCAGTTTGTGACTGGTTGAATTCATTCCAAGGAGTATATTAATATATATATATGAAAGAAAAACAAAAACCGTTGATGGAACCAATGGACAACTTACTAGAGCATAAAATGCTTATCCAGACGGCTTCTCAAATAAAAACAATAATAAAAGAAAGAGAGAAAAAAGGCCTAATGACAAACTTACCTATGAATATATAATATCGCATATTGAGTGCTACTGTTAGTAAAATAGTGCTCAATGTAGAATAACAGAGCTATAATATACATTTTCTTTCCTGACCGGTAATACAACTCTGAGTTTCATGCACAACACAATCTTCAAGTACTGATTGATAACTAACCATTACATAATTTTAATTTTGATATATATATTAAACTATATATCAATATTTAAATTATACAAACTTTATTTTCTTACCAGGAACCTGAACAAATTTTTAAGCAATTTCTTATTATTTCTTTATAGATATATATTTTAGGAAAATCTATAACAAAGTGGAAAAATTTTTTTCATATGATGCATTTCTTCCTTTAGGACTTCATCAGACTAAAACAATGTTTATGCTGATGTGATTAAATATGTGCATGAAGGAGAGCGGGGACATGTTTTGAGTATATCATGTAGATGAGTTTATTTTGTTTCTATTTCTTTTTGTTTATGCTTTTATCACTTTTGTTATTAAATACACTACACTGTGATAATAGAAAATCTGCCAAGAAATATGATATGCCCAGAAACAGCAGATTTTTAAATGGCTAGATTATATATCCAAAACACATATGTAAAAAAATTTAAATTTAAAAATTCATATTAAAAATTTCAGCATTCACTCTCCTTCATGTGCACGTGAAATCATTTTAACATAAACATTACTTTACTCTAATGAACTGCCAAAGGCTGGAACACGTCACATGAAAAAATTTCCACTTTGTCATAGATTTTCTTAAAATTGTTCTTGATATATAAAGATTTATATATTGTTTACATGTAGGTAAATATATTCATAAACTCTGTGTATTTCATCAACAAAAGCTTATTCAAATATTTTTTATGGAAGAAAACAGACAAGTTATAATTTTTATAACTATTAAATATGTTTTTCTTGCTGATGGATTAGTTTCTGTATTTTGGTGTTGAAGGTGCAAAGTTCATGTAAATTCTTGTAATGGTTCCAAACTTTCAAATAGCTCCAGTCATTATCAAGAAAAGAATTAGATGAAATTCAAAATCTGGGTGATTGTTTGCATCTTTGAAATAATTTTCAGTTTTTTTTTTTTTTTGTCATATGGATGTGATGTTATTTCTTTGAGTTTTGTGGTGTTATAGGGTTAGATAATGTTAATTCTGAGTACATATATATATCTATCTATCTATCTATCTATATATATATTCTGATTCATATATAATTTCCTCCCATACAAACATATATATATATATATCTGTAAAAAAAATGTTAGAAAAATTAATGACAAAATAGAGAAAAATAGGTTTAAGAATTCAGTATCCTCCCCACCTTCATTAGCATGTGTAGTCACATCAACAGAAATATCACTTTAGTCCAATGAAGCCACACAAAGAATTTTTGCCACTTTAATTTTCCTTATATATATATATATATATATATAAACAAACTATAGCAAATATATATATATATAAACAAACTATAGCAAAAATTGTAAAATTAGCACATATAAAAGATGTTAACTTAGTTTATTTACTGCTAAATAAAAACATAAGCCATATAAGATGGAAAGCGCTTTTTTTATATAATATATATATATATATATATATATATATATATATATATATATATATAAAACAAACTATAGCAAATATATATATATATAAACAAACTATAGCAAAAATTGTAAAATTAGCACATATAAAAGATGTTAACTTAGTTTATTTACTGCTAAATAAAAACATAAGCCATATAAGATGGAAAGCGCTTTTTATTTAACAGCTGAACATTCTGGCTTTATAAACGTATACTTTAAACAGACTATATATATATATATATATATATATATATATATTTGGTTGGATAGATGTGAGTTTGTGACCCTGGGTTTCACGCTTTAGCGATCGTCAGACAAAATATATATATTATATATACACACACCTCTTTATGTATACTAATTATAATTTATAAACTTTCCCCTGCTCTAAGATCGACCCAACTCTTTTTCCATTAGTCCTTTACATTCTTTTATGTATTCATTTTAAATTTATTTTTAAACCCCATTTTATTCCTCTTTTAATTTTAAATTAATATTTCATTCTTCATATAACCCCAAATTAATAACATAAGGTTAATATTTGCATTTAATTTCATAAAACTTCTTCACTTTAAGACAAATACCTTCCACCCTCCCCTGACCTCTGTCTTATGCTTTTTGTTTGACTGAAACACTGAAATAGATAAATTCTGTATTAGTTTTTCGACTGTTTTCTTTTTAGCTTTCACAGTTAAATTTCCATTTTTGACACAAACTCAGTTCACACGGGGGTTGATAAGACAGACAATCAATATCTTCATCTGCTGAAATAGGCTATTCCCCATATGAGGTGATTTTGGATTTTGTTTATTGTTATTATTATTATTATTATTATTATTATATATATATTGATAATATTAGTGATCAATGTATATATATATATATATATATATATATATATATATATATTTATATTTATATAAATAAATTCCCAAGAGGCTAGAATCCAGGTAGAAATCAATGTCCAGGACAGAGTAAGAATATAATATAAAATGCTCAAACACTAATATTCCATGGAATATTAGTGTTTGAGCGTGTTATATATATATATATATATATATATATACAGTGTATAAAATATATGTATTGTATGTGTATTTAATATATAGTTTGTATATATATGTAAAACATATCAATTGTGTACTGTATGTATATATAGTCTGTGTATATATATATATATATATATATATATATATATATATATATATATCTGTATATATATATATATATATATATATATATATATATATATATATATATATATATAAAGACTGATTTATGTTTGAACACAATTTTTATGTTTTAAGATTGCGTTCAAGCATGAAACAACTTGTTGCCACTTGGTGTTGTGCTCTGTGCCCACACTGTTTATATTTACATATGCTTTATCCTGGATACTGAACACCTTTTATCCTATTTTTTTAATCATTTCAACCCAGGCAAAGCAATAAATCTACTAAGACACAAGGGGTTACTGTGTGTGATAGAATATGAGAAAAAGAAAACATTATTAAGGCGAGAGAACAATAAAGGAGAGGAATTAAGAAGACAGAAGATAGTGATTGATATTACATTTAAATTTTTGAAAATCAAAATTGACTGGAAAGCAAGAAACTGGAAGAGATTTCCACAAACAAGAATTGTGAGAGGAGAAACTGTTACCATAGAACTTATGGTCATATTTAGCCATTTTAACTATAAAATGATGAGATCTTGTTGCCAATTTAGTAGTGTTTAAATTCATAAAGTCTAGGTATAAGAGGAAAGTGATATTTATTCTGTTTAATACAGAAATGTCGCACATGGCCAAAAAGGGGATTGGGGAAAGGATGGTTTTCTTCTGTCTTAACTATAACTTAGCTAGCCGCAAACACTGACCCAATCGTACAAACAATATTCCTTACACAAAAACAACACATTCATACGTACCTTTTTTACTACAACCACCAT
This sequence comes from Acanthosepion pharaonis, assembly GCA_903632075.3. Taxonomy (NCBI): domain Eukaryota; kingdom Metazoa; phylum Mollusca; class Cephalopoda; order Sepiida; family Sepiidae; genus Acanthosepion; species Acanthosepion pharaonis. The sequence goes on along the minus strand of CAHIKZ030000192.1, from coordinate 54,761 downwards.
AATACCTCTTTGTCTCTATGAAAATACTAACTAGTCCCCATATTTACAATTCATTGTTTGTGGAGGGAGGGGAATAAAACAACAATAAAACAACAATAAGTATAAGAGGAAAGCTCATCAGAACAATTACCATGAAAATATTTATAGAGAAGGCACAAGGATTATGGTGGTGAGAAAGAATCTGAGCATGCTGGTGTGAACTATATACACCTTATATATACATTATACATGTAACTTATATATAATATGTAGCTTATAAATGAATACTTTACTTAGATCTTCATTTTTTACAAATTGAGCTTTTTTTATATGACCTGAAGATTGCATTCAAGCATGAAACAGACTGTGTTCACTTTTATATTTATATTTACATACACTCTATCTCTATCTATAAAAGGCAGGATGTGTGTGTGTGTGTAACAAATGCACAGATGCAATTTTTGACGAATTTGCACCAAAATTCACATTCCCAAGTTAGCGAGAAGGCCAAGACCGACTTTGCATTTCCCAACTTCCATGGATAGTGGAAATAATCAATTTTTTCATGCTTCTACGGCAGTTTTCATGTAGTTTGCGGCCATTTTCTACTGGCCAGAGTGAGAGCCAACAGCTGACTGACACAAATGTTAACTAGCATGCTAGCATGCAAAAAAAATCAATTGCTGCATTCGTCACAAGTGGGAAAAATTTAAATCTGCATAGCACTTTACTCCAATTGGCTCATTCACTTGCTTAAACTCAACGTCGTTTCTGATTCCGCAGAACTGGGTTGGGTGTGAAAATGTATTTGTTGTAACATTCTTTTTTCATTCGTTTTTTTCCAGTTACGAGTCCTTTTTTAAAGCTGATCATTTTGTGTTCATTTTGCTTAGTTCTTTTTTCGTGACAGATTTAATGTTTAGTATAGAGCTTAGAAAAAATTTGCAGTGTGAGATAGGCAAGAAGTAAGGTTTTTGAATCAAGCACGGGCAATGCCGGGCCATGCTGCTAGTCATTGATATAGAGCACTTGTACTCATAAATATAGCATAACATAAAACAATATTTCATCATATATATATATATATATATATATACACACACACACACACACACACACACACACACATATATATATATATATATATATAAAGAGAGAGAGAGAAACAGTATGAAAGGAAGAGAAAACCAGATAAATGAAACTTAACATAATTATCTTGTTAGCCAACTGTTTTTCAATTTGTTTTTCTTACTGTAAATTAAAAAAAAAAGCCATTTCCTTTCTATTTAGATGACTTGTACCATTTTAAAAGCATCTGACAGCAAAATGAGTGCATCATCATGTTCCATAGTCCTAGTCAGACCTCAGAAGCTGAAAAATTAAATCAGATCTGAATAATAAAGAATCTTTCACACACACACACACACACATTTATGCAAATTTGGGCAGTATCTTTTCTTTTAATAATCTTTCCTTAAATATGACAGACAAATTAATTTTTATTTAGTTTAATTCCAGCATTCTTCCATTTTTCCATTTGGTAGGAGTAAGACTGTGCAAAAATTGTTCATTGTTTCTATTGTCCGAGATGCTTTCGATCACTTTAGCCATTTTCAAGGGAGTTTGTTTTAGGTGTTGTTAATTTCTTTTCATGTTTGACTATTTAAGATTTATTTTTGTGTTGTTTTGAATACTCATTCGAGCATTTATTCCATATCTTTGAGTGTCGAGCACAGCTGCAATTTGTGTTAGTGCCCTTTGTTTTTTTTTAAAAAACTTTCAACAAACCATTCCCACTGTTAAATAAAGTGAGGTTGATAGTAGCAGAAAGATGTTTAATATACAGGGCCTCTTATGGTGAGATGTTTATATATATATATATATATATATATATATATATATATATATATATATATATATATAAATATAAAATTATTTATTAAAAAATTATAACATAAATATGTTATAAAATCACTACAAAAATAGCCATTTTGTTTCAACACTTCTGGTGTCTTATCAAGTGATGATGTATATATATGGGAGGAAATGATATACAAATTATAAATTTTATATACCATATATATATTTATATAATGATAAGATAAAGAAAAATGGGAAATGTTTATCAATCGAACATGTTTCACTTTCATTAAAGCTTCATCAGAGATTGACATATGGGGGTAAAAAGAAAGAAATTCTGGTATTTTTCTTGTATTGTATGATTTTTATTCAGGTTTCATGAGCATTCAACTATTTTAAACCAATGTTAGTATAACTTGTGATTTATAATACCAGAATAATGTTAGGAAAGCTATAACATAGTGGAAAAATCTTTTTCATGTGTATCATTTCATCCTTTAGAAGAGTCTAAAGTGATGTTAATATGGATGTCATTACAAATTTGCACATAGGAGAGGATAAACTAAATTGAATTGGACCAACAATATACCCAATTACAAATTTAAAAAAAAAAATTTAATTTTAAAGATTAAAATCTAAGTGTCCCCTTTCCTTCATACGCAAGTGTAGTTACATCAACATTAACATTACTTCAGTTGGATGAAGTCCAAAAGGATGAAATGCATCACACAAATATTTTTTCCACTTTGTCATTGATATTCCTTACATATATATATATATATATATACACACACACACACACACACACACACACACACTGATGATCACGAGTGTGTGAAACCCATGGTCGCAAACTCAAATAAGTACAACTAAGTATGTTAGCTCTATCACTGATATTGACCACTTTCCAATAAGTACTGTGCATATATAATATATAAATAATATATAGAGAAATTACACACACACACACACACACACATATATATATATATATATATATATATATATATATATATATATATATAAATAAAAAAAAGAACAGTAAGATATATAATCCAGTGTTCTTATTGATATTTTTTTTTTTTTATTTTTTTTTTTATTTTTTACAAAAACAGTGCTCAATGTAAATTTACAGAGCATAGATATAAATATTATATATTATAAATATTATATAGTTATTACTGTGTAGCAAAAAAACTATATTTTCAATCAGTTAATTTATTATATTTATATATATATTTATATATACATATCATATATATATATATGTATATATATATATAAATTTATATATACATACATACATATTTTATACATATATATATATATATATATATATATATATATATATATATATATATATATGGGCATGTGGCCTAGTGGTTAGAATGTTTGCATTCTGACAATGAGACCCGGGCTTGAATCTCACCATGGCTGATTTGTCAGGAAGGAGACTTTCTGATGTTATCAGACTGGAGGGGTTGATCCTAGCATGCAGCACCTTTGGAAATTGACTGAAAACTTTACTACGGGTTGACCCAACCCTTGTGGATGAAATTGGGTAGATGGAACCCTTGGGTGCTGTTGATAGCTGTGCTAGCACAAAGTCACAAGTCATTGTGGCCGAGGGCTTGAGCGTGCTGGCCTTGTTCAAATTGTTGATCACGCTAGATAATACACTCTTTCCCAGAAACTGTAACTAAGGTCTGCTCAGCATAGTTGCAGTATACACCCCAGGTGGGCTCTGTGGGTGTTGAATAAATACAAATGTGCCTGAGCAAGCGTCTGCAATAGGGATTGGCTAGCTGCCCTAGTAGACAGGTATCCTTGAATAAGGGTGGCCTGCTACACACACACACACACATATATATATATATTGGGAATGTATTAAATTTGACGTATTGTTATTGTTAATTTATTTTGTTTAAACATTATTTCTGATGGATACTCATATTAGAAGTAGAAGTTATATATATATATATATATATATATATATATATATATATATATATATATAGGCAATTGATTTATTTTACCAATCTGACAATATTTCTCATTAATATAAATATTATGTTATTGTGTACACATGTTTGAGTATATATTTCTGTTTATAAACAAACATTGCATTACTGTAACGATCTCCATGTCTGACACCAATTTAAGTTTGCCAGAAGAAAGGCAATACAGGTTCAATTCCTACTGAGATGTACATATTCTTTAATAAAACTTTCAATGGTCTAAGCTGGCAGACATTAATTTCACTGCTTGTAAATAAACATGGATATCTAACCAAACACATGTATTGACTAAAATAATATTTATAGTAATGAGAAATACATAGGAAATAATTCTATATGTTTAGTTTATTTACTAGGCCTCTTATTCATCAACTACAAAAAATAATTTTATGTAACAAATCCACAAAGCTTATAACTAGTTGGGCATTTGGTTAAATTACCTCTCCCGGCTTGTATTTCTTATGAAAGTCGACTGTCTGGCATTTATGTACATTTATTGTAACCATTTGTATCAGTCTTTAAGTTAATATCTGGATGCTGTTAGATGTCAACTCCTGGCCATGACAGATACCTAAGATAATAATTTCTAATTTTTTCTTTTTCGCTTACTTTGAATTTAACATAGGTTATATTTGATTGGTTGATCTGAGTAAAGCCCACAACCTTATATATTTTTTTATTTAAAAAACAGGATGCATTTTGCTTTTGAAACCAAATTAATTGTTCACTCACCAGTACTTTACAATCGCCTGAAGAGATGCATTGTTATATGTTGAAACAACTGCAATTGTGCAGTGATTTTGATATGTTTTCAGTGTAGTATCCTAAAATAAATATACACACACATATATATATATATATATATATATATATATATATAACAACTCTGAGTTTCAATAACACTAGCACTTATGTGTGATATATATATATATATATATATAATATTAGTGGTCAATATATATATATATATATATATCGGTAATATTAGTGATCAATATATATATATATTATATATATATCGATAATATTAGTGGTCAATATATATATATATATATATATATATATATATATATATATATATATATATCGATAATATATGTGTGTTCAATTATATATATATATATATATATATATATATATATATATATATATATATTATATATATAATTTCCAAGAGGATAGAATCCAGGTAGAACTCAATGCCCAGGACAGATTTCATACATTTCCTCTCACACTTGTTTCCCTCCCACACATACACTCTCACTAAAATGTTTTTTTTTATACCAGGAGTTATATTTTCCGATTTTTTTTTGAATTTGTAGGTCTGATGATTTGGATTGTGATTACGATTCCAATGTAATAAATTATAACCATGGAATATTAGTGTTTGAGCCTTTTTTATTTCATATATATATATATATATATATATATATATATACAATTCAAAAAGTTTGAGGAATTTTTTTTTTTTTTTTTGATTTAAAAAGTATGGGTGTAATGAATGTCGTTTTTTGACGTTGTTGAACGTCAAAAAACGACATTTATTTTTGCACCAACCTAATAGTTGTTTTGTACCTTAAATAAGAGAAAATTATTATTCATGGTTAAAAAAAGTGAGATGTAATTTTTTATTAGAATATTTTATCATGACAAAAAGAAAAAATGCATTTTATGATTAAATTTTGCTCTTGTCAAAATATCCTCCTTTTGCCTTGATTACTGCTACACAAACTTTTCCAAATTATCCCTATAATATGCTCCATTCATCCCCACTTATATTATTTCAATGTTCCCTACACCTTGGGAACTAAAGCAACTCCAAATCATGAGTGATCCACCTCCAAATTTTACTGTTGGGATAGTATTCTTCAGCGAATATTCAGTACCCTTCTTTCTCCAGACCTTTGCCACAGCATTTCTGCCCAAAAGTTCAATTTTTGTTTTGTCTGACCAAAGTAAATTTTCCCAAAATGTTGCAGGTTTGATACAATGTTTCTTTGCAAAATTCAGTCTAACAAGAATGTGATTTTGCTTAAAAAGCGTTTTTTCCTTGGAGTCCTCAAAAAAGTTAATAACTTATTGTATCCGTACTCACTTTTACTCCACTTACTTCTATTCATCCCTGAAGTTCTTTATGCGTAACTCGGGGCTCATTGCCAATTTTTCTTACCAATAATCCTGCCATACATTTCTAGGTTGACCAGAGCTTTTTGGGGGACAAATGGAATGACACATCTTCTAGTGACAAACTATCATACCAACTGAACTCAATGACACATTTAACTGACTACATATCCTCCTATAACTAAGTCAATTTGTATGATGGTCAACAATACGTTTATGGAAGTCTTGATCAATTATTTTGGTTTTCCCCATTTTATCAATGTTTAAAGGATGGTTGACAGAAATCATTACAAAAAAAGTAATCATAAAATTAATTTGGAACATTCCAAAAAACAATCCCATCCTAATTTGGAACATTCTAGTAAAATTTGAACACTTTTATTAAAAAAAAGCTATTGTAAGTAAAAAAAATATGTTGTAAACTTTTGAGTTACTAAATATCGGTTTTTCTTCATGGGATACTTTTTTGAAGTTTTTATTTGACTGAATACCTAAATTTCTGTTCTATGAGCAGTAAACGTTTAATATAACTGTATTAAAAATACCTAAAAAACATTTTTGTGATGTGTTGTAAACTTTTTGTATGGCACTATATATATATATATATATATATATATATATATATATATATATATATATATATATATATATATATATATATATATATATATATATATATATATATATATATATGTATATATATAATATATGAGGAAATATAGTTTTAAGGTGTGCTATATTTATGGGATAAATTGCTCAATATCAGAGATAGCGCGTATGTAAATATAAATATAAAAGTGATCATTGAAGTCAATGCTCAGAGGCGACAGGCTGTTTCATGCAAGGTGGCCTGACGATTGTGCCTAGTATGAAACAGCCTCTAAGTGTTGACTTCAATGTTCATATATATATATATATATATATATATATATATATATATATATATATATATATATATGTATAATTGCGTAGGTATGCAGAAAATAGAAAAGAACACGTTGGGTGCATAATCCGGGGTTCCTTAGTATTTTTGTTTTTATTTTTAAGAAGACAGTGCTCCATACAGAAGTAGAGCTTATAATATAATAATATAATAATATTTTTTGTTTAAAATATGATTCCTTCTGCTACATAAGAGTTCTCATGTTTCAAAAACGAGAGCCGAAATATCCAAATAATTATTAAAATTAAGTTGGATTGTGGTGTTTAGTCCCGTTTCATCTTCAAGCAAATTTTAGGAATAAGCTATCTGTCGGTTTACGTGTATTTTATATATAAATATATATATATATATATATAAATATATATATATATATATATATATCTATATATATATTTTTATCTATATATATATATATATATATATTAAAAAAATACATAGGAGAAATTTCAAAGGACATTTTGCAAAACAATATATTGATGTGTTGGTTGGCCATGAAGACTGACCACAATTTTGACATAAAAAATGCTACCCTGATCAAAGGTCAAAAAAATTCACTATGACAAAAATGTTTGGAGAAGGATCAAGGGGTCACAAGGTCATCCACAGTAAATTTGTGCCCTGGCTTAAAAAACATTTCACCATTCCTGACAGATCTTCTGTTATCACAGTATGGAATACCTAATAACAAAAGTGATGGAAAAAAAAAGAAAAAGAATCTAAATGAAATCGGCTAGATTATATAAAAAATTTATTTTTTTTAAATTTAATATTTCTCAGCATCCCTCATTCGTGTACATGTGTAGTTGCATTAATATAACAAATTTAGTCCAATGAAGTCCTAAAGGGCGAAATGCATTACACAAACCTTTTTCCACTTTGTTATATATTTTTTCCACAATAATGTTCTTGATATATAAAACTTATATATCATTATATCATATATTACATTCACACACACATATATATATATATATATATATATATATATGTATACGTTTGTATATATATATATATATATATATATATATATATATATATATATATATAATAATGGACTCTCAGTTTCAATGTATGAGGATCTGACAGCTTATTGATTCAGTTATGAAAGTTTGTGCGATAATCTTAAGTGGCATTTAAGACCTGCTAGTGATTTACAAAGGAGGCCACATATAGAGCAAGTGTGAGGATTGTGAGATGAGATCACTGTTATATATATATATATATATATATATATATATATATATATATATGTATATATGTATGCATCACTTTGGTAATTTTCTTTCTTCCTTTAATAAGGATACTAAGAAACTTGGCCATAATTATGAGAGGATCCTATTAAAAATAAGTAGACACAACTTGTCTAAATTATTTAATGAGACATGTCATATATATATATATATATATATATATATATACTTTAAAAATTAGGAGATCAGTTGATTCTTCTAACTTGGTTTCAACCTTACAGTATCTTCAGGTAATCGCCTGAGAATACCATGAGGTTGAAACCAAGGTAACAGAATCAACTGATCTAATTTTTTAAGTTAAATATTTTCCATGTTATTTTTTATTTTTTTCATGTGTGTATTGAGCACTTTTTAATATTACTCTTTCCTAGTTTAATTCAAATCTGACCATTAACCTTTTATGGATTTTATATATATATATATATATATATATATATATATATATATATATATTTGGGTGAAATATTTATTGTTTGACAAATAAGAATCAATCATCAGGTAAACTAATTTTATCTCTGGATGACATGAAAGTAATGTCAGAACCAAAAGAATTAAGGCAAGAACTTCATCTCATCCTGGAAGATTGGCTTAGAAATGACAAATGATAACAAGGCTTAAGGATCCAGAATAGAGTTTATGATTAAAAATCACTCTGATCCTATTTATAAAGTTCATGATCACAGTGATTATTCCCATGATCAGATCTCTGCAGCTGTTTGTTTAGGTCAAGGTAACCTGATGGAGCCCATCTCTTTTCAGGCTGCTTTTGAATTCCGAGTTTTCCTTCAACTAGACAGTTCACCCTATTAAGGCAAGAGAGCCCAGTTTGCCCTGATATTTAAACCATAAAAGGATGAATTCTTGTACAAAGTGAATAAAACAAACTCAATCAGAATTTGAACAAAATACTCTGATCCCACTTTCTCTACAGGTACTCTACCCTTGCCCTTCCTTGCCTTTAAAAGAGTGCCCTTTGCCGTGCTGATGTTGCTATATGCCTTACTTCTTGCCTATGAATTTTTTCTAAGCTCTATACTAAACATTAAATCTGTTACGAAAAAAGAACTAAACAAAATGAACACAAAATGATCAGCTTTAAAAAAGGACTTGTAACTGGAAAAACCGAATGAAAAAAGAATGTTAACAACAAATACTTTTCACATCCAACCCAGTTCTGTGGAATCAGAATCAATGTTGAGTTTAAGCAAGCGAATGAGCCAATTGGAGTAAAGTGCCATGCAGAATTAAATTTTTCCCACTTGTATCGATTTTTTTTGCATGCTAGCATGCTAGTTAACATTTGTGTCAGTCAGCTGTTGGCTCTTACACTGGCCAATAGAATCTTCCTGCCTATTCATGGCAGCCAGCTATTGGCTCTCACTCTGGCCAGTAGAAAATGATCGCAAACTACATGAAAACTGCCATAGAAGCATGAAAAAATCGATTATTTCAACTATCGATGGGAGTTGAGAAATGCAAAGTCAGTCTTGGCCTTCTCGCTAACTTGGAGCATGTACATGTAAATTTTGGTGCAAATCCGTCAAAAATTGCAGCCGTGCATTCATTACACATGTGCACACATCCTGCCTTTATTATATATATATATATATATATATATATATATATATATATTATGAAATGGACAAAGTCCGACAATTATTTTAAGACATTTTTTAAAAACAGTAAAATTGACCTTGCTAACTGAAACACTCCTCTGTGACTAAATTGGTAAAGCATGTCAGTGTAGGATACAGGTTCGATTCCTGTTGGAGGACGCATATTTTCTATGAAAATTTCTTGGACTTTCAGGCCAGTAAATGTCATTAATAATGTTTATTATATACAGGGCATTTACTTAAATATTTGTATCTATAAAAAAGAACGTATAAACATAAAAATGTCTTAAAATATATGTATATATAAATGTTATATATTTTTGCACAACTATTATAATAATATATTAGAACACAATTAAAAGGTTTGTTTTAAAGTCAGATATTATTTTCCAAACAATGTAATATACTAAGCATCCATTAGTCCAAAATAGGCAGTACCATCTCGTTGGGGGTAGTGGAAAGATCTGGAAGTGGTGAGAAAAAAATGTGGGCAACCAAAAGGTTGCAGCAGTAATTTTGAACCACAACATACACCACCCACACACATTGTACCTGAAGTGTATGTTTGTCTCCACTTTACAATGTATCCCATTTATATAACAATTATTACAGGAAATACTAATTTACACATTTGATGTGAAATACTAGCACCAAGAAAATCCAATCAAATGTTGGCTATACATTTGGGGAGATATTAGAGTTGTGTTTTGGTACACAATTTATTTATTTTTTTATTTACATGATAAAGTGACATTATAATTAATTTTTATATGTTTTTTTATTAACATGATAAAGTGACATTATAATTAATTCTTATTTACTTTTTATTTACATGATAAAGTGACAATATAATTAATTTTTATTTATTTTTTATTAACATGATAAAGTGACATTATAATTAATTCTTATTTACTTTTTATTTACATGATAAAGTGACAATATAATTAATTTTTATTTATTTTTATTTACATGATAAAGTGACATTATAATTAATTTTTATATGTTTTTTTATTAACATGATAAAGTGACATTATAATTAATTTTTATTTATTTTTATTTACATGATAAAGTGACATTATAATTAATTCTTATTTACTTTTTATTTACATGATAAAGTGACAATATAATTTTTTTATATGTTTTTTATTAACATGATAAAGTGACATTATAATTAATTTTTATTTATTTTTTTATTAACATGATAAAGTGACATTATAATTAATTTTTATTTATTTTTATTTACATGATAAAGTGACATTATAATTAATTTTATTTACTTTTTATTTACATGATAAAGTGACAATATAATTTTTTTTATATGTTTTTTTATTAACATGATAAAGTGACATTATAATTAATTTTATTTATTTTTTATTTACATGATAAAGTGACATTATAATTAATTTTTATTTATTTTTTATTTACATGATAAAGTGACATTATAATTAATTTTATTTATTTTTATTAACATGATAAAGTGACATTATAATTAATTTTTATTTATTTTTATTTACATGATAAAGTGACATTATAATTAATTTTTATTTATTTTTTATTTACATGATAAAGTGACATTATAATTAATTTTTATTTATTTTTATTTACATGATAAAGTGACAATATAATTAATTTTATTTACTTTTTATTTACATGATAAAGTGACAATATAATTTTTTTTTATATGTTTTTTTATTAACATGATAAAGTGACATTATAATTAATTTTATTTATTTTTATTAACATGATAAAGTGACATTATAATTAATTTTATTTATTTTTTATTTACATGATAAAGTGACATTATAATTAATTTTATTTACTTTTTATTTACATGATAAAGTGACAATATAATTTTTTTATATGTTTTTTATTAACATGATAAAGTGACATTATAATTAATTTTATTTATTTTTTATTAACATGATAAAGTGACATTATAATTAATTTTTATTTATTTTTTATTTACATGATAAAGTGACATTATAATTAATTTTTTATTTATTTTTATTTACATGATAAAGTGACATTATAATTAATTTTTATTTATTTTTTATTAACATGATAAAGTGACATTATAATTAATTTTATTTATTTTTTATTAACATGATAAAGTGACATTATAATTAATTTTTATTTATTTTTTATTAACATGATAAAGTGACATTATAATTAATTTTTATTTATTTTTTATTAACATGATAAAGTGACATTATAATTAATTTTTATTTATTTTTTATTAACATGATAAAGTGACATTATAATTAATTCTTATTTATATATTTCTTTATGGACACGACACTGTATATGCTGGAAATCCCAATCCTTTCAAAGATGATTTTGCTGAGAATTCTATCTTGTCAAGAGATGTTCAGGATACATCAAAGGCAGCACATGTGGGCGGTGTTTAGCTTTTGTTCCTGTCTAGTATGTATACTTAATAAAACCCAGTATAGCTGTATGTACTTATGTACATTCATACATAAATAAATCTATTACTGATATAAAGAAGCACCAGGCACCTGCATAGATATATCAATATATCAGTAACCAAATGATTAAAAATAAGCATTTGTACTTATGTTTCAACATAAACTCCTTCCTTGTCAATGTACTTAGTTCATTAGTGAATATTGATTACATGAATATATAATTAGTAATAAATAAAATTAAATGCTTACTTAACTGATCCCCATAATTATTATATATTATTTTGCAATCAAGTCTCCTGAAGAGTGGATGCAATCTCTGCAAAACCCAACCTGGGTATGACAATAAACTACATCCGCATCCTGGGTAAGATGATAAACTACATCCAACAGCAAGGCCTCTGATCAGGAGATCTAGAGGAGCATGGAACCACCTCTTAATTGCTGGATCCACACTCCTCAAAACCCGGGGTGGCATCACTTGTTAGTCCCAGCTATGGGAAAATTGTTAACACCCAAACTTGTATCAAAATACCATAAAAGTGTAAAAATAGGTTTTAATACCAGAAATACTTTGTAAAAAATGTATTACCAACAACAATTTTTGAAGGAAAAATTATTATCAGTAATACTTTAAAAAAAATCATTACCAGCAATACAAACAGCTATACATTTTTTGAAAAAAAATATTACCAGCTATACATTTTTTGAAGGAAAAATATTCCCAGAAATAGATTTTTGAAGAATAAAATATTACCAGCAATAAAAATTTTGTCGGCATTAAATAACCAATTGAGGTTGATAAAACAAAACAAACCAAAAAACCAACTCTGCAAAACTGAGTAGGCATAAGATAAGTGAACATTAAATTTTATTTGTGATTATTAAAGCTCTTTCTCATGATACTGAGTAATATAATTGCAAACACAATTGGTTGATAAGTAGTAAAAACCAATTAATCTATAATTACAAAGACTGCTTACCTTAAAAGCATTATCTTTCTGAAATAAACAGGTTGGCATTTTTTTTTTTTTGGCAGTGGGACAATCTTTGCTATTGTTATTAAATAGGACAATATACAGTGAAAGTTTCAGATCAACATTCAGCTAATAACTATGGAGTAAGCAATGACTTCATTGTCCCACCCTTATATAGTATTACAATAGTTAGTAATCATCTCATAAACCAGTCTATGAGAGTAGTTGGTTTAATCCTCAAGAGATATTCCACCAATGTATACTTAATAAATCATATACTTAATAAATCACTATATACGCCCTTGTGCAAATTAATTGAAACAACCACTCTAGTTTCCTTTCTTTACCATACAGTTAGTTTTAGACACACTGGAGTAACAGGATATAATCTATTTCTATTTTCTCCTCAGATTAGGTTATTTGCAGTGGTGTGCAGTAATATGAAACTATTTTCGGGGTGTATGATGAAATCTGTTTGGCCTTGAAAAATATTGCATTATCCATGATTGCATAATCCATGATTGCATAATCCATGATTGCATCATCCATGATTGCATCATCTATGATTCCATCAGATTTTCATCACGCCAAGACACTATTGTCTCAACTGTCGATTAGTTGTCCCATGACCATTGTCTATGATGGACATTACTCCAAGCAAGTGTATGAAAATTGTAATGCTGCATGAACACACTGGCAAGCCTTACCAGTGAGCAAATCAAAGTACTATAGACTGGCCCGGAAACTCTCCAGATTTAAATCCAGTTGAGAATCTGTGGTCAATCTGCAAGGAACGATATTGTAGAATGAACATACGAAGTACTAACAAGTGCACTATGTCATGTTTCATTAGAAAAATACAAAAAAAAGTAAATAATAATGGAATTCATTTTTTTCAATTAATTTGCACAAGGGTGTAACTGTTTAAAGAAAACTACAGATACATTTATTGATACTGTATTCATGAAATGGTCAGCAGATCTATCAAATGAATCAGTTTACTAATTCAATAAGTTCACCAGACATCCCCATGACTGTAGCCTTGAGCCAGACTTACCTATGCTTAATAAATCCTATTATAATTGTTCCTCCCTTCATCAGTTCGCACAGATGTTATGTTCTGCCAATACCTCATAAATAATGGGCTATTCCATTTTGATCAGGTGTAAAAATGGGGGAAGCAGTACTTGGTTTCAGTGAGAAAATGAAGGTAAGTAAGAACAGAAGATAAAAGTGTTTAATATCCACCAAAACCCCATAAATAATCCATTGTGATTGCATGGAAAGAGGAGAAAAGATATTACTTGGTTTCAGTAAGAAAGAAAGAAAGAAAGAAAGAAAGAAAGAAGTGTTTAATGTCTCCTACCAGTACCTCATAAATAATGGACTATTCTGTTTTGATTGTGTGGAAAAACACAAGACACAAAGAGGCTATTTGGTTTCAGAAAGAAAGACTGAAGGGAATGTAGAAGTATTTAACAGCTATTCCAATGAAATGGAAAAAGTTCTCAATTTCAAATCTTTTCATTTCTATCCACTTCTTAAAATAAAGACCAGAATTCATATTTATGATTGTTATTGCAATAATTTGTTGAAGTTGTTAAGCTCAAATATTTAAAGATGCGATAGGAGAATTTCTATAGATATTTTATTGTCATAGAACTCATCATGAGCTTACCCAATCAAAATTTGAGAATTAAGTTTCATCAAAACAGTAAAATAGGAAAACCATGAAATTTTCACTGGTTAAAATTAGTACACTATTTACATTATTTGGACTAGTGTCCTCATCTTTGTTGCCATATTTATCACAACATTTCGGCCGTTGTACGCGCCAGCCTTCTTCAGGTGGTTGGAATGTCAAACTGAACCCTTTATTTTGCTCACTGGGGTAGACTGTTCTAGTTCTATGTGCAATGTCTAATGGATGTCAGTTATCAGTTATCTCCTGTTAATTTCCCTCTCCAAGTTCTCCACCACCTTAACCAGTTATTGAATTCACACGCTTTGGGTCCCGTCATTGGATCTAACTAACGCCTTTATCCACTGTGCCATGAGAACATTTGAGTATGAATTTCTAGGTATTATAAACCTAATGTCTTCAGCAACCATTTTTTACCAGTGCTCATATTGCAATTTTTGCTGTTATCATTGCATGTTTTTTACCAGAGCTCATATTGCAATTTTCATTGTTATTATTGCTTTTCTCTGACACTCCTTATTAATGGTTCCCATATTGTATTCATGTCTATGCTTGGTCAGCTCAGGAGAATTTTTTGGCCTAGCATATGTGCTGATTCCTTAAGTTTACAAATTTTCTAATAATGTTCTTTGTCTATGATTTCAACCTGATCCCACAGAGGGCAGTGATCTCCCTTTTCTCTCCATATGTGGTCAGCCACGCCTGATTTTTCCACTTCCCCTTGTGTTACATCTTTCTGGTGTTTTTGAAGCCTTACCTTAAGTGGGCAACCTGTCTCCTTTTTATATTTATTTCCGCAGCTATACAGGATGGCATACACACAGTCTTTAGTCATGTTCTCCTCTAGGGTGTGTGTGTGGGGGGGGGGTCATCTTACTTGGGAGAGATATCTGCAAAGTGTCATCCAGCTTTTGAAGGTTGGTTAAAATTAGTAACTATAAATATACAGTTGTATGTATGTATATTAAAAAGGTTGTATTTCTGTATCTATGTATAAATGTACATACAGGAAACGTCAGGTCTTTTTTGCTTTTTTCGTTTTTTAATAAAGCCACTAAAATGCAAGAGACTACTGAGTCTAAGAGAATATGAGAAAAAAAAATGCTCTTAAAGAGAGAGAACAATAGAAAAGTAATCAGGAAGACAGTAGATAATGATTGATATTGCATTTAAATTTTTAAAGATTGAGCTTCAAAAAAGAAGCCGGAAGAGAGTTCTACAAGCAAGACATGTGAGAAATAACTGCTGGCATAGAATTTATGGCTACATCTAGCAATTTCAACTGTGATAGCTAACAGGTAGATCTTTGCAATGATGCTATGTTATCGCTGTCTTTATCAATATGGTATACTGAAAGCCCTTTAAGAAGTAAGCAATGCTTAAGTAAAGACTGGTAATATGACATATAAAATTAACTAAGAGGACACTTATGAAAAATTTAAAAAAAATAATTTTAATCATTTCACCCAAAGCAAGGCAATAAAGCCACTAAGGCACAAGGGATTACTGAGTGTTAGAGAGCATGAGAAAATATCCTATTAAGAGGAGGACAGGAATGAAGAGGACAGAAGATAACGATTGACATTGCATTGAAATTTTGGAAAGCAAGAAGCCAGAAGAAAGTTCCACAGTGGAGAGGAGTGAGAGAAAAAATTTATCTTCTGTTTTCTTAATTCCTGTTCTTTTATTGTTCTCCCTCCTTAATAATGTTTTCTTTTTCCTCATATTCTTTTTAAACTCAGTAACTGTTCTATTTTTATGAGTTGTACATTTGCATTATTTTTTACTTAGACAGCTGTGTTGATTAGCATTTGTAACAGAGTTAAGTAAAAACCAGAAGACTGTTAGGCTACCATCTTCATTTTAAACTCCTAGTTTATTCAACTCAATAATGTCATATTACCAATCTTTACTTGTGTATTGCATACAGCTAGAAATGTTTTCACTACTAACAGGTATTTTTCTCACAAGTCTTGCTCGTGAAACTCTCTTCCAAACACTTACTTTCCAGTCAAGGTTGGTCTTCAAAAATTTAAATGTGATGTCAATCATTATCTTCTATTTTCTTAATTGATGTTCCTTTATTGTCCTCTCTCCTTAATAGTATTTTTTTTCTCATATTTTCTAATACTCAGTAACCCCTTGCATCTTAGTGACATTATTTCCTTGCTTGGGGTGAAATGATTAAAAAGCAAATGACAAATTCAAATCAAAAGACTTTGCTGCATTTCAAACTGTATTTGAATTCTCCGAGGACTTGTCCTTATAACTAATATAAACATTAAGCACTGCAAAAAAGGAGAAACAGATCTAAAAAAAAAATCATATTGTTACCAAGATTTTCTAAAAAAAAGATACACATCAAAAATAATTTAATTCTTTTGTGAATAGGTTCTGAAAGTTTCATTAAAATCCAACAATTATATGCTTTTTGTAAGAATTTCTATATGAATGTCCTTTTCTCCACAAGACTGTCAAATCTCCCATATGATTTTATGGTCCCATGTTGGCACTAGAAAAACAAGTTTTTTAAACAAAATTTTGAAGGTTATAAAATGTATTAAAAATAGTATTTACTTTAAAATATCTTTTGGTCTTTCTTCCCATAATGATTTTGACGATAAACTTTTTTTTTATTATGCTTTGGGCATTTTTTCATCATGTATATGCATTTGACAAGTTATGGTGTCTCTGATCAGATTTTTGAACTGATCTTTTTTATCTAATCTGAACACCCTCTCTTCTGTATCCTTCCTACTAATGCACGTGTCATCCAAGGCTCTATCCTTGGCCCTACTTTATTTTTAAGCTTCATTAATGACCTTCCTGATGGCATCAGATCTTAACTTGGTATCTATGCTGATGACACAACTATTTACTCTTGTCTTGATCAGTTGGATAAGGTCAAAATGGCAGCTGATGTCCAAAGCAACATTCAGTGTGTTGTTAACTGAGGCAAAGGATGGTTTGTTAATTTTAACTCTTCCAAAATTAAACTGTTATCCATTAATCATCTGAGAAAGCCCTCTCTGCCTTCCATCAGAATGGCTAATGCTAACCCCCAGAAATGTGACACATTCTTCAGCTCACATGAAGTGGAAAGATTATACTGAATCCATTCCTAGGTTAGATGCAAAAAAAGTTTGTTCACTGTGCTAGACAATTTTTCTCTCCAGAATCTATCACACATTTCTATAAGTCTACCATTGCTTAGAATGCTGCTGCTACGTATGATTAAGTGCTCCTGCTTTTTATCTAAAGCTCCTTGATAAAATCCAAAGAAGAATCAGTAATATTACTGGTCCTGATGTGGCATCTCAGCTAGAGTCATTTTCCCACCTCAGTAAGGTTGTCTCGCTGTGTCTTTTCTATAAATACTTTCATGGTAATTGTTCAGATGAGTTCTTCACTATGGTACATAGACTTTATGAATTTAAGCGCACCGTGAAGTAATTTTGATAGCGGCTTGGATTGAGGAATCAGAGAGCCAAGTTTGAATTCCAATCAAATCCATTACATTCACTTACATGCTAATACCCTTGGGAAAGGTATAAATCCTCTTCTTCTCCCCCAAACTATGGGTAAATAGCAGGACAGACCGAGTTCTATAGCCTTGGATGGTAATTGGCCTACCACAGAAAGAAATGGCAACCTACTATGGGAAAAAAATCTGTCTCGTCAGTCATGTGTCAAAAGATATATGATCGTCTAAGTGTGTATCACGCATGACACATAACTGACTGACTAGACTGGTATTGAGATCTCATCAATTTACAGTTCAAATGGCTAGATGTAACTGTAAATTCTATGCTAACAGTTTCTTTTCTTGTACTTCTCGCTTGTGGAACTCTCTTTCAGCTCCATGCTTTCCAGCCAACTTTAATCTGTAAAAATTTAACTGCAATGCCAATCGCTATCTAATGTCCTCCTGATTACTTTTCTTTTGTTTTCACTCCTTAGTAATATTTCTGTTTCAAATTCTTCCACACCAAGTAACCCCTTGTGTCTTAGTGGCTTTACTGCCTTGCTTGGGGTTAATTCAATAAAAAAAAAAATTATTTTTGTTATTTATTTTTCAAGGAGATTATATACATATATATTTTAATATATCTTTCTAAATGTTTAAAAACAAATGCATTAAGCTCACAGTGTTTGGCCTGCTATCAATTAGGGATTACCGTAAAGTACTTAACTAGTTTTCATTAAATTTTACAAGTACTTACTGTTATATTTTTTATTGCAAGAAATCTAACATAAAATCATTTCTCATATCAACCCCCCATCACTTTATTCAAATGCAAAGATTCTTGATAAAATCCAAAGAAAAATCAGCAATATTATTGGTCCTGACATCTCAGCTTCAGTCAGTTTCCCACTGTCATAAGGCTGCCTCCCTGTGCCTTTTTTATAAATATTTTCATGCTAATTGTTTGGATGAGCACTTCACTATGGTACCTAGAATTTTTTAATTTAAGCACAATACTCTATGGTGACAAGGTCTCATCAATTTACAGTTAAGTTGGTTAGATGTAACTGTAAATAGTTTCTTTTCTCACACTTCTCACTTGTGGAACTCCATTCTAGCTCCATACTTTCTAAACAACTTTAATCTTCAAAAATTTAAATGCAATCTCAATCACTATCTACTGTCCTCCTGATTACTCTTTATTTGTTCTCAATCCTTAGTAATATTTCTGTTTCTAAATCTTCCACCCTCAGTAACCTATTGTGCCTTAGTGGCTTTACTGCCTTGCTTGGGGTGAATTCGATTAAAAAAAAAGATCAATCAAAGGTCGAGTTCAATCCTCACCGGCACCCATCACCGTATCCTTGAGCCAGACTTACCTAAACTTAATAAATAGATAAAATATATATTTGTATGCATGTATGTTAAGCAAGTTTGTATTTCTGTATAGATATATAAATATACATGCAGGAAATATGTTTTTTTAATCATTTCAACACAAGCAAGTCATGAAGAAGGAAGGGGTTATTGAGTGTTAGAGAATATGAGAAAAAGAAAAATGTTATTCAAGAGAGAGAACAATAAAAGAACAGGAATTAAGAAGATGACGATTGGCATTTAAATTTTTGAAGGGAGGCAGGAGTAAACATTTGTATGACTCTATCTGATCAAGCCCAGCTTATCATCAATGGCTTGCGAGATGTCCAGAATTTGTTCAGAATAGAGATTTTGTGATCACATAATGATTTTATTTTTATATATGCATATACATCTTTTGTGGAACTATCTTTTGGCTTTTTGCTTTCTAGTCAACTTTGATCTTTAAAATTTTTAAAGACAATGTCAATCCTTATCTTCTGTTTTCCTAACTCCTTTTCATTTATTGTTCTCTCTCCTCATTAATGCTTTTCCTCAGACTCTTTCGTTCTCAGTAACCTCTTGTGTCTTAGAGACTTTATCACTTTGCTCTAGGTGAAATGATTAAAAAACCATATACACATATATTTGTGTGTGTGTGTGCACGCTTCTGTGTCTCTGATTGCATATATGTGTTTATGCTTGTCTGTGTCTACATGGATACCAATACAATTAATTGATAAAGATTGTCAAAAGAGCAGTAAAGTAATTCCAGACCCCAAGCTAATAATAGTGTAATAGTGGTTGACTGGCAAAGACACCTGCCACATTCATACAGACATAAATGCACACACACACACACACACACACACACACACACACACACACACTATATTAATAAGCTTATGGTCACATCACATTAAAATACCAGTTCCTGTATGATCACTGACGTTAAGCAATATCAAGCCAGGTCAGTTTCTAGATGGGTAACAGCAAAAATTGCAATATGAGCACTGGTAAAAAATTGTTGCTGAAGACATTAGGTTTATAATACCCAGAAATTCATACACAGATGTCCTCAAGGACACATGGCACAGTGGATAAAGGTGTTAGATCCAGTGACAGGAGTTCAATACCCGGTTAAGGTGGTGGAGAACTTGGAGAAGGGAATTAGCAGGAGATAACTGATAACTGACATCCATTAGACATGGCACGTGGAACTAGAACAGTCTACCCCAGTGAGCAAAATAAAGGGTTCAGTTCAACATTCCAACCACCTGAAGAAGGCTGAAAACCTTGTGATAAATATGGCAACAATGATGAGGATGATAGTCCGAGCAATGTAAATAGTGAACAAAAAAATTCTTACAATCTAAAAGTATTTTCTGGCTTTAAATAACCTGGATTGATAAACTGTAAAAAAATTAATCAATCAATAAAACACACATTAATAGTGACATTAATATTAGATTTTAATTTTTTTTTTTATAATATGTACTTAATCATATATGCTTGTTTATATCAGATGATGATACTATTTCTATACATTATCTTTTTGATATTATATCTTTATATATATCTTTATATATGTATCTTTATGATACTATATCTATACACTAGCTTTTTCATCTTACTGCTGTTGTGCATTTGATTACAATACAATAATTTAGTTATATTACTTTTGTCTTGGTTTTTATTTGTATTCTTATTGTTTGATAAATTTGACAAACTATTTTAATTGATAAATTGTTTAATTGACATGATTATATGTGTCACCATCATTAAATAAGTTTCCTCAGATCAGAATGAAAGAAATATATGTGTTTGATTTGAGGAGGCCTATCTAATGATGGTGAAACATGTAATCAAGTCCATACAAAAAGTTTTCCACTTGACAAATTTTTCAAACTTTTTCTGGATTCTATATCCTATTCATACACATATTGTTGACACAGAAAACACAAAGACAGACTGAAAATATATGAATCTTTTGCTTTCAACCGATTCAGAAAAAATTGAGTAAGGATTTATCTAAAAGCTGAGAGACTATTATAAACAAATTTTGACAAAACAAGAAAATTGAAAATAAAATAATTATGAATTACAATAACAGCCTTTATACAAAAGTCACACAATTTCATTCTTTCATCCTGACCAAAAGATGCCAGCTTAGTGGGAAAGGATTAATGATTTAATAGTGAAGCACACACACATATATATTTCTTTCATTCTCATCTGAGGAATACTATTAGGGATGACAAAATGTGTAATCAAGTCCATAAAAGTTTTCCACTTGACAAATTTTTTCAAACTTTGTCTGGATTCGATATCATGTTTATGCACATTTTTATTGCTATGTCTTTTTTGTAGATTCATTTTTATTTGTTAGCCAATTATATAATCCGAAAATCTGTTTTTAATTACCATTTCTTTTTTAGGTCAGTGAGGTCTTCTGAAAAAGTGTATATACACACACACACATACAAACATGCACATACAAAATACTAATTAAATACATATAAACACACAACATATACATATATATATATATATATATATATATATATATATATATATATATATATATATATATATATATAAAAAGATTAAATATATAAATAGCTTACACAGAAATTGTAAGAATATTGATGGTGTAATCATAAATGCAGTCAGCTTGAAGTTGAACCAATGAACAGGAATCTGTGCTTGGGTAAGTTTTCCACTCTTCTATGTCTGCTACAGTCAGTACATTTACATGTGAGTAATTTTTATTATACTTTGGGTGGCTGCCTACCATGTGTAAGCGCATAAATATTTAGATAAATAATCTTGCGGTAAAATAATGATATATGAGCGTATACTAGTACCTATATGTGTATATGCGCGCATGCGTGCATATGCACACATATAGCAATAATGACAGGAATCACACTCACACTAACGTAAAATAAATGTATTGATACTCATATTTAACTAGTCTGTCTCTTTCTTTTCACTCTCACACTTTTTCTCTTCTTCTGCTTCTCCCTTACATCTTATACTATTTCCTTTATCCAGAAACATTTCCCCCAGTTTTCTCTCTTCTTTTCTTTCTTCTTAAACAAGCATAATCTCATGTGTTGGCAATGATATTCAAGGAAGATTCTAGCCATCCATGGAAGTTTACAATTTATCCACAAGCAATAAATAAGGATAGGATGAGTTTTATATTTATCTGTCTGTCTATCTATCTATCTATCTATCTATGTGTTTCTATATTCACCTGTTCATCCCTCTATCTATCACTATCTAACTTAGATAGATAGATAGATAGATAGATAGATAGATAGATAGAAGGCTAAACAGACTATCTCATTCTGTTCATCCTTCTATCTATCTATCTATATATCTATCTCAGCCTGTTCATCCTTCTATCTCAATCTGTTCATCCTTCTATATATCTATATATCTCAAACTGCTCATACTTTTAGCTATCTCTGTTTACCCTTCTATCTATCTATCTATCTATCTATCTATATATCTATCTATCTATATATCTATCTATCTATCTGTCTCTGTTCAATCCTTCTATCTATATATCTGTTCACCCTTCTATCTATCTATCTATCTATCTATCTATCTATCTATCTGTCTCTGTTCAATCCTTCTATCTATATATCTGTTCACCCTTCTATCTATCTATCTATCTATCTATCTATCTATCTATCTGTCTCTGTTCAATCCTTCTATCTATATATCTGTTCACCCTTCTATCTATCTATCTATCTATCTATCTGTCTCTGTTCAATCCTTCTATCTATATATCTGTTCACCCTTCTATCTATCTATCTATCTATCTATCTCTGTTCAATCCTTCTATCTATATATCTGTTCACCCTTCTATCTATCTATCTATCTATCTATCTCTGTTCAATCCTTCTATCTATATATCTGTTCACCCTTCTATCTATCTATCTATCTATCTATCTATCTATCTATGTATCTCAATCTGCTCATCCTTCTATCTATCTATATATCTGTTCATTATTCTATCTACTTATCGATCTATCTAAATCAGTCTGTTCATCCTTTTATCTATCTGAGATAGATAAATAGAAGAGAGATAGATAGAAGGATGAATAGACTGTGATAGATAAATAAATAGAAGGATGAACAGACTGAAATAGAGATAGATAGAAGGATGAACAGACTGAAATTGAGATAGATAGAAGGATGAACAGACTGAGGTAGATATACAGATAAATAGATACATCAAAGGATGAACAGACTGAGATAGATAGTAGAATGAACAGACTGTGATAGATAGATAAATAGATGGATAGAAAGATGAAGAGACTGAGATAGATAAATAAATCGATAGAAGGATGAACAGACTTAGATTGATAGGTAGATAGAATAATGAACAGACAGATATAGATAGATAGAAAGATGAGCAGATTGAGATACATACATTGATAGATAGAAGGATGAAAAGACTGAGATAGTCTGTTCATCCTACTATCTATTTATCTATCTCAGTATCTTCATCCTTCTATCTCTCACACTATCTGTCTCAATCTGTTCATCCTTTTACCTCTCTATCTCAGTCTGTTAATCTTTCTATCTATCTATCTCAGTCTGTTCATCTTTTTACCTATCTCAGTTCATTCTTCTATCTATCTATCTCAGTCAGTTTATTCTCCTATCTATCTATCTCAGTCAGTTTATTCTCCTATCTAAATCTGTCTATTCCTCTATCTCAGTTTGTTCATTCTTCTATCTATCTATCTATCTATCTATCTATCTATCTATCTATCTATCTCAGTCCCCATTTTTGATATCCTGTCCCAATCCAATGTCAAAAAACGCATAGATTAGTGGAATTACTTACATTTTTGCAAATATCTGTTCATGCTTATGTAAGTATTAGACGGTGCTGAACAGATTTCTGCTTAACCTGCTTATCAAAGTTAGTATTCTAATGTATAGTCATTAAATTATTTATTTTCCTATTCATGGTGGTGTGTTAGGCTGAGAACTTTTAAACACCCTTTCACATAATATACAAACTCAAGTCGGTATTCAACCCAGAATGTTGATTCTGAAATCATGTGCATGTGTGCGTAAAATTTCAGATATAACTAAAATGTATCTGTAAAAGAACAATATGAATAAAGACAAAAGGAAAACTTATCTGAGCTGACGCATTTTGCACTCTGATGGACAAGGCAACTGTGCCATCAGGAGATGAAACATGTTGGTTCAGTTGTTTTCCTTTCGTCTTTATTCATATATATATATATATATATATATATATATATATATATATATACAAACAGGTTTGGTTAAATAATTTAGATATATCATGTCGATTAGTTTCATTGTGATCCTTTCATGTTTGCAGATTAATTTCCTAGCCTTAGAAAATTGATTAATAAAAATAACAAAATTTTCTTTCAAATAGTTTTTATTTTCCCAAGTACTTTCAATGTTATCTATGACCATCTTGTGGGGTTTAAGATGTCTGTGAGTATGTAAAGGTGTTTCTGTAAATTTAAAACATTTCAACTGTTCGTTTTTACTGCTTATGCAGCATTCTAGATTTATGTGTGTGTGGAGATGTTAAGACAAGGTGAAAAAGCAATGCGTTTCACCAACATATGCTGGGTTCACTTTTTTCAGGTCAAAATGAAAGACGAAACTCTGTGTAAGGAAAATGTGTTGGGATTTTTAAGGATAAGAGGGCAATAAATTAAATTACCTTATCAGATCCAATGACCAGAAATCAGAAAGTGTTTGTTGGTCTTTATATATATATATATATATATATATATATATAAAGGTGCATTAATTTACAAATTCATGAATTATTCATACAAAAAACAATTATAGGTTCGGGGTTTTTGTATATTATTTGAATTGTTCGCAACGATGGATTTCTCGCCAATTAAATCATTAACCTTTGTATTTGTTTTTTGTATGAATAATTCATGAATTTGTAAATTAATTGCACCTTTATTGAAATTAAAATAACTGATCCAAGTGCAACGTTTGGATAATAAGTGCAACATTACTGTAATTATTGAACAATAAAGTTCATGCCACTTTGACAGAAAATTTACCAGTAAAAAAGAATTCACTTATCACCATATTTGTACAAAAACGCACAATTGTAAAATTTAAATTCAAACTCAGCGTTGCAACTGCACGCTCCTAAAACAATAACTCATTTCTAATAGCATTTTCGGATACAACAATACATATATTTTCGTTGTCCTCTTATTACTGAGAGTAAAAATAAGAACAAAATCTATTCCATACCTGAGGATGTCTGTAGGAACAGATGAAAGCTTGTAAAAATAATAAGAACTTATGCAACAGAAATTTATAGAAACAAGGATCTTTTCATTCATAAACAGGTTCGGGTTTTTTGTATATTATTTGAATTGTTCGCAACGATGGATTTCTCGCCAATTAAATTATTAACCTTTTGTATTTGTTTTCTGTATATATATATATATATATATATATATATATATATATATATATATATATATATATATATATATATACACTCATGTATCATGCGACTTTTGAAGACCTAATTTTGAAGCTAATTTTAAGAGGGTTGCATCATACTCAAGATATAAAATTTGCATATGTGCTGTTGGCCCTGGTTATGCCATTGACCAATCTGTATATCCATTTACTGCAGTCAGAAAGTACAGCTGTATCTAAAATAAACATGATTTTGATTAAACTGATACTTAACTGTATCCAATAATAATGCATGTAATATTCACATATTAGTATCATATTATAAAATACAAACATATCAAATATGCATCTTTTCTATTGTTTATGTTTATAAGATGTTAAGTGTTTCTTGTTCAGTTGTTTATGGCAGTATGTGTTTACACAATGAGTATAGTGTTACTAATGATACTTTTATCATTCTCTTACTTTTTTAACTTATTTAACTAAAAGATAGGATAAAGAGATCAAGGAAAGAGGTTAGTCTATTGTAACTTGGTCTCACAAAAAAGAACTCGCATGATGCATGAGATACATGATAAAATCATATTTTATAAGTAAAAATTTGGGGATTGCATGATATGTGATATTGAAACTTACACAAGTATATATAGGCAAATCTCTACCTTTCCTTGACATCTTACATAACAATAACAAATTAGATTTTAGGATTTACCATAAACCCACTAACAAAAAAATTTGATTTATTTCTATTCCTACCAGTCTAAAAAATAAAATCAGGACTAGTAGCAGCCTGGATTGACAAATCGCAGAGCTGAGTTCAAATTCCAGTTGAATCCATTACATTCACTCACATGCTAATACCCTTGGGAAAGGTATGAATCCTCTTCTTCTCTCCTACTAGCTATGGGTAAATAGCAAAACAGACTGGGTTCTATAGCCTTGGATGGCAACTGGTCTACTGCAAAAAGAAATGGCAGCCTACTGCGGGGAAAAAATCTGCCTCATCAGTCATGTATCGAAAGATACACGATCGCCTAAGTATGTATTACGTATGTCACATAAATGAC